>OZ024903.1:79185027-79507715 GCA_964017125.1 Flabesymbios commensalis
GGGACGTTTCTGTCGCATTTGTTATCAGACGAGGTGGGAGCTTATGGGGGATTTCAAAGATGTTAACGGTTAGTTAAGTCAGCTGACTTTCTCTATGAGGCCGAGCATGTTTTTTGTTACATGGCAACACCGATTATGTGGTATTAACTTGTTCGTCGATTTGAAAACTTACTTTTCAGACTCGATAAAAAAGCCCTCTTCCATAATCTTCCACGTGGAACAGAAGACGAATGTTCAACATGTTAAATGGATAATCTAGTTTTCGTAACTGTCTGCACCAACTTGACAACAGTGGTTATGCCAGTCAGTTTGAGGGTATTTTCGCTCCATGGTTGCTGGACTACGGCACTTTCAGTGAATTTATGCTGAATGATTGCTGGCAGACATTATGTATTTTTAAGAAACAATTCACACTACATTTACAAATATTTAAAACAAGTTTCTTGGAATTAGAAACTTGGATGAGATTGCGACAGATTTAGCGTTTATCAGAAAATAAGACATAGGAAAATTCCTCTAAATCTAGCTAATTGTGCAAATTGTCCGAATTAAAAAAAGTGAGAAAAATAGCATCGGCCTTGCCTTTCTCAACACCTTAAGCCATACCATTTTCATCCAAACAAAAACATTTAAAGAACATTTTGTGTTGACTGTTGTAAAGTTCATACATTTGAGGTTCCTAGAACAAGAATTGGTGGTTTCTGTCCCCTTGACAAATCCTGCTAAGCGGGGTCGCGGCCAGCCCGCGTCACTGTATGTGTAGAGTGTCTGCGACGCTGTACCAACATTAAACAACGTCTCGTGTTTGCTGGGTGATCTTTGTTAATTTGCGAGCACAAGCAAACAGTAGTTTTGAAAAATATGCAGATCAGAGCATTGTGTGGTATTCATTGTGCTATCCTTGCAAAGTATTATTTTGCTTGTTTGCTTGTGTATCATATTCTACTTCCTGACTAAAGGCGTTTGCGTACATCGCTCCTGGGGTAAAATATCTAATTGTATAGGTGTAAAATCAATTAATTCAATTGTCCTCCTTGGGATCTCTGGAATAATGCTGCTTACTATCGCAGTGTGCTCATTCAGTTCTGTTATGTTGTTTTGGACTTAACCAATTATTCGGGGATTGTGTAAAAATTATTATTTTAACAAATGTATGCATGTAGGTTACAGAATGTGAGCATACCCTAGGGGCTGTTCTATTTTTTTCTAAAATTAAAAAAAAAAACGATCAGGACGTGAGCATACGCTGGGGGCAGGGCAGCTGTTATTCACTTTTGTAAAATGTTGAAAAAATAGCGATCCGATGACAAATACCGGTAAGTTGCCTGATGCAGACAGATGCGACAGGATATACCATGGAACTACGCTTTTTGAGATTTTTCAAAAAGTGAACTCTCTACAATCATATGGTTGTGAAAATGTTAAGATGGTTTTCTTGGACTCTCGTACGCTGTTAATTTAGACTTGAGCAGTCACTTACGCTGTTTACAACATCTCTCTCAATACGGCTTCACGTGCCGCGGCTTTGTGGTCCTTAGCAGATGTCATGGTGGTTCCGCCCAGAGAAGAGTCTCCCATTTCTGTGTCGCCTTTCAAATCCAGCTCGTCGTCCATGTCGTCGTCTCCTTCCCAGTTGGCCAGAAGATCATCCTTGGGTATGCGGTACGGTTTGGTGGTGAAGGAATATAGGTAAGGATTGATGGCAGCGTTCAAAGGCATTATGAACATGGAAACCCATGCTGATGTTACCTGCATCACAGAATAGTATGACTCTGTAGTTAGCTAAAGGGAAAACTATGTAACATGTATATCATGTACTACCGTTACTGTATATCATTATTTTCATTACTTTTACTATCTGCGTATCATGAAATACTATTATATCTCGTCCACTACTATCACTACTGTAGGCCTATAACATGTAATACTGCAGACCTATACAATGTCCATTGCTGTCACTACTGCATAGAATGTACTACTGCATAGCATACGTACTACTGTCGCTACTGCATAACATGTACTACTGGCACTACTGTACGATACATGTACATGTACATGTATGTAGGCATACATGTATTACTTGTACTACTACATAGAATGCACTACTGATATACTGTATTCCATGTAGGCCTACTACTGTCACTGCTGTATAACATGTAGGTTACTACTGTCACTACTGTATAATATCAGAAATAGATAAAGAGGGTTCTCTCTTTATCTATTTCTGATAATATGTACTATTATTACTACTGTATAACATGTACTACTCTGACTACTTTATAACATGTGCTAATGTCACTACTGTATAGCATGTACTATTGTCACTACTTCATAACATATACTACTGTCACTACTGTATAATACGTAGGCGTAGGCCTAATACTGTCACTCCCGTATCATAATACTAATGTCATACTTTATAGAATATAGGCCCTACTACTGTCATCACTGTATACCATGCAGTACTGCTGCTACTGTACAACATGTAGGCCTACTAATGCCACTAATATATATCATATACTATTGTTACTACATTTATAATTATAACTGTATAATAACATGTATCACTACTACTACTACTACTACTACTACTACTACTACTACTACTACTACTACTACTACTACTACTACTACTACTGCTACCACTACTACTACCACTAGGCCTACTACTACTACTACTACTACTACTACTACTACTACTACTACTACTACTACTACTACTACTACTACTACTACTGCTGCTGCTGCTGCCACTACTACTGCAGCTGTTACTATTACTATTACTTTTGACAAGCTTACCTGATCTACATGATGATCCAGTAAAGCTAGGGCACCTATTGCAATCATCGGTGTCCACAGAAGGAAGTTGGTTGTTACCACCAATATCAGGCGCCGTCCAATCACCATCTCATGTTTGCGGAAGGTCCTCTCAGCTTCTTGCTCTTCCTCTGTGAGCTCCTCATTTACTGGCCATACATCAATACCCTTTAACATGCCGTGGTAAACGAAAATGTATCCAAGTCCGCTGACAAAATACATAACAAAATTTGCACAAACGAACAGCGCCATCGAGTACTCCCAGCCAGAGAGTTGTCTTCCTTTGATAACGTTAAATAGAGTGCAGACGCCACCACGTACAAAGCCACTTTGACCGAAATAGGCGAACTCTAAGATTGGTACTACGCTAAGTAAGGCACACACAGTCCATCCAAGGGCGATGAATCCTCTAGTTCCTCGTACACCTAAACCTTTACCATCGCCACATCCAGGAACACATGAGTATAGGCGATCTACAGTAATCAGCATAATAACGAAGCTGGACATCTCGCAACTTAGCATCGACAAAAAACCGGCCAGTTTACACAGGGCATGATTATGCCAGCTGTCAGCGTTGAAGATGTAGTTACCTTTATGGTACTGATCAGCACCAGCCACAATGAGAACATAGATGCCCATCAGCATATCAGCAAATGAGAGATGCTGTACAAGCAGTGAGGCGCCGGTCTCCTTCTCGTGCTTCATCCTTTGATGGAGAATGACACAGTTACCACTGAATGCCAGGATTCCCAAGGCCCAGATAACTACACGTAACCATGGGCTAGCAATGAGGTCATCACAAGAAGAGAACTCGTCTGGACCTGGTGTGCATCGTGCAATGTGTCGGGCAAAACAACAATATTTAAATCTGTCTGATTCCATGAAAACCTCATTCGCAAGATATTTAAAAGCATCTGTTTCAGTTTTTCTAATGGGATTGCGCCTGATGTTTAGGTATCGTAATGTCTCTATCTTTATTGCTGCTTCACCAAGATCGTCATCCATGTTTAGTCTTTTGGCAAATGCTTTACTGGGTATGCTTTGAATATAGTTATGAGATAAGTTTAGATCTCGTAACTTGGGCATTTGCCCAAATGTGAAATCTTCTAGAAGACTTATTTCTTGAAAGCTCAAGTCCAAAACAGGCAGAGAATTTAATCCACGGAATGATTGTCTAGGAATGTTACCTATCCTATTACCTGTAAGTGTGAGTACCAACAAGTTTGTCAAACCTTTAAACGTATTAGCTTCCAGTTTGGTCAGACGGTTATAATCTAAATGCAAATAAATTAATACAGACATTTGGAATCTCTCGGTACCAAGGTCAGTGATATTGTTATAAGATATATCTAAACGGTAAAGTTGTTTCATGTTTGGGAATTGATACGGTATGCCATTCAAGGAATTGTTTCGCATCAGTAGAATTTTTGTTTCTTCTTGTACTTTTTGGGATTCGTCAGTTCTCAATACAGGGAGAGGCAACCCTGTCAAATTCTGACCTACACAGCTCATCACCAATCCAAAGCATTCACACTCAGCAGGGCAACCTGTTTTCATTGTATCACATAGTTCTTCATCATCATGTGATTTACAATCTATATGTTTATTGCAAAGGTCACTTACTCTCAAACAAAAACTTTCCCCTTTACAGCGAAACATACCAGGACATTGAAAGTTGGCACATTGTTGCTCATCCTCACCAAACTCACAGTCGTGTACACCATCACAAACTTTTTTCACAGGGAGGCAGTAAGAATTAGGACACTTGAACATTGCACCACAGCTTCTAGGACCACAGTACTGGAGATGGGCACCATTAACACAAGGACGTTGTTTCCCATGTATGTCATGATCATAAACACAAATTTTTTGCTGTTTGAAACATGAAGATCTTAGGCCATTAATGCAAGGGAACTCTTCACTGTTGCATTCTTCTTTCTTTGTCAACCGCATATTCCCTCTCGAGTCTAATTTACCTGATATTAGAAATTTTATATACGCTTGCTCATCTCTGTAATCACCTGGAGGGCAATCAGGAGTGAAATCATCTATAAATGACTTGGGAAAACATCGCTTGGATTCGTCGCAAGTAAAATATAAGTCATCTTTTCTTCGGTGTATTGGACATTCTTTATCAAAGTTGCAATTCCCATATTCAATAGATTCATCTGATCCATCCATACAATCTGGTATAAAATCACACATTTTTTCATTTGAAATACACCTTCCATCTGAATGGCACGTGAATTCTCGACTTTCTTGACAGCTACGTTTTATACAAATGTCTTCATCAGAACCATCTGAGCAATCATTATTATAATCACATATCTTTGAGCCGGGTATGCATCCACCACTAGCACATTGAAAATAAGTTTCGTGACACGTGCAATTGCTAGGATGGCAGTCAGTATAACAGTCAGATATTTCTGTGTAGTCTTCGCCTTCACAAACATGATTACAGTAAGCCTCGTCACTAGCATCCGGACAGTCAATCTCACCATCACACATGTGATGCACCAGAATACATGTACCGTCTGTGCACTGGAAACTATGGGGCTGACATTCCTCGACAACTCTCTTCAGTTCAGATTCACATAAATAGCTTTTCACTACGAATTTATCGTTTTGTTTATTACACTCGGCCTCATTATTGCCTAATTTTTCCAAGGTCCAATTGATATGTCGACTTTTATCGCCATTAATCGAGACCATTTTCTTTGGTACTAAAGCATGACATCCCAGTGGCAAATCTGGATTTCTGCTACTGCCATTATACGATATCCGTATGGCACCCATTTCCACTTCCGCACCCCACAATTTTAGAACATCTGGCAATAACGTGAGCAAATCGTCATCAAATATAGCTGTTTTGCTACTGTGCGACTCAGCATCATGCTGATGTTCTCGACATTTTGTTTTAAATTTATCCAATTGTACGTATTTTGTTTCTTTTCTATAAAGATAACATTTTGAACCGACCATGGTGTACAAAGTGGGACACTCATATTCTGAAATAATGAAGCGGTCAGATACATTTTTTCTTTCAATCACAGTTTGAAAATTCAATGGTGTGGTGATATTCGAGATCTTCATATCAGTTTCTCCAACTTTTTCTTTTTCACTGTTCATGCTGGTAGGTTGTGCTTCACACAGTGGTAAACTTCCTGGAATTCGTTCATTGCACGGAACTTTCAGCCATTTTACAGGTTCATGAAAGCCATGTACAATCATCACAGTGCATCTATACGGCATATAATCAAAGCCTTTGAAAGGTTGTAGATGCTGAAAAGATGTATTCATGTGTTTTGAGCGGAGAGCATATCGCAACTCACCAGTGTCCGGTGATATTGTGCTGTCAGGAATTCGTTCTTTATACACATGTGTGTACCATTCAGAGAAAATTAAAGGCTGATTATCTGGCCATCTCTCCTCGCCTGTCTAAATAATCAACAACAAAAAAAAACATGTCATAGTAATATATTATAATTTGATATAACAATATCTAACCCTTTACTATTATGAGGGTAAGCAATAATATAATCCGTTAGCCCTAGGCAAGACTATACTCGCTTTATTAGCCCTAAGTCATTGTTATTGTGAATGAAATTATTGCTTAACCCTTACAACGCTGTATAAACCATGGAGACTAAAGGGCTTTTTGAATTTTAAATCATCACAAATTTGTTTGTTAGCTCTTTCTGCTTCATTCGAATACCTATGCTATGTGTCCACAGCCATCAGAAACATATTAATGCGGGGACCATCTTTCAAACATTGCAATTTTTACTTACTTGAAGTTGTGTCTCGCTGTCGCGCTGTTGCTGATTGATGTCATGTTTGAAAGATGGTACTTAATGTGCTAATGGAAAAAATAATTTAAACGGGACCGGCGGTTAAAGGGTTATAGAATTAATGGAATTCCGACGTCATTTTTACAAAGTCCCTTTAATTATACTGAGAAGGTCAAAAGCTCTTTATTGGTGTCAAAACATCGAAATGAGATGAAAGAACGTTGAGAGTTTAGATCCCCTCTGTAGGATACTTAATAAGATTATATACATTTGAAATAATAGATGAATGATATGAAATTCCACTAACCTCTGTATTGGTTCTCAGTCCAAGATGAATTATCTTTATTCCTGGGACGAACTGCAAGTAGTTCCTCCACCAGTCATAGTAGAATTTCGTTGTCAAATGGTGAAATTCTTCTTTACCCGTGATGGACACCAGCTTACCTCCATTCTTTTCACACAAAGTTTTGGCTCCACGTGAACTGATAGCCAAATCATCTGACAGAACACCCTGTGGTTTTCTGTTGTGGGCGGTGGGCCAGATGATTCTGTAGCAGCCGATATACACCTTTTCGTAGCGGGGTGGACATTCCACATCTGGATCAGGGAGCTCAATAGTAATGTTCATACGGTTCTGTCCATACTGTACCTTCAATTCACAGGTAGTTTCATCAGGCATTGGTCTACAGGATAAAGAATTCCGTTTTATTAGCAATTCCCTGGACCAGTTTCCTGACTTCTTCGACCTACCCCAAGATCTCCATACATAGGGTAAGTCATTTGGAAGAAAAGACCAGCCATATGAATCATACTCTCCAATAATCTGCATAGATTGAGAAAAACATGGCTTGGTGCACGGATTGTGCTTTTCATTTCGGTAGTTGATTATATAGTAGGAAAAACGTTTCTCTTGGAAGTTTGGATCCACATACTTTATGGTACTTGTGGATTCTTTCGGCTGCATAAAAGCAACTGCACATGGTGGATAGAACTCATTTTTTAAATGTCTTTCTGGGCGATAGTGCCCACAACGTGTCTCTTTCACTTCAATAGTAAATGTGCCGAGAGCCCATATAGAATCAGTGAAGTAGGTCAGATGGACTTGTGTGCCAAGACACATATACTGATAAGGGCCCTTATTTTGTAATTTGATCCTCTCAATCCTCTCACAGGAGTAGGATAGATTCTGATCACCTTTGTCTGGAACCACGATATTTGTTGTGAAATTGCTTGTCGCCAAAATCTTCTTGCCTTCTGTGTGTACAGATACGTGGCATGTGTGATACTTAGCTTGTTCATATACAGGTAGGTGCTGTACTCTGCAGCATTTTGCTTTATCACAAAAAACTTTCAAATGAACTGCCCCATTTTTAACTGTAGTTTCCGCCCTGTAAAATGGGGTTTGTGGGAAAAGACCCTGGTCTGGAGCACAAGCTTGCACCAATCCTTGACAATGCGTTTTGGAGACAGCTATATCGAGAGCCCCTCGCTCATGGATACCTGCTGTCAGACTCGGGTAATCTAGAAAACTGTAAAACATCACGAATAATGATTGTCCAGAAGATGTAAAATTGTGCACGCCATTTTTTGTGAAGAAACCAATTGGGTCATCATAGCACATTGGTCCAAGCCTCATAACGCCTTCTTTCATACTATTTCCATTCATAATCAAAAGCCCTTCATACATACATCTGTCATAGTTAGACGCATTGTTAACATATTCAAAAAAGTGAAGTTCAACAAAAAAGTCTGGTGGTGATGAAATGTTCCAAAAACACTGAATGGGGGCTCCATCTTTTAGTTTTGTATCCGAATCATAGCCTATTCCCAATGGATAGTCTATATCGTGTAAGCGCATCGTCGCATCTCCTAAGCATTCCTCCGTATGTGCCAGTTTCATATTAAGTATGTCCACCACTTGCCACTGACCACTCAAAGTAGTAGAGTCATTCATTTCCTTCCTCTGTAGTTTAACAAGCAATACGAATGCAGTGCTTTCAGTCTGTTCGGATTGAGGTTGACCAACTATACTAGTCCAATTGCCTCCATTCAACTCACTGTGATTAAAAACAATCAGCTGATTGTTTTCAAAGGACGGTCCATCATGAGCCACAGCAGAAGCATTAATGTCGGCCATAAAGTCCAATTTCAAATATATTTTTTGTCCAAAATCACCCCTAATGGTCCATTGATAGTAATAAAAAGCTTCCCAGTATGTCTCGTATATCATTGGTGGGGTAGTCGACAATGTGAATCTTCCCGTGTTTGTACGATAGTAAGGTGGGTCTTCATAATTTTTCCCGTTGCCAAGATCCATCACTTGGTATACTGCACGAAATCCATATTTCCCGATATAACCATCTGTTTTTGCAGTAATCATCATTTGGTTGGTGGCTCCGTACAAAGTGAACCGTGGGATTCGGCCGCAAAATTTTCCCCAGCTACGATTCTGCTCTGAATAGCCGTCATATATCATCATTGAATCAAATCTACAACCTTCCCCTGATGATTCCATGTAGAAGTCATCTATTGTCAGATTCATGCTGAAAAGTCCTTCATAAGGAACTTCAAGATACCACTTACACTCTAGATTTGGAGCGTACACAGGGTAGTCACCCATATATCCTAGTCGCATGTTCCCGCAAGGCTTGGAAAGTTTTTGATACGCATACGACTGCCATCTGGTAAAGCAATTTGTCTGTTCTGCATATTCAGAAGCGCATTCTTGATAGGCATATTCAAGACAGTCATGTAATTTCTCTATGGCTATCATTAAAGTACTTTGGGCACGGGCAAGGTTAGCACACTCCAAGGTTCTGTTACCAACATACTTGAACCAAGTAATCTCCTTGCTGAGATTAGCCACCAATCCTTCTAAATCTACTTTGGGAAGCTCATCCGTATTGTACCATGCCTCGTCAAACTCCTCACGCTCTGCATTGCCATCAGCACACCTCAACATGCTCAATGCCACCAATGCCGTGACAGTTAGATGCACCAGTCGAAAATACTCCATATTGAAATCTCAGCAACTATGAGCAGAAGGGGCAAAGATGCACCTGCGGAGGAAAAACTAGGTAATTATTTTAGCGCTAATTGTTGCGCATAAAACAACTTACTTGTATACTCATGTATTCATCATTACTTAAATACTCAGACTGTTACACGAGGCTTGATCTACATGCAATATGTATGTGGACGGGCTGCACCATAATTATACCGTCCCTGTATGGGCTGATAAAATACATGCATGATTTTCATCAAATTATTGTGAAGATTTAGCAATGCAGTTTCAAGTATAATTGGCATAAAATGTGAATGTATCTTGACATTGAAATTTGTTAATGAGATTTCATTTGCAATACACGGGCTTACCTGCATCAAAAATACCCGATGCAAATGAAAAAAAAATCGCATTTAGAGTAGTGAAGCTTGGTCAGTCTATGTAGTACAAAAACAAATAGTTACTTTTACAAGTATATGCAGACACTGAAATAATCACATTATCATCTAAGCCTGGCTAGTATAGTCGGTAGTCCAATATAGGCCTACACACTAATAGTCAGCCAGCCAAGGGCTGCTAAAGTGATGAGAAAATGACTAGATGGCATTTCTTTGTTACAAGCAATCTGACACATCAGGCATGTCCAGTAGGGTCCTGGGGACCCCGCCTGGCCGGATAACAAACTCCCACTGCGCTTAAAGGCATATTATGACGTCATTCAAAATGGCCGCCAAAGAAACAGTAAGATAATCTAAATTGTGTATAGTATGCCGATACTTGATCGAATTTCACAATTTTATTTTTATTTTATACATTTTAGAGGTCACAGATTCAGAATTTGCAAAGAAAAATAACAAAAAGCTACTGTAAATTTGTCAAAAAAACATAATATATATTTTTTTCATAGATTTTCTAATGCATGGAGCCATTAAACGAGAAGATCTGTACATCGAAAACTATAGCTGAAGATTTATGTACAATGGATTGCGGTGAAGTATCAGGTTAATATGGTATATGTATATGAATATGAGCACACAAGGTCCTATTGTTTTTGAAGAATGATTCATTAGATTACTCACTGATTCAACAGTGCGGATGCAGACGGATGCGGATGTTGAGAATGTGTGTAGGCCTACACATTGTGTAGGCCTACAAACATTCTCAACATTCTGCCAGTACTTAGCTTACATGAAATTAGCAAACCAAGAAGATTATTTTGCACTAGTCTGTCTGGAATATCATGAAACCAAATATCATGACTGTATCCACATTCAGGAAATATTTCCCTAAAAGTCTACCGGTACATATTCATATCTTTCTCATCAAATAAGTTGATGAGAAGTAACATAACAACTGTACAAGACAAAGCAATTATTGGTAACTCAACAGTGGCATACTAGTCAAGCTGAAGTTTCGCATAAGCCTATCTCAATACATTAGCCATTAGCTCTGTGTCTCCATATTGCATCCTGTCGCACAGAATGTGTACTCTTGTGGATCTTTCATAAACAACAAGTTGGTTTATCCATACTCCGTACCAGTGTATGTCCATCGATGAAGATACAGACACTGACACAGGGTCAGGAACATTTTGGACGTGGTCAATATCTTCAGAGACAATAAACGTTGCTTTGGCTGGTGAGTTCATGATTGCCCCACTTTTAGCTAATGACAAAGGCACACACACAAGTTCATGTGTAAGTATCGTATGTGTAAGTATATATCATACAGCTTTGAGACTGATGCTCTCTTATCATTAGGATATTTGATACTCTTTTTTTAATTAAACAAAAGTTGTGCACTAAAGGTATATCAATACGTGTATCAAGTCTTTTATTGCATGGGCTTTAATCACAAGTTGTTAGATCAGTGAAGTACATATTTCGCGTGTTATTAAGGGAGTCAAACATACCATTACACTACAAGATTAGTGTTTTGCAAATGCGCTCATTTATACACATGTAGATACTCACTAGGATGAAGTTTATATGGTATGTATGTAGAGCCATGCCAGTATCTTTCATCATATGTCCAGATTCCAATAAGCATTACTACCAGTTAGGATAAAGACTGATGTAAGCTCTATCATGTTAGTTATGACAAATCACATAGTTTGTGTGGGCTCCTAATCAATGGATTGTTCATTGAACGATATTGAAGATATAATATAGTGGTTGAGACCAATATGACACTAGAATGCTTTACTGATTAGCCTATTATGCCATTTCAGGACTTTGTAGTCAGCCTTGTCATGGATGCTTGCTTTTGTTGCTTTGCTAAACATACTGGATTTAACACGAATGTTATCGTTCCATGTGTTATTTGATAACTCTCACAAACTACATGGAAGTCACATATCACAACAAAAACACTGTAATACTTTTTGAGAAGAGGCCCCTACAAGTCTGCAACTCGATCTTTGGCTTTGTCATAAGCAGGTTGGTCATCAAAGATTAGTTTATTTTAACCAAGCAATTCATGATTGCTGTGTTGTACCAGTCACTACATTCAATAAGGACACTATTTCCATAGTTGTTTTCAACAGTACTGCATCCCTCATTCAAAGCTGAGCATGGTGGGATCAAATACACACCATAGGGCCTAACCACAAAATGTAATCGAGATGCAAACATGATGCAACGAGGAAGATTATTCATTTACATCGGCCTTTAAACACCATTTCTCCAAAAAAAATCGGCTGTGGATCAAAACTGAGATACTGATTTATGATTCCGTCCATGCAGGATGTTTGTTATCGTGGTTGTGCATTACAATGATATCAACGTTTTGAAAAACATGGAGTGTACAGTATTGCTTAAAATGATATCCATCATTTCTGCTGTCAAGATATTGACATAATATATCATATTGTGATAATGCGCACAAGGCGACGTAAAGCAATAGTCACCCACTCATAATATTAAGCAATTCATTTGAGAACAAAGTGTTCTCCTGCCAATAGCAAGTTTGTGGATTTGCCATTGGTCAATGGGACATCAGTCTGTGATGGAACTGACCCACGCTGCTGCCGTATAACTCAGACTCAGACAGAAAATTCCTGGGTGATCAGGAACAATTCTAGTTGTTAGGTGGGTCTATATAACAATCCTGCCCATACCGACGAAGGCTAATCTTATAGCTAGAATCTACTTATCTCACTCATCTTTATGCCAATGATCTGATATGAAGCATCGCAACAGACTAAGATCGTGTACTCTGCTGAATTGTCTAACCCAGTATCTACTTGTTTTGGTACAAATGCATTAATTATATATGTTGTAAATACAAGGTATCGAACAATACAGAGTGTGAGCTTCCGTATCACGTCCATATTGTCATCAATGTAATCTTCTATAACATCAACACATATATAATGCTCATTGGAATCACTTTTGTCGTGTAAATATCATCTAATCAATTCACCCACCTGTAGAGGTGTATGAACTCTTGGGTAATATATGAATATGCTTTGAAGAAATGAGCACACATCCGTCAGTCGAGTGAAGAGATGACGAATCTGTATCCACACAAGCTTGTGACCACTTCAAATGAAGAGATCAGCAACAGCGATATAATTATGGATCTCTGAAATCTCTGACATAATCATTTTGATCAAATTTGTATTCATATGAATACTTCACCAATACGACTGTGTAAGAAAGGAAACCTTTCCATCACTGACATGTTGTAGCTGCTACACATGTACTATCAAGGAGATATGCTCACATGCCACTAAAATATCAACAACAATTTGAAATCCTATACACAACAAAGAGCGAATGCCTACCGTCGTGCCTCAGAGGGCTTTTAAAGGCGATTTATTGTTTATGCGTTCGCTTATGTCAATTACTCCTGTGGGTAAAAACCCTACCACCAAATCTTATTTTTGGCGCCGCATACCAATTGATGTCCGTGTCAAAGCAACATATGACTCATATTGCCTAAACAGATATCTAATTTGTTTAGGTACATTATTTGCTATTTTTTTCTATTTATTACGGGAATTTGAGACGTCAACATTACTGATTATAGGTGACTGGTGGCTTTTAATATATTAAATAATATGGTAATACTTGCCTAACATGATGTAATATGCTACAGATATCCATGAAATCGTACTAAAATCATAATTAAATATATTACTGACCATGAAAACATGGCTAAAACATGATAATGGTAAAAACAGCGTGAATATTTGATGAAATCTAGCGAAAAGCTAGATTTTCACTGATAATCGCTTGTTATTTTGGCAATAACTAATAATAAAATAGCTGCAAATGAATAAATCGCTTTAAATAAACACAATGGATTGCCTTTGGATAGATTATCACCTTGAAAATGTAGACATACAAGTGTTATTGACGATAGGGGTTCGGGATATATGGAATAATAGTACATTTTATCGTGAATTTGGCGGCCATTTTGTTTTTCAGTTTAAACACTTTCCAGGGCTGTAAAAAATTGTTTTCCGCCCTAGCGCTCATCTCTGATATCTATAGAACATATCTGGATAGATAGATTTGCTTGTAACAAAGATTTGCACCATGGTGACACGATAGCCTTCGATGGCTGGCTGACTATAAACAAATCTCTCCTTGGAGTCAAGTACTAAACTACCCTCTGGTACATTACAATGACCTAATCTTAATCATGATAATATGTCAGAAAAGATGACAACAAGAATATAGTGCAAAAAAAATGATACGTGATATTAGACATAATGACATTGTTTAGATCCCGGAAACAATTGTCACCATTTATAGTCTAGTACCATTATTCAAGCTACGTGTATTTACGAAGTCAATCTTTTATGTAAAATAGTAACCTTATAATAAGAACATGGCTTAGGCCCGGCCTATTTCACAATTGAACACAGACACACTAATTACTCTATCTTCCTCATGTCTTTACTATTTGAACCTTTAGCTACGTGGCAGACACTAAAGTCACCACCATGGGGAATGAAATAGCCTTTCACAAATAAAAAGTACAAATGATTTACAAATACATGCAATGAAATGACAAGTAAACAAATAAATGATAACTAAAGAAACGTGTTGATTTTCAATTTGACATGTTGCTTCATATGCTCATTCAATTTGAAAATAAAACTTTTTAGATTAAAAAAAAATAATGATATCGTGACCATTTCCGTCTTAAAAAAATGAGTCACGATAGCAATGAGAAACTTAGGGTGTCAGGTGCAGAGCTTGAACCCTATTGGAAAGCTTATTATCTTGTAAGATAAAGCAACATTTAAGTTTTCATCAGATAAATTTTCATGTGACTGATAATAATTCAAACGCTAAAAATATAGTTCTAAAAGAGGGCACCCGAGTGGTCAAATTAACGTTCTGTCCGATTTTGTCACACTATCATAAATTTTAAAATGGCCACTGCGAATGAGATAATTATTTGGTACAGTCTTGCTGCCCCACAATAGAATAAAAAAATTGTAACAGAAGGTTAAGCTCAAAACAATAATTACATGCCTAGTATTTCATCGCATTCCGTCCTTATATATTTTTTGAAGTCACAATAGCACAATATTCACAATATGTCTCTAGTCACTTTTTAAATTGTAGAAATTTAAGATGAGCATTATGGTCTTATAAAATTGGACAAATTCTATCAAACTAAAATGATGAGGTGTCGTTAATTGTACTAGGTTGCTGTGTATGACCGTTTTTAAAGTGCTAAATGTGTTATTGTGACAAAAAGATAAATTTGGACAATTGCTGGAATAGTGACATTTGGATGCATGATAAATGTACTTTTGTCTCTATTTCACGTACGATATAATATTTTTAAATGAGCCTTTTTCTTCTAAAATATATGTATTTCGACAACCAAAATTGTTTTATGTCACGATAGCAAGTAAAGGTCATCGGGAAAGAAGTTGTCACTTTTTGTGAAATCAGCCGCATATGCTAGCAAGTTATTTTTCATATAATTATGACTAGTAGACATTCGTGGAAAGAGAAATAGCTCCATATCACTTTAGAAATTGATACGGATGCCGTTTAATTCTCAAGAGAAACTATGCATTATTGAGAAGATTATGTGTTTACCTTTCAAAATTGGAGAGTTTTGATCCTTAGGGGCGCCTAATTTTGGGAAGTAGTCATATTATTCTACATCCTGACCACGCAGTGATGATATGACATTTTAAAGGCATAGGATTGTTAATTTTGGCAGGGTTTTCCGGTTTTATTTTTCTATACAAAATCTTGGCTCCTTGGCTCCAGGACTAAATTGCAATTTTGCGGAATCGAACGAAGAACTTCTTTGTCCGATTACGCAAAACGCTTTTATCGTATTATAATGTCACTTAAATGACCATTTGTGCTGAAAAGTGAAGTAAAGCAGTAATTTACTACTACTACTGTACGGACTTTCCAGCCAGTGCAGCCACCCTTCTTGGACTTCGGCTCATTTAGGGTGATGCGACCATATCTAGGCGGATGTCAAACTCTCACTATTACATTGAAGGATCTTTCAAAACGCAAAATTTAAAATGGCCACCATAAAATCACTAAAGTTATCATATCATATTTGACTACATTGCCATGCTTAAGATGATAGATTAACCCTTGGATGATTTCTGTAAGCTAGTGCTTCCGTTCCATGCTGTAAAACATGCGACAGACGGAACCGATCCCTGTGACCCTCCCCGGACTCGGGCGAGCAGTACTACTACTAGCAATGATCCTATTCCCCCGGAGAGTCCGTACACAAATTACCATTTAAATGGTTGTTTCTGTTTCTGGTGGATTAAAAAAGATACAGGAATGTTGTTATTATGTGGATAAAGTGTAAGTTTTAGATATGTGTGATATGAGGTGTAACTATTATGAGATTTTCGGGTGGACATATGCGTTGAAAAGGATTTGTGTCTTTTCTGGGAATGGGTGCAACAATATTTAGGGATATCTGGGCAATGTTTATCTTTTTCAGCATTAAGGGGCCTAGTTCAAAAAGTCATTGGTTAGCATACCATTTTCTGAGCTGTTTGTCAAAAAGGACAACTTAGCCCTTATTATGGTGTGTCACATTGAAGGGTAGGTGAGGACGAAAGTGGTGAAATCGGCCCTGAGAATGTTCAACATGTGTTTCAATATTATTAATGTGTTTCCAGTGGTGAGACCTATAATATAATAATAGGTATGTTGCAAAGTCCGTTTTTTACCCACGTCATATTCTCCCCATTTTCCAGTCGTGCAATTTCGGTTTAGTTTTTGCGATACTAGGCAACCCATTCTGTCTAACATAAATTTGATAAACTTTTCAATGCCTGATTACTTTGGAACTTTCAAACAGTTTGCCATAAGCTTACTTCATCCCAGCCATGTTTTGATCTTTTTTTCAAAATAAATATCGATGGAGCGATTGTATGCACGTAGTCGTATTTTGTTTCACAAATTATCATAATGTCCTCATTGAACACATTTTTTTACATAAAATGCAAGATTGATCTTTTCTGCACTAAACTAAAAAAAATACAAGCAAGGGGGACCTGGATATTTTTTACAGGACATTTAGCAACTCCACTACCTAGGCTGTTTCTGACCTGGTTGCCGCGATTAGACAATATACATTATAACGCTAAAGATTTACGCTTCCTTATACCAAGGTTATATTAAATGGAATAAATGGCACAGAGTTCAATGAAATAATTAAATCTTATTGTGAATAATTACACCAACACAGCTATATTTATTTTTAATATTTTGTAAGGAGCAATAGGCGTGCCGAAGCTATAAAAAAATCAAGTGACACCAATTTAGCCAGTAGTTTCTTCACACCACTTATACCCCAGTCACACATACACGTTCACTCCTCTAGGCAGTGTCGCTCAATGCGTGTACCCAATGATAGATCAGTGTAACATACACGACGCACAGCCCACGCCTTGAGTGACAAAAAATAAAGCAGTGCGTTGTTGTGCGTTCATGAATTTTGTCAGGATATGAGAAGAGCCAGCGAGTTTTAGACGAATATACAGCGTGTTATAAAGAAATCTGGTGTATAAATCCGTGAGTACACAGCGTTTCGCCACCGCGTTTCGCGTTAACAGGGCGACAAAGTTAAAGGGACTGGCTCAGGCTGAAATCATCCAAAAATCGCAGATTTTATTTTGGCTTATTTATATGACCATCTGATGTAAACATGGTAAACATGTCCATAAACTAGAACTGCAACTTCAGTTTTTTTAATTTTTGTGCTGTGCATTTACCACTTAGGCTAGATATAGAGACGAAATTCCTGATTTCTTATTTTGGACAACCATGTCAAAAATACGAAATACGGGAATTTCGTCTTTATATCTAGCCTAACAGGTAAATGCACAGCACAAAAAATAAAAAAAACTTTTGCAGTTCTAGTCTATGGACATGTTTCCATCATATGGTCATATTATCAAGCCAAAATAAAATCACAGATTATTTGATAATTTTAGCCTGAGCCAGTCCCTTTAACAAGTGCATCGCCAGCGCGAGACACGAAATAAAAATGAAATGAATTGGGCTTTAGGCCACCTTTGTGCACATATAGGCTAAACTGGGCCAGGAGAACCTCCTGATGATGGTGGGATGATTGAGATGACACTGTCCTCCAGACACAGGATTCGAAATTCGAGCCCTAGCGGTCTGAGGCCGAGCACGCTACCTCTCGATCACGGAGGCTCCCCACAATACCGACTTTCACACGTGGATGGGGAAGAAACATTTTTGTTTCTTTCAAACCGCCGAGACCGGGAACCGAACCCCGTACTCTGGCGTGAAAGGCAGCGGTGCTAACCACTACCCTACGAATGAGTCAGAAAGCATTTAGTACGCCACCTATATGTTATATGCTCGCTGGACATGCGTTAGGAACACGTTGGTTGGGCGCTATATGCGCGCTCAGTGCCGGCATTTTTGAGGGGTTTTTTCTAGCTGTTAGGCTCAGTCACACATAGTCGATGCACGGCCTACGCACTGAAAATTGATTATCTGTTGCCAGAGCGTCGGCCGTGCGTCTGTCGTGCGTCAGCACTCGTTACTGGTTCGTGGAGCACGCTGCACTTAGGCTACGCATATTTTTGTACGCACAGTTCGCCAAATGAAGTTGGGTGTGTTAAAAATATTGAACGTATATGAACAGAAGACAGAAGACAGCTAGAAACACGTAGGGCGCGCTAGAACAGCGTTATATCAACGCGAAATACGTTTGCTTTGTATCACATGGCTGCCCGTTCAGTTTGCAGGGCTATGGTTGGCCATCACCCTCATATGTAAATAAACCCTCCGTGGAGAATTAAAAACTTTAAATTCTCCGCAGAAGGTTTTTAATTCTCCGCGGAAGGTTTTTAATTCTCCGCGGAGGGTTTTTAATTCTATGCGGAAGGTTTTTAATTCTCCGCGGAAGGTTTTTAATTCTCCGCGAAATTTAGGTTTTTAATTGTCCGCGGAGGGTTTTTAATTCTCCGCGGAAGGTTTTTAATTGTCCGCGGAGGGTTTTTAATTCTCCGCGAAAGGTTTTTAATTGTCAGCGGAGGGTTTTTAATTCTCCGCGGAAGGTTTTTAATTGTCCGCGGAAGGTTTATTTACATATGAGGGTGTAACATTCTCTGCAGAAGGTTTTTAATTCTCCGCGAAAGGTTTCTAATTGTCCGCGGAAGGTTTTTAATTCTCCGCGGAAGGTTTTTAATTCTCCGCGGAAGGTTTATTTACTTATGAGGGTGATGGCCAACCATACAGGGCAGTCGCGGGCAACAACGCGGCTGCCCTGCGCTGCATGAGCACTCGAAGTAGGCGGTGGGCACACGCCAGCGGCTCGCCCAGCGCTTGAGCACTTTGCAACAATTTCTTCTCATGTGCCCGCAAGTTTACATAGACCATAATGACTTATCATCTCCCACAATTTTTTCAGACAAAACCTTAAGTGAACATTCCACAAACTCGATGCAATTAATAAGTTTCTTTGGGTAAAATGTAGAATATTGTGGCAAGCATGTATTGCAGTCTTTTTGAAAAAAAGACGCTAATAGTAATATACACCTAGTTTATTTATAACACAAATCAACAGCAACTTAAATAAGATAATCTTATATATAAAATATGTCTCGTAGTATCAGGCTCAGTATTTGTCAAATATATATTCAACGGGCAATTTTGTATGTTAGTTTTGGACGCCGTCAGTAGGCAAAACCCACACAAACAACCCATTGTGAAGTATCAAGCAAGAGTTTGTTGGCTTGACTTTTCATGGTCGATACGACATTTTTAACTACAAAAGTACACTGAATTGATGTCGTTTTCCACAGCTTGTGAAAAATTGTAACTGATCACGTGGCTTTTTGTCAAAGAAAGTGTGATATAATAATCTATAACTCATTTTAACCTTTAACTTCATTAAATATTGCAGGCATACGAGAGAAAATTATATAAGAATATGATAGTATTTGTATAATGAAACTACTGGCTAGAATATTGTCACCTGATTCATATAGCTATGTTACGTCTATTGCTGCTTAGTACATAGCCCAATAAAATATGAATGTTTTGATACTATAAACAATACATTTGATTGATTATTAGCAGTATTTTATGCCATTCAATTATGCCATTCAACTCCGTGCTTCATATTATGCTATTTTATAGTATAACTGCATCTGAAAATGAAGCATTTAAAACATTATTTAGACCGCGATTTAATAATACCTGCTACCTGGCATAGTTTGTTTGATATGCTCAATTTTAACCTTCTATAAATTCAAACTTTGTTTAGGTGTTCTGTAAAGAGAGATCAACGCACTCATAGTGTGATGAAAAACAACTGTTTTTAAAAGAACGACGTGGCATGCGTTTGGACCTTAGGTGAACGTAATAGCCAGCATTTCCGTTTATTTGTAGAAGTAGAAATATTCCCCGTTAATGGTTTGACGTTATTGCACCGAATTATTTGAATTTTTTTTTTTAATATTTGAAAATATATTGCTACTTATGTAATTTCAACTATATGTTTCAGATTGTAATCTGGTACGCTCCAAAAACAGAAAAAGATCATAAAAACAATATTTATACCTTGATTTGACTATAGTATATACTACTTAAGTTTATTATATACTAGTATATGATAAATGATAATTCCATCGATTAAAACTTTCATTAGTTTTGATGTCGAGGAAATTATGTCAACGTATAAATAGCATGATGCACAATAAACCCTGTTTAGATCGGTGGGGTATGAGGCTTTGACCTTTGCTGATTTTTTTGCAATTTAGCAATTAATTTTTTTTTTCCTAAATCAATACCATTTGCACACTTTTGATGCCAACATACCTAAATCTTATCAAATTTTGTCAAATATATTGTCAATAATGTCATTGCACTCTATGATTCAGACTGTGCCATTTTATACCCCACCAGAAGAAACAAAACGGTTAAAACAGCTTTAAACATTATTTATACCCCAATTTGACTATACAGGCTACGTGTGATTGTGTTAGAAGATCCATTTTTTAATTTCAGGCTACGCGTGATTGTGTTAGAAGATCCATTTTTCAATTTCAACTTTGGTCAGATTTTATATTGAGGTAATTATGTCAACGTAAAAATAATATAACGAAGAAAAAACTGTCCAGATCCATGTGCATGGACTTTTGACCTTTACTGACCTTGAAAAATTTATATTTTTTAAATTTCGTTTTCATCGAGTTTTCACATTAAAACATTTTTTGCATCTAAATTGTTCATTTGTATTGATAATTACCAAATTTATGGCCATTTATGTAATTTTACTATGTGTCACAGACTATGTCATGTGCTATGGCCTCGTGTATAGTAAACTGACTTCAAAATATTTAGATACCCTAATTTGACTATTAGTGTAGTCATTCTGGCAAAATAATCTGGACAAATTGCTAGCAAAGGTTTTATGATGTATTTTGGTAGATATAGGTCCCAACTAACATTTCCGAAAAGTCCCAAGCAAAACTCTTGTTCAAATTCGAGAAATTGACTAAAACTATTTTTTTAATACTTGATAGATTTTCAAGTTTTTTCCATTTTGCAAATGCTAGGTATCGTTACTAACTGTCTTATTCTTTTGGACACTAGGAATCGATCGACACATATCTGTTTGACTTTAAACGCAAGGAGTGGTTGATTTAAAAATAATTTAGATAATTTTCAGAAAAAAATGATATTTTTAGCGATTTAATTTTTTTTAAAGTATATGATGTAGTCTTGTTTGAATTATTCTTGTTAGCCTAGATAATGCTCTCGTATTTATTGGGTAGCTTATGTGGGGGAGGGACAACTTACAATATTGTTATTTGGTTTGTCTGTCAAGTATAACTATTGATCCCATGAGTCCATTAAGTGTATATTTTAAGTCAAAGAAAAAAAATCATTTGGGAGCGATCACTAAATGATCGTAACCTAAAGTTATGCTAATTACTTTTCAAAATAAATGTCATCAATTGATCCAGTTTTTCATTACAGTTCAAGACTGTTATTAGATAATCACCATTTGTCGACTGATAATATCAAATTCATAAGTCAACAAATTATAATAGTGAAGCTAATAAGGAGAGGGTTTCATTCTGGGAGTGAGCTCTCTTAATGATCTATGCCAGTGGCTACAACACAATATCCATGTATTTTACAGTTTAAGAACTGATATTTCAAATAGAACATGTCCGTAATGGCCTCTAAAATACTACTTTGTGGAGCCGCTGCTGTTTAATAATTAATAAGGTCAAAAGTCCGCCATTTGCCTACAACTAGAATTTAATAAATAACTTCGTTATCAATCACAGCCAGGTTACATATAATTTCTGTACCCCTAGATCGTTATTAAGAAAACAAGATTCTTAACAAGATCATTTGCATAATTTAACACTGTATGACCAAGTACACAACAATAAAAACATTACAAAAACAAACAAAAAACAGAAAAAAACATAAATAAACATAACTAATAGTAAACATAAATAAACATAAATAAAAACATGTAAACGTTGGTTTAAACATAGGTTGTGGTTTTTGTATTTAGCATAGGGAATTTATCATATATTGTATAACAGTGATGATGAAATAGACATTATGTTGTATTTAGTATATAGATCATATATGATTAGGTACGTTACAGTGTACGACTACATGGGTTTTCATTGTTAAAACAAAAGGTTAGAATTAATATGATAATAAAATAGCATATACACAATGCAATTGTGGATATTATCCATATAAATATTTTGAATTGACATTACAAATGTACATAACTAATATAAAATATACATCAAAACTGTTGGTTCTAGTCGTCTTTTACACTTAAAAATGTTGCAAAAAACGTTTCAAATCTTTCTTATTTTGTGATATTCAGATTCCCTGGCCATCTAAACATACGAATGAATATATTACATTAACAATTTGCATAGTTATTGGTGAAGATATGTGAGTTTTAGCATAATAGCTAGTGCATGTTGCGGCCATTTTGAATTTCGCTATTTTGCAAACAAGGAGACATGTAAAATAATGTCAGCCACCCAAGTATTGTTCTTTGACAATTACGAAACACATTTTTGAAGTTACTTTGCTTTCAACCCTTTGAGCCCTCACGATGCATTAAAGCATCATCTTACATCCCTAAAAACAGACTTAATTTCCCTACAACTAGTGGTTTTAGAATGAAAATTTCCATTAAACTGGTTTACCAATACACGGCAATTTTCTTCAATTTTTCACCCGCTTCAAAGCATCTTCATCCACTGCAAGTCGAGAATTTCGCCAGCAATTCGCGGCTTGTAGTGAAGGAAAATGACAATGTAAAGTCTGGCTTGTAAGGGTTAAACAAAGATATGCAATCACTCCAAGTTTTGCTTGCGACTTTTCAGGATTGCTAGCTGCATGGGACCTATATCGATCATAATAAATCATAAAACCTTTGTTAGCAATTTGTCCAGATTTCCGTGGATTTAGTGCCAGAATGACCACACTATATAGATGCCATCGGGTTTTGTTCTGAACTCTTTATCTCGTCATATGATCAAGTCAAACCTTGGTTTGTTTTTGTGCTTAGGCCAATGTGTTTTATTTCTCTGTTTTAGATCAGAAAAAAATCAAAATCGAATAAGAGGGCGGTAAAAAAACATCGAACATATTTTTAGAAAAAATCAATGAGGTCGCCCAAATAAAAAACTTTGACAAATTTCTAGAAAAGTTAATGAGAGCGACGAAATATAAAAAAACGTCTGACCTATTTTTAAAAAATGAATGAGGGTGACGAAAAAACAAGCAGAAATAAAACATAGCTCGGAAAATGTTTTCCTGAAATAAACTTGTTTTTTCGAAATGTTTTTTTATCTCTCGAAATGAACTGTTTTTTTTCGGAAATCGGCCACATAATGCGCGCGCTGGGCAGAAAAGAAATGTTTTGTTTTTTGTAATGCGCGGCCTAAATCTGATGCGCGCGCTCATCTAAAACACAGAAAGAAAACATAGTGGCCTTAAAACAAGTAATATGAAAATAAAAACAACGCTATGATCAAAAAAAAGAAAACACCTATCGTATTATGATTTGACCTTCAATGACTTTAAAACCTGATAAATTTAACTTTTTTGCTTTTATCCTTTTTTTCTTTTTTGACATTTTGGCTCTACGTTCTAGCTGAGGTTATTGTAGAGGGTATATATACATGTAGGCCTACTATAATTCTATCAAGTCCGACCTTGGTTAATTTTATTGCTCAGCAAATCATACTAAAGTACATATAGCTTGATACCAAAACATCTGTTGAGCTTGCTGTGGTACAAGATGTGACCTGAATTGACCTTCATAACTAAAACATTGCTGTAATGTTTTTTTACATAGACAGAAACCGTTATAACCATTACGTTTTGATGCTAGAATATTTAAAATTGATTGCTGATTGACACAGATATTGACAATTATGTATACATATTCCAATTTTGTACAATAAATACACTTCATTGTACACACTAGGCCTACCTGGTGTAGTTCTAGAATGTTCATAACATCATCCTGGCTAGTCAAACATTGTGTACTTTTGGTGTTGAACGAAACAAAATTTTCAGATTCGTGCTCCTGGATTATTTTGGTCGTGCTTGTGTATACAGTGCTCCCAGTTGTTTAATATAAATGATAGGCTACTGTGTGGTATAAAGAACAGTACAAATAATACGAAGATAATAGGCCCCTAATGGCATAATCCCGATCTTGGGTTTCCTTACGTCGCGGTATTGCCTCAGTATGCAGATTAAAGCTTAGTAAAACTAAGCTTTAATCTGCATTATAATATTATATTAACTCACTTGCAAAATAATTACCAATTCAATTCAGATTGGTCAAGCACGGAGAACGATAGGGTCTACAAAATGAGATATATAAAAATCAATACGGTCATTTTCGTTTGATATCTCCGACAGACAAACTTCAGTATCACCGGCCCAAAATTGGGCCATCGTTGAGTCGTAGATAATTGTGATCTCACCTGTCAGATGCCCTATGCCCCTAATGTGGTCTCTACAATAGTAGCCCCAGCAGCAGCAGGACTGGTCCGTCGAGACGTCCAGATCGTCCGATCCTTGGTTAAGATGTGACAAGCGTGTCGCTCACCTGCGCGGGACATCGTGACAACGCCCTACCGCGTGTGCGCATGCGCCATACACGTATGGAATCGTGACAGAATAAGCCGCCATTTTGTGTTTTAAATGCTGTGGCAACAGTCCCTCATTAGTGTAAATATAATATCTAGTGTTTTGAATGGAGAAACAATTCTGGTATTTGATTGCCTTTGCTAATCATAATGTGACTAGCATCTAAATCTTACATGTAGACTGTTTGATTCAATTTGTGCCACTGTCTGTGATATAACATAGCCAACTGGGGATGTCGCCAATGGCATAAGATTGAATAAGATGTATACCTAATTTAAATGCTGAACTGTGGTGTTTATTAGAATAAGCCTACCTACCTGTTTTTATAACCATAATTATTTCCTCCCATCAATTTTGCACGGGACTGATCTTAGCCCTAAGTCAACCCAGCTATTATTATTCTGGAAAAATCAAAGCAGAAGACTCAGGTGAATTTGTTTTGAAAGGTCACGTGCATGCTGACTAAATGTCAGCTGGACTTGTCAAAGCCGAGGTAGGCCTACTGCCTGGCTAGCCAGCAGACATGAGACGCTGTAGGCCTACCTTTGGTAAAATGCGAGTTCACCGCTTGTGACGTTGGACCAAAATCAAAACAACGTGCATAGCCTCAACTGCTCGTCGGGGAAGTCGATAGACTGAAATTTACGCTCACCCCTAGTTTAACCCGCACTGCCTCTATGTTTTTTGCACTGAAATTCACGTACGCGTTGCTAGAATGAAATATACATGTAATACCATATAGTCATATGAACATACATTTTGGCTCTGGTTAAACTAGATAACTAGATATAGCATGTTATGACCCCAATGAGTTTGGTAAGTACAGTATGTGAAGTGACAGATGACAAAATTAATATTAGCATGTTATGGCACTGGTGTTAAGTTGTAGGCCTAAACAGAAAAAGCTCTATAACTCGAATAATATATTTTATTATAAAGCAATATATTTCACACAAATGCGGCACGCCATCAGCAACAGCATGCACATTAGCCCTGGTTGCTTGTCTCCCGGACTTACGTTGCCAATGCTTTGTACAATCACCTACCTCACCAGGTGAAAAGACAGAGGCACTATAAGCTAGGTTTATACCAGAACTAGTGCATAATCTCGTGTCAGCCCTCGCGCTGCGCGCTCCTCTAACTAACAGCATGCACTATCAGTTTCATGTCAACTGCCAGCTAACACGTTATGAATTGGTTCTGACTCGTCGATATAAACCGCTTTATCGCGCGATAATTTTAAAGTTAAACAGAAGCGATTTTTACTGAAGATTTGCGCGATAAAAAATGTAGGCTACACTTTGTGCAATCAAAACAGTGACCCAATATTAAACCAGAGCGACATTTCGCGGACTATGTGAATCCCGGCATGCCCGGTGAGCACAAAACATCTGTACAACATTTATACAACGTCGGCCCAACGTTCTTGACGTTGGTCCAACATTATATAAATGTTATACAAATGTCTTGTGTTAAGTTACTGGGATAGGCTCAATAGCCAGCGATATTTTTATCACGCTATTTACAGTTGTCGGGGTCTTCGTTACATCTATTAGGCTGACTGTTGGTTATATATGAAGGAAGTGTTCATTTAATGATAAAAACATGAAATTTTGCTCTCAGAAATGCTCTCAGAGAATGTTTTTAGCTATAGGGCCATCAAGAAAATGACCTGTGACCTCGCTGGCGGCCATTCTACAAAATGGCCACCAAAATGTATAGGCCTATAAGTGTCAATATCTCAGCGCATAATCCACTTAGAATCTAAATATTTTAATCTAAATATACATTTTCAGGGGTACTGATAATAAATAAAGTATTTTATGCACATTAATACAGCACAGAGCATTTTAATGACTTTATTGGCAAAATGGCTGACCAAATAGATTATGACAAGTGTCATTTTAAAAATGGCCGACTAAATCCACATACGACGCGTGTCAATATCTCAGCTTCTAATCCACCTGAAATCGAAATATTTTTATCTAAATATACATTTTCAGAGGTACTGATAAAGAATAAACTATTTTTAAACACATTAATCCAACAGAATAACAAACATTTTACTGACTCTGGTGGTGGCCATTTTACAAAATGGCCGACCAAATATGAGTACGTAATAATATCTTCTAATCCACCTAAAATCGAGATATTTTAATCTAAATATATACATTTTCAGGGGTACTGATACTAAAAAAAAATCTTTTAAAACACATTAATCCAACAAAACAAATATATATTACTGACTCTAGTGGTGGTCATTGTACATACTGGCCGACCAAATCTACATGTTACGTGTCAAATCACAGCTTCTAATCCACGTAAAATCGAAATTTTTGTATCCGAATATACATTTTCAAGGGCACTGATAAAAAGTATTTTTAGAGATTTTAATCCAACAAAAGAACATTCTTATGAATTCAATGGCAGCCAGTTTACAAAATTACCGGCTGAATATATTTAGGTGTCAATATCTCGGCTAATTATTCATTTATAAACAAGTTTAGGTATTTTATTACAACAAAAAACATTTTACAGACCCTAACTGCAGCCATTTAAAAAAAAAAAACTATTTTAATAGATATATGTGTCAACGCTGTCTCATACTCGAGGGCAAGAATGACAAAAATAGACCCTAAACACTTTCATTCCACAGAATAATTCAATGGCAGTCATATAGAATTGCCCTAGGTAGACTACGCTCAAGTAATCATAGGCTACCTATTGAAAGTGGTCGATAGCATAAACCACACCCGACTCCTGTTGATGAAATGAAGTGTATGTTATGTGATGATATTGAGGATGAATGTCACTTTATTTGTACTTGACAATTATATAAACATCTGAGAAAGAGGTACATACCTGAATATTACTCTGAAATACCTAATATGCATAAATTTATGAAGCTCATGTCGAATGACGATACTAAAACTGTATGTAACCTTGCAAATTTTGTTTTCGAGCTTTTTTAATTCGGAAGTCTCATATGGTTGTCTCAACTTGACCTGTTTTGATTAGTTTCAAATGTGTTTTTGACAATGTATTATACTGTTTTTTTTAGTTTGCACAAGGGACACAGGCTTATTGGCCTCTGGGGCGAGGGTTACAATTGACGTTGTCGAGTGTTTGACAAATCAACGGACGCGACCATCGCCTCAGGCCCAATCTTAATCGTTAGAATCTTGCCCGGTCAGCAAGTGATGGTTCGCAATATAAACTCAGTCAAAATAGATGATTCCTTTTATTCATTCTTTATTCATTCCATGATCATGCAGGCATTGTCAGATATGTGTGCTACTTAGTCTCGTGCGGCAGGTGCGACTATTCAGCCACGCGGCTGATTGCAGACGACGCAGTCACACGTCTACCTTCCGTGGAGGTCGAGTTCAGAATGGAAGAGTGCGGCCGGGCCACACGTGGCGTGAGCCGGGCGGAAGTACTAATTCGCCAATCAGTGATTCTGTCCGGCTAAAACCCGGTCGCGATAAATCTGCAATTGAGGTCGCCACATTACCCCTGGGCTACGTGACAACGTATATCTACAAAACTATGCTTGTGGTTACCTCAACGGCAGATATCAGAAAAAGTACGGTTAACTACGCGCCGACCAAGAAGCACCAATTCGTACCATTATATAAACAATATAACCATAAAAATGTAAACAGCCAAAGTCGTGATACGGCGTGGGTTGTTGGTGAGCTATGATGAGTGCGACTATGACCGAATCTTTTATTTATTTCCGATCCTCTTAGCAAATGTACTTGTAACCAGTCATGCCCAAAACTCTTAATTCTCATCCAACTGACTTAGTTTGTTTATTACATATGATGATAGTGAAAACTTTGCATTACTTACTTAACATTGATTTATTTGTACTAGGCCTGGCACGATTTATGTACACAATAAAGTTAAATGATACGTGCGCTGGGTCTGCAGTATATATCATTAGGAGCTATACCCGGGTGAACCAGCTGCACGAATCACGTGGGTGTATGGATCTGTTGTCCAACACGTGTTTGAATCGGCGGCGGATTTATTGTCACTCTACCGTTTGTATCGGTATGACTTTCGTTTCGATTTTCTTCTGTGTTTATTCTGTTGTGTTCGAATCGGCACGTCTTTTCTCAAATGTAAAGGAATGCGTGAATATGTTATAATACCTTTGTACCTCCCGTTAGCGCGAGAAGTCATGGCGTTCCTGGCATGCGGCGCCTTGTAAAGTGTCGCCTTTGTATTCAACTGTTCCTCAGGTTTTTCGCCTTGTTGGTTAAACTCTGGAATTGTTGCCTTTGTTTTTGCCGTAGACTGTGCGTTCAAATTTTGCTTCATGCAAACTCCGGCCTTGGAAGGCATCGACGTTGTAGTACTTCGTTTTCCTACCACGGCCGTCTGAGGCTCGTGAATTTTCGCCGTAGGCTGTAAAGCTGTAGGTTTTGATATCGCAGTCGATTGTCTAGTTTGTTCATTTTCAGGTGTGCGCTCGATATGCCCAGGTTTGACACGGTCTGCAGTCACCGTCTCAACCTTGCCTTTAATTAACACTTTAAATACTCGACCGCTCCTAGCGACGACCTCATACGGTCCGTCGTAAGGGGCAGTCAGCGGTGGTGCAATTGCGATTCGTCGCAAAAATACATGTGAATATGTATCGAGCTCCTTATATTGTAACGTATCTTTTTGATTTGTGTCTGGTGGGGGGCTTAGCCGAAGACGCGACATGGCTACGCGTAACCTATCTGAATAATTTTCTAAATCAGTATTATCAGTATTGGCGTCCACAGTATAATCTCCGTAAAGTCACCTGGTAATGTCATTTCATATGTCATCTCGGCAGCCGATCTGCCTAACATTTCCTTGACGGCTGATCGGATGCCGAGTAAAACAGCTGGAAGTGTAGTTGTCCACGGGTTCGGTGTTTCGTGTGCCATAATGGCAGCTTTTGGCTGTCTATGAAAGCGCTCAACCATTCCATTTGATTGAGGATGATAACTCGTTGTTCAGTTTCTAGTTATACCGAATTGGTTGCACAAAGTGTCCCATAGTCTGGATTCGAACTGAGCTCCTCTATCTGTAGTAATCGTGGCAGGAGTCCCGAAACGAGCCACCCATCCACTGAAAAAAGCGTCCGCAACTGTCTCTGCTCTAATATCTATTATCGGTATGGCCTCTGGCCAAGTGTAAATCGGTCAACACATGTCAAAAAATATTTGAAATCATCGGTATAAGGTAAGGGTCCAACAAGATCGCCGTGTACATGATCGAACCTCTCAGTCGGCTCCTCAAGCTTTCCGAAAACTGGTCTATTATGACGTGAAACTTTTATAATTTATAGCTGCGTCATATTCAATAGCTGATACCGCAATAAGGCGTCCGCTACGAAATTTGTTTAGCCTTTCACGTATTGAATATCGGTTGTGAATTCTGCTATGAAAGCTAAATGCCTGGTTTGACAGAAAGATCGGCGTTCTGTCGTAGAATTCATGACATAAGTGAAAGGTTTATGGTCAGTGTTGACGTAAAATTCTCTGCCCTCCAGATTATGTCTGAAGTGTCTAATGGTAGCATAGACTGCCAAAAGTTCTTGGTCAAAAGCACTGTAACGTGTCTCTGCTGGTGATAGCTTTTTGCTGAAAAATGACAAAGGTTGTCATACATTATCAATACACTGTTGTAAAACTCCGCTTACCGCAAAATCACTAGCATCACAAGTGATATTTAAAGGTGCCGACGGTTGCGGGTGTACTAATAACGTTGCATTCGCTAGTATTTGCTTCGATTCGGTAAATGCTACGTTCGCATTCTCTGTCTAATTTAATTCGAAATTAGACTTAGGCGAAAGTCTATTCGGGCCTTCGTTGGCTTTGGTCAATAAACTATTCAAAGGTGTCAATTTCTCCGCACAATGAGGAATAAAACGATGGTAATAATTTACCAGTCCTAGATATCTGCGTAATGCTCTCTGTTTCTCAGATTTCACAAAATTTACTATCGCATCCACGGCTGTGGGAAGGGGTGAAATGCCTTCAGGGCAGACATAATGTCCTAAAAAACTCAGTTTGGTCGTTCCGAATTGACATTTATCCAGTCCTATTATAATTCCGTATTCGGTTAACCGTTTGAATAGAATTTTTAAATGTTTCTCATAAGTCTGATGGTCAGGACTTGCTACTAACAAGTCGTCTAAATAAACGAATACGAAATCCAAACCACGCTTAACATGGTCTATGAAACGTTGAAAAGTTTGTCCGGAATTTTGTAAACCGAATAGCGTTCGTATAAAATTGAAAAGTCTGAAAAGCGTCGTTACTGCTGTTTTATGCACATCTGACGGCTCAACTGGTATCTGGTAATATGCCCTCACTAAATCTATCTTCAAAAAAATTCGCTGTCGCTCGGCTCGATAACGCCGAATTTATTCATTTCGTCGAACTCTCGCTTCGCAGTGACTAATTTGTCCGGCGCTAGTCTTGGTGGTCGCCCGAAAACGGTATGACCTTTAGTTACTATCTTATGCGTTATTCCGTGTTCTACTGTCTCGCCTTTCGTTGTAAGGCGTGTCAGTTCGGGGAATTGATTTAATAATTCTGTATACTCGTTACGAGTGCTATCTATTCAATTAAGTGACAAAGGTTTAATTGAAGATAAAGTGGCTGATATCGCCAGTCCGTTTCTCATGTCACGCAGGCATCTGCCTGATAAATCTACGAGTAGATTGTAATGGATTAAAAAATCAGCCCCTAAAATAGGTTGTTTAACGTCAGCGACGATAAATGTCCATGAGTATTCTCTTTTCATTCTCAGTCCGACGTCAACTATACGTTTACTTGTACCGTATGTTGTGATAGTCGAATTATTTGCAGCGACCAAAGGTAGACTATCAGCGTCCACTGTCCCGTCAGCGCAAGACCGAGGCAAAACGCTGAAAGCCGCACCCGTGTCGATCAAATAATTCCATTTATTACGTTTGTCTGCGACGTACAGTAGCCTAGAGGGAGATAACTTAGGAATTTCAGTTACCACGCAGTCATGTTGCGTCTCGTTCGGCTCGCTAGACACAAGAGGCGCCACCTTGCGCTGGCTTAAAAGTTTAAAGCGAAGACACAGGGGTCTCTGCACAAACGCGCCTTATCACCAAAACTCTGATGATAGTAGCAAATCAGTGCATCGTCCGTAGCCGTTGGCTGTGCGGTACCAGTTTGCGGCGAATTCGGCGGCGGAACGGGCGTTTGTCCATTATTTTCATTACTGTTATGATTTTTGGCCATGCGAGGTGTAAACGGTCTCGCATTAGCATTAGGGGGAAAAAATTGCTTGTCAGTTGTTCTGTCTCTTCTTTGGTCTGTCTGCTGCTTATTATTAAATTGTTTCTTTTGATGTCCTGAAGTTTCTAACTTTTTTAGTCTTCTGGAAATGTCTTCCATAATTCCCATAAGTTTTTCACTGTCATTTACCCTAACCTCGGCAACTCCCACACTATTTTCTTTAACGTCGTTCTCTGAAGCTATGGCTCTGTCGGCTAGCACAGCCAAACTCTCTAATGATGTACTATCGGGTGTAGTTGCTAAATATGCCCGAATAGATGCAGGCATCTGTCTGATAAAGGCTTGTCGTATCACTGCTTTACCAACGACTGCTGTCGTCTCGAATCCGGCCGTCTTCTGTAGACGTCGAAGAAAACGTGAAGGAATGTCTGTAGGGGCCTACCCAGTTTCTCGCCTGATATAACTTTATTAACTGGCTCGGGTGTCGTTAAACCTCGTCTCTCAATCAATACTCCTTTAAGACTTATGTATTTGTGACTAAGGAATGGCTGTAGTAAAATATCTCTAACGTCCGATGCGACTTCTCCGGATAAGGCTGCACAAGTTAGTCTATACCGTTCATCATCGTCTGTTATGTCGTGAAGGTCGAACTGGGTTTCCAGCTGGTTAAACCATAACTCGACGTCGTTCGGGTAGAATGGAGCTATTTTGAAGCAAAACCCTCACTTCCGCCTCCTTCGGCCATTTTGAAGTTTATTTTGAAAATATTTAACTAGTGAAGCAATTAATTAGGCTAACTACGTAGAACTTAAAAGTGTCCTAAAATGACATGCTTCTTAACCATGTCAGGTTATTGTTATAGTCACCCTCTGCCACACGAAACAGTAGCACTGTAGCACACATCTGACGTATTCTGTGATAAACTAGCAAATCTGTTTTCTGGTTGAGATGAAATGTCTTGTGGGTGTGGAGTTGCCGAATAAAGTAGTCTTTATTAAATGGCTTTTTACTTACACGTTTTTATAACAAATGTGTGTGTCGTTGTCGGACACGTAGCACAAAATTATAGTAACACGTAGGGATTTGGGTCCAACACATAACATGTACACATGCCGGTAAAATTGCTAATATGCTGTTCCAAGCTAAAATGTATAAGACAATTGACTGTCCAATCTGCGAGAAAAAAATATTTTCTCTGAGACTGGAGAGTGAAGTATGATAATAGTACTCGAGTCGAAACAGCTGTCAAATCGTATATTTCAGAATATAAAATCTCAAAATTATTGTTCCAAATTCCGGTAGAAGCTAGTAGGTGTTACAATCAAATGATAACACCCGTGGTTGTTTTAAATATAAAAATATATTTAGTTTTGCTGACAGCTGCTCGCTTAAGTGGCATAGTATGAATAGCTATTTCAAATCGTTTTTTTTTCAAATTCTTTTGTGTCTATTCCTCTTACAAAAACTCGTACGACTTTGTCATAATCGTTCGTTTTGTTATTCGTTCGCTCGATTCGTATAGTGTGTGTCTACAGTCATGTCGATGCTGTACTAATCCGATGTTTTCCTAGAGGTGAATGTCTGTTGGCTCATTGGTGTATCATAGGTCTAATTTGGCGGTTTCAATGCGCTGCCATCCTGCAAAAATGACGTCGCATTCAGCGATAAAACTATTATATTTTGAATTGGTTTAAAATTTATTATATTTAATTTACGAATCGCGATATTTTTTTGCGATTCACATAGAAATGAGAAAATATTCTAATCTCACAGGCAAAGACTAATTTAAAATTCTATTAGTCTTCGATTTGAATTATAGTCTATAGACTACACGCTTGCCAGCGATCCAATATGGATGCCACACCACGTGTATGGAAGTTTCCAGAATCGCCGCGGAAAATTGTATTGTCTTAATTTATGTGAATATCAATGAGCCCAGACATCGTATGATGCGCACTTCCTGCGCAGTCGTCTGTTTGGAGGACCACGTGTAGACCCGCTGGCCTGAGATCAGCTAAAACTAGGGATCGCTATCGCCACCTAGTGGCGGCTAACTTACCATCACACAGTATGACATATTTCTGCTTCCATTGCAATGAAACATCGGAAAAGAATGCAATGCTTTTGACCTATTGTCCTAACTTTTAATATAACAGACCAATTAAGACCTTTTATTTATTCAATGTGAATGCAACTGTTTAAAAAATGGCTCTATTTCCTAATGAAAACTGCGCAAGTCGAGGTATAATTTTGTTCCGTAAATTTTTTTTGCGTATAGCTCCAAAAGTATGGCGGGTATTCTCGTGAAAACCGCATCACCCGAATCAGGTGTCAAAACACTTTAAAAGACAAAAATTTCAAAATATTATTCTCTCAGTCGCCGGTAGTGGCGTAATTGGGAAAATAACATTGAAATCCATTATAATTTATGAAAATAGACTATTCTGTCTAACATGAATTTGTCTAGACTGGATTTCTGCAAAATCCGCCATTTTCAAAATAATCGAAACCACGTGGGTTTCTAGAAAAATCTATCAATTTTTTCGCTGTTTTAACCAAAACGCGAAAACCTTTGTTCGTGCATTTTTTCTGACTAGCCTAATGGCATTCAGTGTACATTTTGACCCAAACTCTTACGTACCTTCATAGAATGTTGATTCATTCTATGTCCCTTACATATAAAAACTATCCTTTTTGCACTTTGAAAATGCCGTGAAACACAAAAAATGTGAAAATGTTGATCTGTTGATCTAGACTCAATCAGAAGGATGTAGAATTTGCGTAATCGTCTCTAGTCGGGGTCTCTATTATTGGCCTCTGGGGCGAGGGCTACCATTGACGTTGTCGAGTGTTTGACAAATCAACGGACGCGACCATCGAATCTTGCCCGGTCAGCAAGTGATGGTTCGCAGTATAAACTCAGACAAAATAGATGATTCCTTTTATTTGTTCTTTATTCATTCCATGATCATGCAGGCATTGTCAGATATGTGTGCTACTAAGTCTCGTGCGGCAGGGGCGACTATTCAGCCACGCGGCTGATTGCAGACGACGCAGTCACACGTCTACCTTCCGTGGAGGTCGAGTTCAGAATGAAAGAGTGCGGCCGGGCCACACGGGGCGTGAGCCGGGCGGAAGTACTAATTCGTCAATCAGTGATCCCGTCCAGCTCGAACCCGGTCGCGATAAATCTGCAATTGAGGTCGCCACAGGCCTATCGCCTAATAAATTTCTCACTTACTATAATTGTCCGTCGAAAATATATGAAATAAATGTAGATCAATGTATTAGATTCCCTAATAATTTTTAGTTATAGTCCAGTTACTGGTGACGTGCTCTATAAAGAACCCTTGAAGTTATTAGATAAAAGTAGGACATACGGCTTCCTTCAGTCGCGATATTGCCATGAATGTGCAGAAAGCGACATAAACTATATTCACCCACAATCCAGTCACGATCTAATTGTTGTGTCTAAATATAATTTGTTAATGAAAGGAATTAAAATATAATATTAAACAATTTTCTTCGTCCAACAAAAAGCAAATATTAATTAGTAACTTCAATATCGTTTTCAGGAAACAACTTTATGTTGTTATCATTTTCAGGAAACAACGTTATGTTGTTTTTATGTTGTTTTTGCTCTAATTGTAGGCTACTTTTAAACTGAGTTGCGACATTTTACAACGTGCTTTTAAATATATTTACAAAAGATTTTTTTTATTAGGTGAATGGCTACTAGAAAAGGTATAATTATTACCTGTTTAGCTTTTCTCCTAGATACCGTATATGCATTTTGTATATCTTATTATTATATTCTATCGATATATCATTACCATAATACCATTTTATATCTATGTACAAAAAATATATGAATATGTATTGAATAAACTCATTATATTATATCTTGGAATCCACTTAGAGTTGAAATATATAGCCTAAATATATAAATATTTTGGAGTACTTTTATAAATCTTGAATATAGAATGATTTAAAAAATGGCATCTTAGTAATTCAGACTAATTATATTGGTAGAAAACTCATCTAAGATAGTTTTTATTAGAATCAAACATTGTTACCATTGAAACCTTCTGTTTAACATGAAAATATAAATAGCTTTTAATCTGTTCTTGCCACAAATAAAAAAGTTTATAGATCAAAGCGCTTTGACATATTTTAATATATATCTAATTACATCTAGCTTGCACACACTGTGTGTAATCAAACATATTTTCATTTTTTCACCGGTACATAGACGTAAAATAAAAGACGGGTTAATCTTGCCCACTTCACTTCTCAGCTCCCATTGCCTGTTGGCAGTCACACCAGTTCACAATATCCAAACTGACCAGATATTACTACATGTGACAGTAAGGTTTGTTTTCAACTCGGAAAATTTCGTGTTTGTGCATTATGAATACCCATGCTATTTACATGAATTCTCTCTCATTAAAGGCGTCAGGTATAGAATTGCAGTCTGACTTATTAGGTCCAGCAAACATAAGAAGCCGAATACTCCACTACCGACCCCGGATAAATTTGGCGGAGTGTATGACTGCTGTAATTTGTCTCAAACTCTTCCATAAATAAAATGATCACTGTTCAGAGTATTCAAATGTGTGTGGCTCAATCCACTCGCCTTATTTCGAGGATATTGACTTGCCAAACACGTGTTATGGTCAATAAGATTGATGGCTACCAGGGTGTTTGCCCTTGAGCTTTGGTGGATATACAAATTGAGCTGTGTTAAAATAATGACAGAGGTTGTTGCCCGATCTTGTAGAACTGTTTATGACACTACCATTATGATAATACACAGTACCAATTTATATAGAGCCTCAACCAGTTCTTTATTTTGTTGTGGATCAGCACTACGACTTTTCGTCGAGTTATCTCCCTTACTTGTCTGGCGTGGTTGTAGAGTTTCATTTACCATTACAAGTCACCAATATGATACTTGGCCTTCTAAATAATAACATCATCTTTGTTCAGTTCAGCCAGCATACTTGCATATTGTAGGTGTAGGACATATTTCCTGACCAGAGCATCAAGATCAAGCGTATGGTACAATAGTTCTGTGTCTGTTGCTGGTTCCATGCAAAAAAAAACAGATCTGTCATGCCACTATTTTGACGAAAATAGGGTCTATACCTTTTGGGAACATAATGTAATGTCTAGATCTGCTAATGCTGTTTTTTCTTGTCAGTTTCTTCTAGCTTAGTATTGTTAAATTGTACGTTCCGCATAAACGTCAACTAGCTGTAGACGGGAAATTATATTTGATGGCAAATATCATTTTCTAATGCTACCGATCTCAACCTGTATCAACCAAAAAGCATTACCATGTATATCTTATCTGCATTCATATTATTGTTGCGATGATTTGTAAATAAATCAATAGAACGATAAAACAAGTATTTATCAGATCATTTAGATACCAGCTATTTCAGATTATTCCACCTAATCCTGCCTTTGTTCCTGAAAATGCATATTTAAACACTATGATATTTTTTCTATGTTGATTATTGGCGGGATATTAAAACATGTATATTCTGGCGGCCATTTTGAAAAATGACCACCATTGAGATAAAAATATTAAATTAGCGTATTTTTAATTGTCTATCGTGTAATCCTTGATCTCGAAAATGCATATTTCGACACCACAGTCTTTTTTCTAAATCAATTAGAAGCTGAGATAATAAAAAACGTACATTCTGGAAACGTACATTTTGGAAAAAATGACTGCCACGATGGTCAAATATCAAATTTGCGTCTTTATAATTGTCTTTTTTACAATCTTTGGCCCAGAAAATGTATGTTTAGACACTAATTTTTTTTCTACGTGGACTAGAAACTGAGATATTAAAACATGTATATTCCGGCGGCCATTTTTAATAATGGCAACCATTAAGCTCAAAGCTCAAATTTACGTATTTGTTATTGTCTTTTTTGTAATACTTGGTCCTGAAAATGTATAATTAGACACCAAGGTCATTTTTCCAAGTGATTTAGAAACTGAGATATTGAGACATGTATATTCTGGCAGCAATTTTGAAAAATGGCCGCCATTAAGGTCAGGGGTCAACTTTTGAATGGCCCGTCATAGTATGTTTTCCTAGCATGCAAAATTTCATGCTTTTATCATTAAATGGCCATTTTGTTTACCAGCCAGCCTAACTAATCGGCATTGACGGGTTGGCATTACGATGCATCCAGCAGTATCAGGGGTCAACTTTTGAATGACCCGTCATAGTATGTTCTCCTAGCATGCAAAATTTCATGCTTTTATCATTAAATGAACATTTTTTTACCAGTCAGCCTAGCTAATCGGCATTGACGGGTTGGCATTACGATGCATCCATTTTCTACTATCAACGTAATTTTTAACTTGCTAGTTGATATACAACTGCAGCACTGGAAATGACAAAAGCGTGAGCGAAAGAAAATTGTATTTAGAATAATGACAGATGGAAGGTTGAAGGCGATAGCGACGGACATTGGCGCAATTCCGGCTCAATATTGGGCCAATTCAAATGATTTATGTCGATGCTGCACTTTTGTGTGATATTAAATAACATGCTGGTGATGTTTTTTGCATCCTGGATTCAAGTTATTAGAGCCATTATCAGATAGTGTTTCATTAATTTTTTTTTTTTACTTTTATAAAAATTAAAATGCATTTCAATTTATTCTTGAGCACAAGTACTGTTGTATCAAAGTAAATTTCAAGTGTGGCCAAGTGCGTGAAAAGTTTGAACGGGCTTCAAGGTAAAAAATAGTTAGACTGTAGAAAGAATGTAGTTATTGAGACTTCTGTAAATGTATATTTTGTTTTGTTTTGTAAAAGAATGGATGATAGGAATCCGAGGAATGAATAAATGAATGAATGAATGAATGAATGAATGAATGAATGAATGAATAAATGAATGAATGAATGAATGAATGAATAAATAAATGAATGAATGAATGAATGAATGAATGAATGAATGAATGAATGAATGAATGAATGAATGAATGAATGAATCTAAGCTAAATGTATATGGGCTTTATAAATAAAAGAATGAATGAATGAATGAATGAATGAATGAATAGATGAATGAATGAATGAATGAATGAATGAATAAATGAATGAATGAATGAATGAATGAATGAATGAATGAATGAATGAATGAATGAATGATTGAATGAATGAATGAATGAATGAATGAATGAATAAATGAATGAATGAATGAATGAATAAAGGAATGATTGAATGAATGAATGAATGAATGAATGAATCTAAGCTAAATGTATATGGGCTTATAAATAAAAGAATGAATGAATGAATGAATGAATGAATGAATGAATGAATGAATGAATGAATGAATGAATGAAGGAATGAATGAATGAATGAATGAATGAATGAATGAATGAATGAAAGAATGAATGAATGAATGAATGAATGAATAAATGAATGAATGAATGAATGAATGAATGAATGAATGAATGAATGAATGAATGAATAAATGAATGAATGAATGAATGAATGAATGAATGAATGAAAGTCGGAATGATTGAATGGATGAATGAATAAATGAGGCTTTACGACACATTTGTGCATATTATTTAAAAAATCCATTTATTCAATCATTCGTACATGCATTTCTTCATTCATCGTTCGTTCCTTCCTTCTTTTCTTCCTTCCTTCCTTTCAGCATTTCTTCTTCCTTAAGCTACATTTTGCGACAGGGATGATGTTTAACTCTATCTTTACCAATTTCGCATTTATGCGAAAACTACCTTCCTTTACCAATTCGCATTTATGCGAATTTCACATGTGTACATGCATTAATTGCAATGGAGATATTTCATGACATGCATGGTTGAAAATCGCCATCCAGAATGGTCAGTGGCATGGACGCAATGTTCTCTTGCATTTTTAATTTGTACGATGTGCGCATAACTATACCCTGTATGGTGCCCAGGGGCTACTTGAGGGGTCCTCGTTTAAAAAGAAATCGGTTTCTGGGGGTAGTTTTATCAGTGGGAAGTCGGTAAAGGAAGAGTTAAGGAGTTAAGCACCTCTTGAGATGTTTGAAAAATCCGATCAGAAGATTCATTAGCACTCGTTTTCATGTTTTAGCAAACAGAAAAAAATGCATATAATGTGACATTGAAATAATCATGAAATGAAATTAAATGAATGGGGTTTTAGACCACCTTTGTGCACATATTGGCTAGACTGGGCCAGGTAAGGTGAACCTCGTGAGGATGGTGAAATGAGTAATATAGATATATAATTCAAAAGTCGAGCCCTGACGGAGGTTGCCCACAATATTGAATCTTTACGAGTGAGCGAGGAAGAAACATTTTGTTTCTTTGAAACTTGAAGGCCTAAGTGTGGTTTGAACCCGGGATCTACGACTTCCAAGCAGGTAGCTTTAACCACAGCACCGGGGCCCCCTCCCCTGAAATCATCACACTCTGTTTTGTGGCATTATTATTTTATTCTGCAATGTCGGAATTAATCAATTCTACATCACCTCCTGTCAGACTGAATAAAAAATCCGCTCTGGTAGGCCTATATTGACTGGCGGTGAGTCGCTAAAATAGATTAATGCTGTGCCATGCTAAGAATATCAGTTGCCTGATGGTCCAAGAATGAAATACAACTGCATGACCAAAAATAGTACTAGAAATTAAAAGAAAGTTACCTTTTCATCTCTCAATATTAACCATAGCATATACACCAAGTTGTCGCGGTAGCGAGACACAACTTCAAGTGGGTGAGAATTTAAAATATCTAGCTTCGCGGAGAAAGGGTTAACGAATCGTGTTTGCTGGGCCGGAGATTTTACCTGCGTCGTTTCACACTTGCTGCGAGACACATATTCCATAAAATGTCAAAATGGTATTCGTCATTTGTACGATGCAGACGCTACCTGTAAATAATCCCGTGTAGACCATGAACCCTGTGCCTGCTAATCATCACAATGGTCGTTTTAATCTGTTTTATTAGCCGATTAAATAATGGTCATTAGGGAATGAAATGAGTGTTTAAGCAAGATGTGTGTGTTTGGTATCAAATTAAGCAAATACGAGTAATGTTTTAAATAAATTAATTTAGCAGGATAATGGTTATGCGTTAATCACCACTGTAACCGTTTAATCGTTTATTAACACACTCTTCTGTGTGAAATCTGTGTTTATTCAGCAAGAATTGCTAAAGGTTGCTTGGTTTCAAATTAAACACACATCTCACTGATATTTCACCCCTAGTCGCGGCAACGACACACACATTCCAGTGGGCAAGAATACAACTATTTAGGTTGGTGCACGGAGGGTTAATTGGATAGAACAATGCATTAGAATCAGCAGCACTGCGTGGATCGTTATTACTCAACTGTCTAATATGTCGTTAGGTATATATTTAATCAAATGCGGTGTCAAATATGTTAACATTTTTGTTCTCAGCCAGATCGAGCTGCCACCTGTATTATTAACTTGTTTTTCCGAGGCAGTGATAAAAGATTAAATAATTATATTACACGTGCTGCTCTGCAAAGCCAAAAGGCAGTATCTACTCACTTGCACAGTAAGCAGATACAGCATTTTGGCTTACCACAGCAGCGTGTCTTTCAGTCTCCCCTGGCAACGCGATGACGGGCGCGTTCGTAGTTTGACATTCACCATTTGAAATTCGACCTTTGTCAAGGTAATATGGCACCCGTAATTTGTGTTGTATTATTTTGACGCACGCAGCTGATTCCAACAAAACTGGAGTATGCTGATGTCAAACGTGCGATAGGTCAATCAATAATGTGTGTGTGTAGCTAATAGTTGGTCAGTTTGGGAGTTATAAATAGAAATATGTTTCATGATTTGAAGCTGAAAATTGCTTTTTAACCCCTATAATGCTGAAATATATGCTTTTTAACCCCTAAAGTACTGAAATATATCAGTATAAACCATGGAGACAAAAGGTTTTTTAATTTAAAACCATCATAAATCGTTCTGCTTCATTTGAATAGGCTACCTGTATGGGTCTACGACGATTATAAACATTTTTACTGAGTCTGAAGTCTTCTGACGTCTAAAGTCGACCCCAGCGTTGTAAGAGTTAAATGTTCTCATTCCACTGCTGGAAACAGTGGGCATATATACCTACACATTACAGATGTAACCACACATATGACAATGGCTGTGACTCCATTATACCAAGTATGCAATTTGTTTTTGTCACAAAAATTACACTGTGCATAAATCCTCATCTTTATGCATATGATTTGTTGATGTTGAAGAAGCCACACAATTGCATCCAACAGGAGTACCCGGTAATATTATTCAACCGAAAACTTTGTCAGAGTATGGCCATTTTCCTTTAGGGGACCCAGCCCGTGGCGGATCTATTCCAGTGTCCCAAAATGAAAAAAACTACCATATTTGTGCAGAACTATCATTTAAGGATTAGCCCTTTTTTGTTTTCTATATGTCGCTTTTTAATTTGGTAATTTGTATGCATATGTTTGAGCTTCCACTTTTATTTTTAATCCCCACCTTGTTTCCTCTCCTTGTAGTTATGAGCCCCACCTTATTTGCTTTCTTTGTAGTTATGAGCCCCACCTTGTTTCTTCCCCTTGTAGTTATGAGTCCCACCTTCTTTCCTCTCCTTATAGTTATGAGCCCACCTTGTTTCTTCTCCTTGAAGTTATGAGCCCCACCTTGTTTTCTCTCCTTGTAGTTGTGAGCCCCACCTTGTTTTCTCTCCTTGTAGTTATGAGCCCCACCTTGTTTCTTCTCCTTGTACTTATAAGCCCCACCTTGTTTCTTCTCCTTGTAGTTATGAGCCCCACCTTGTTTGCTCACCTTTGCGGAACAATTGCGAGATCAGCGAAAAAGTAGTTAATCTATTTTGCTACACACATGGCTGAAGGTAATATCATTGAATTGGTATTTGTTAGTGATCCAAATAAGATGATTGCCTAAAGTTAACAATATGGTAAGGATTGAATATGTGTACTATTAATAAGTCAAATATGTTACCAAAAAGCATTCAACGCCAATTTAGGGATGTTGCGAAGTTAAAAAAAATCCAAACATAAAAAAAATTGGAAGTGGGTGGGTGGGTCCAGGGCCATTTTGGATAGAAAAAAGAAAATTGGAACCCCCCCCCCCCCAAAAAAAAAGTATATTTTGTGTGTATATACCTTATTAAAGTTGTTAAAATGATTATATGACTTAAGGGTCTGTTAATGTCGGAGATTGGTTTCAAAAAAAAAAATGCATGGGGCGGTGAGTGGATGTCGTGAGCTCTATCCAAATTTTTTTGGGATGTCTGGAATTTTTTAACTTTGCAAAGCCCCTTAGGCGTCCTACTTTGAAAGACAACGTGTTTCTGAGTGTGCATTATCTGGGGAAGTTCAGCGTTTTATAGTTATATAATTTCAACAATGAGTGTACAATAGTAGACGCGCTCTGGCTCTGGCTATTATTGTCAATTTATCATTTGTATCTTGGGTAGTGGGGTGGCGTGCTGCTTTATTATGTACATATTACCAGATTACCAAGGATAGTTATCGAAAATCAAAAGTGATAATATCATTACATGATAAAATTACCCGAAAATGGAGACGGTTATCTGAATCCCTCATGCTCAAGTGATAAAAGGATAAATAGGATCAGGCTCCGTGGTGACGACCCATCCCGTGGTTTATGGTGTGTTAATTAATATCACCAGAATAACATGGTGTAACATAACAAGCCCCGTATAGAGATCCTAATGTCCGCGATACGGTCCTAGTAATTCACGACTCAATTCCAGCAAACATAAGAAATACGTTGACTCCATGCTGGTTTATTGTCGTGTTTGCTGGTATGTTGTGTCAATGGTAGACCACCTAGGTAGATTTAATGCGCGCATGATTACAATGCAGTTAAGTCGCCATTTTTTCGGGCCTCACAATAGCAGTGTTGTTAAGCCCATAATATCACAGGAATTATGCATTGATGCATTTTATGAATAAAGCATGAAATTTGGCATGTATTATATTCGAACCCAGTGGGACATTATCACCTAGGGAACCACCATGGCAATGACGTCTGGTGACCTTGAATGACCTGAAAGATGAAGATCATTATTTACATCTTTGACAATATGATTTTTCGGGAAATAAAGGGAAGAGCAGATGTAATACCTCGTTATGATGTGATTTTTACTTGGAAATCCATTAAAAATCCATTTATTAAAAAATCCATTTAATAATCCAAGGTAATTTTTAATGTGTCAAAAGCCAATTTTCAGGGTCGAAGGCTCAATTGTCAAGGTCCAATTTTTAAAAATATGAATAGGGTGTAAGTGTAATACCTCTTTTTGTTTAGATTTTGACCCTTTATTTCATTTTGGTACGATTTTAATAATTCAAGGTCATCTGAAAGGTCAAAAGGTCAATTTTAAGGTCAAAATTGCAAATAATATGATTTTAAACGAATGTAATTTGGTACAAGTGTCGCACCTCTATTTGACGTGTTTCTTATTCGAGAATCTATTGCTGATATTTTTGTGGAAGTAAAGGTCATCTTAAGGGAAAAATATAAAAAAAACTGTTTAGCAAAGGCAGTTAGATTCCAGTGTAATACTCATTTTGATGTGATTTGAGCTGAATAGTCCATTTCTGTTGGTAGTTTGATGAGTCAATGTCATCTCTATAGTCCCTGGGATACCATGATTTGATTTTATCGCTAGTTGCACAGCCGGTTTTTCTGACATTCCAGAGTGAAAAACACCATTTACCTCTTAAGGTAATATGAGATGAATCGGGCTTTGGGCCTCTTTAGTGCACATGCAGGATAAATTGGGCCAGGAGAACCTCCTGAGGATGGTGATATGACACTGCTCTCCAGACACAGGATTCGAAAATCAAACCCCGGAGGTCTGAGGCACGCTACCTCTCGGTCATGGAAGCTCCCCACAATACGGAGTTTCACGAGTGGATGGGAAAGAAACATTTTTGTTTCTTTCAAATCGCCGAGACCAGGAAACGAACCCCGAACTCTAGCGTGAAAGACAGCGGTGCTATATATAATGACTCAACCCGCCCACCCATTAAGGTAATAGGTGGTTGCAATAAACACCGCTTAATGCAGTCTTTGAATTTCTCTTATATCTAAAACATTACCCACATTTCGCCGATATTGATGTCATATCGTACATTTTCCATTACTCTATCAACATTTAGTCATCTAATGCGCTTTACACATTGTTCGGTGAACAAAATGTCTACATAATGGTATAAATGTTTTCAGTATTTAGTGAACTTTCAGGTTTTCAGTTTAGAAATCCAAACCATTATTCCTGGTGTGTTCATGATAATAATCATAATCTCATTTCCATAAAAACTTATATCAACATGGTGTGCTATTTCGACAATTTGACAAAATTGCCGTGCAAAAAGCATAAACCATACGATAAGCAAGACGTGAAGGTCATCTGAGGCCAAGGTCATGATTATCTGAGGCTTCATAATCGAAAAAATCGCATATTTTAACTCTGAAAAATCGCGTATCTTGACTAAAATTTTCATATATGCTCCCCAGGCCATAATAAAGGGTTGATTATTGATGCTATGTGACACAGTTTAAAGCATACACTACACGATAAGTGAGGTATGAAGGTTATCTAAGTTCAAGGTCATACCAGGCCGCAAAGTCGAACAAAGTGCGAACATGACCTCGGAAAAATCGTTTAATTAATTTGAATTAAATATTCATTTTTAAGTGCATCTTCATCTAGTAATTTTATTCTTACTGCTATGCTTACATTCAACTGTAGTACACCACAGGTCATGATAAAATGACGATTCATAATAAAATAACGCTGATATTGATGCTAATGACGCCGACATCACACAGTTTGAAGCCTGTACTATACAATAAGCAAAGTTTAAAGGTCATCTGAAATCAATTTTTATGCCATCCGAGGTCGCAAAATTAGAAAAATAAAATATTTTAAGTCGGATTAATCGCAATATGACTAATAATTATGAGCATCCTCAGCTGCAGTTTACAAAGTAGGCCCTAGTTATTACACTCACAATTTTTTTTATATACTGTCACCAGTGACACCACTTTGCTACCGGTTGCGATCACTTTTTACTGGCTGAGATTACTTTTCATTGACCAAAATTACTTTTAGACTGGCTGAGAGCATTTTTGTGTTGATCGAAATCCTTTGTGACTAGCTGAGATCACTTTTCACTGATCGAGGTCATTTTTACAGACTGAAAACTTTTTCTCCACTTTTTACCCCCAGCCCACGAAAGAGGGCGAGGGATATAGTCATCCACCTGTCTGGCCGTCTCAGAAACGTTGTCTTAGAAACCGCTAGCTGGATTGTTCTCATATTCCACAAACACATCGCTTAAGGGGAGTAGATGGGCCTTTTGGGGGTTTTGACCTATGACATAATATTAGACTTTTGACTTTACGGCCATTATTGACTTCAAATTATGGCGGGGATAGGTTCCGTTCTTGGACAATATATCAAAAATGGTTTGCTGGATTGTTTTCATATAGCACACACACCTCCCTTACGGGGTGTAGATGTGCCTTTTGGAAGTTATGATCTTTGATCTATTTTCATACCCCCGACCTTGACGCCATTATTGACTTTACTTAATACCGTTCGTCCAGGTACCGTTTCCGGACGATATCTTGGAAGCCGTTTGCTGGATTGTTTTCATATTGCACGCACACATGCCTTATGGCTTGTATATGTGCCTTTTGGGGTAGGCCTAATTACCTTTGATCTTATTTTTTATCTTCGACGTTGCGGCCATTATTGACTTAAATTAATGACGGGAGATATCGTTTGTTATCGCGTCAGCGCTCTTGTTCACCGAAATTTACCATGGTATAAGCTAAAAACCCTGGGTTTGCCTGATCACTTTTCTTCCATCATACAGTCTTTATATAACCAGGTACAAGGTAAAGCTCGAGTCAACAATAGTTTTACAGACTGGTTTCCCATTGAGTCAGGAGTCAAGCGAGGTTGCCTTCTCTTTCCACTGTAGTTTGACTTTTATGTGAACGACTTGGCGTTAGAGCTAAATAATACAGGTAAAGGCATAAATATTGCTCAGAGTACAATATGCACTCTAATGTACTCGGACGACATTGTAGTCTTAGGGGATAGTGAGGAAGACCTAAAGGCACTACTGCAAATTGTAAATAGGTGATGTGAGAAATGGCAGATGGTATTAAATCAACCGAAAACAAATGTAGTTCACTTCCGGCCAGCCTCAAAACAGAGTACTCGTTTTAAATTTAAATGTGTATCTCTTGACTCTTGACAAATACTTGGGCCTCTGGTTCAGTGAATATTATGATGTATAAGGCCTTATCAGTATCTGCAAGCAGATGGTGTGCTTATTTCGAAGTATAAAGCTACTGGTGGTTTTCCTTTACCTTGTGATCGTACTCTTTACGACGGAATGATATCTCCTATACTTGAAAATGGTTCAGCTATTTGGGGCTTAAAAGAATTTAGTTGTATGAATGCTGTTCATAACCGGGCGTGTCGAGTATTTTTGGGGGTGCGTAGGCACAGTCCTAACCTCGCTGTTCAAGCTGAATTATGGTGGAAAACACCTTTCCATAAACATATTTTAAATATTACCCGTCTGTGATGTAGGTTAACTTGTATGTGTCAGAATAGACTAACCAAAAAAGTGTTTAACTGGAACTTAGATGCTGCCCGAATTAATAAAAACAATTGGTGTTTTAGGGTGAGATCGAAATTTACTGCCTTGGGTTCACAGCATTCAAATGACGTATCCGGAGCTCATTGTGCTGACGAGGTTCTTGAATATATGGATACTTGTGTTTTTGAAGACATTGAACAAAAATGGCAAACCCTAGCCTCTTTGCGTTGTGGTGTAGCTCCACTTCACATTGAGACTTGGCGATATTCACAGTTATCTGTCGACGAATCAGGATCAGTAGAAACTTAAAAGCATTTTCTGATGTCATGTAATTTTTATGCCGATTTACGAAATAAACTGTTTATTAAAACTCAATCGAGTCACGATATGTTTTTAGAATGGTCTATGGACGACCGTTTTAATTATTTAATGTCAAATTCGAAGATAATGCGTCATACAGCGAAAGCCTGTCACTTGATGCTCCAGGGAAGGGAGCATCAATTATTCTTATAATACATTAGTGTACTGTTATGGTTAATTCTGTGAAACTCAACGACCTTGACTTCCTTTGTTTTCACCGAGCTGGCTAATACAATAAAGTATGGGGCAGGGGTCTTATATAACCTTGTTTTCACCGAGTGACGTCACTGAGTTTCACAGAATATGGTAACCATCACCTTTTAACATGATTGGCTATATATTATTTTATTTCAGACGTTTTCCCGGCAAACATGGGACTTTTGTGCAGCGTCTGTGGAGTGTTGGACCAACGTCGAAGACGTTGTGCCGCTTCGACGCTAGCCCAACGTTGTATAGGTGTTGTGCACATGTTTTGTGTTTGCTGGTTTTCTGGTCTATGAACCGTCCCGTGCGCACTGCGTGCATTCGGTTGAACAGAGTATGATTTTATGTATGTTCCATTACTGTATTACCATTAAGATCTGTTAATCCTTATGTGGTCTCTGTTCTTACGCGTGGGGTTTTTAGAGGTTCTTTCCCACGGTGATGTGGAGAAGGGTTCCACATACCTACCAAGTATGTGTGTGGAGCCTCTCTCTGTTTCGGTATGTTGGAACAAGAGCGTGCGGATCAAGTCCAGGACAAATGTTGTACATAGGTCCATGCCCGACAAGCGCGAGGCATTGGGCCGGTATTGGTTCAATGCTGGGCCGCGTCGTAAATGGCTGGCCAGCATTGACCCGGCTGGCATTGGTTTGGTGTTTCGTGTTTGCTGGGTAGCCTGCATAATTGTACATGATTTTAACAATATATTATTGAATGCTATACTTTTTTTTGGATAGTGTCTCATAAGTCAGAACTGACTGGCCACAATGAATGTATTACTGTAATGTTCTTAATATAAATGAATTGTTGGTGACACTTAAATAAATTCTACTTGACTTGACTTGACTTGACAGATGATCATTTACTCACTGGCGGAAATCACTTTTTCACTGGCGAAGATCATTTCTTAAATAACTATGATCACCTTTCCAATGCTAGAAACACCTTCAACTTGACAAAATATTTTTTCTCTGGCCGAAATATTTTCGCATTTTCGCTGGCTGAAATCACTTTATTGTATATGGTATCACTTTCTCACTCGCTGAGATAACTTTTACACCGGCAATACCACCTTTTCCTGGCTTATATCACTTTTTTGTTGGTGGAGAACATGTTTCGCTGATTCAGGTTACTTGTTCATTGACCGAGATTACTTTTTCATTGGCTGAGTTAAATTGTTCACTAGCCGAAATCATTTTTTTTTCACTGACCTAGACAACTTTTCCACTTGTTGCGATCATCTTTTTATCTCTTTTACACTGACCGAAATTTATTTATTTTATTTATTTATTAAAGTTTCTTTTATAGCGCCCACTCCCACTATGTGGAGCAGAGTCAGTCACTGAGTCAAAACATATATGTGTCTTTAGCAACTTTTTAAAATGCGGTAGGGAACCGGATGCACGGAGTTCCTTCGGTAATCCATTCAATAGGTGGGGTGCTCCAAAACCAAATGCACCTTCACCGACTTTTTTTTGGGGCTATGGGTTGTTGTAATGTCAATGTGTTGGCTCCCCGCAGGCAATTATTCAAACATCGGGGTGCTAGCAGTTCTGCCAGGTACGGAGCCAAGCCATGAAGAGCTTTGTAAGTGATCAGAACCTTATACACAATACGTCTTTTTCATTGACCGACTTCACATTTTCGCTGGCTGAAATCACTTTATTACTAGCTGAGATTACTTCTTCACACGCCGAGATCACCTTTTCACTGGCTGGGAACACTTTTGGATACTTTATCACTGGATGAAATCAATTGGTCATTGGCTTAGCTGAGATCATTTTTCACCGACTGAGAACACTTTTTCACTGACCGAGTACACTTTTTCATTGGTTGCTATCATCTTTTTTATTCGGCATCCCGGATGGTCATTTTGTATCAATTGTATCGTGACCATCTTCAAGTTAACCCCTAGATGACTTTGAAACGTAAAAACACTATTTCGAATGAGATAAGCAACTCAAATTAGTCGAACATGGGCCTTTTATTTTAAAAATTAATGATAGCCACTAGCGGGAACATATTGAATCCATGGTGGTCTTTGCTGGCCATCTTGGATTTGGCTTCTTATCTTTGAACGTAAATATAACCATCCCAATGAAATAGGAAAATTAAAGGTAGATCACCTCGAAAACATTGCATGCAACTGGTATATGTCTGGACCTTTTGGTCCAAACATATTGAGTTTTGTTTAGATCTCGATATTTTTATTATTCTATGCCCGTACGCTTTTTCTCTCTCAGTGTTTAACCAATCGACTTCAAACATTGGCACAGTGATCCTTAGGTATATAGGATTTTTACCATGACTTTTCTAAAAATTCCCAGTTGTTCTTCCGGATTTATCCAGGGTTTTCTGGATCACTAAGTGCTAATCAATGTTTGGCCAATGATGTACATGTCCGGAGCTTATAATGTGCTATTTCTCCCTGTATTTTCATGCAATCGACTATGCAACCTTGGCACTATGATCCTTGGGTATTGAGGTTTTTTTTGTATGCCTTTTTAAAAGAATTTCCAGTTGTTCTTCCGCATTTATCCAGGATTCTCTGGATCACTTTTGTGTGGCTAGATGTTGGGTCAATGATGTGGTGGAGCCTCATTCATTGGATTCTTGACCAGCGAATAAGAGCCTTTTGTTATAGGCGACTCCATACCGACATTTAATAATTAAAATACATGTACATTTATTCAGTGATGTTTTCATGCCGGGCCAGCGTCGCAGACAGTGGCCCCGTATTGATCCAATATTGCGTGTTGGTATGGACAGTATAAACTTGTTAAATGCTACATTTGACAATAAGGATAACAGTTGCATTCCATTCCAACAACAAGACGTCGATTCAATGTTGTTTTAATGTTGGGCTAGCGTCGCAGAAAGTGATGCAACACTAAGTCAACAGAGAGACAAGCAGTGTGTACTGGGCACTCTGAATACGATTCCATTTGACAAACACATATATATATAATTTATATATAAAAGTACAGTGGGGACTTCTGATCTCTGAAAATCTGAAGTCCAAATCCGAAGTCTAAAATTCCAATTAAAAATGGCTGCCAAAAAAAACATAAGCAAAATTCCAATCAATCTGTCATAATAAAAATAACCCAACAAAAATTAAAATGGTCGCCAAAAGACTCACAAAAAACTCATTGCTTTTGCCCTTGAGATTACTAATCCTAATTTAATAAAATCAACGTATCCAAATTAGTTCAAAATTGGATACTTCATTGGTTTCTAGACTTAGGGGCCGACCATTTAATATCAGGGGGGGGGGGGTGGAAATGGTTTTTTCGTAAAAAAATAATTTGATTACGAAATTGGCCAAAAAAAATAGTTTGCTCCATAGAGTGTGGGAAAAAAATACTTTGTTCATTAATGTATAGGAAAAAAATAGATTGTTGGCAGCCAACAGATCTTTCCAAATCTGTCGGAAACTGCCAAAGAAAGGCAAAAATTCCCTCGCTCTGCTCGGTCAAACGTCTAATGCATATAGGTATTATACCGGCACACTGGAATGAGCATGGGAAATAACACCTGCCTTTTAATTTATGGGATTAAAGGTCTAGTCAACTGTTAAAGCTTGCAGGACATGGGTCCCCCAGAATGCAAAATTGCTCGCGGGTAGGCCTAGACCCTATGTCATAAAAATACTAATTTATGCGTTTTATACCCACTGCCGCATTAAGAGCAAGTTTCCAGATCATAGCAAGTCCATATACTTGAGTGACATCTATGAGTTAATAATTCCACCAAAGCTCTTCAATAGCTCTGGCTCTTAGCTGGGTGACTTTATTACTGCGGGGATTGTGAAACAGCTGCCCCAATAATGTGTATTGACAGGACAGCTTTTTCTTAAACCTTTGTACATTCTGTTCAACGTTGGGCCAGCGTCGCAGACTCTAACATTAAAACAGCATTGGGGCGATGTATCGTTTGAGTAGTATCTTGTAATCAGTTTAGTTGCTGACATTAATGCCGTCAACCTGTACTATATCGGCTACTGTAGGCCTACACATGACCGTCCCACGCATGCCCGTTTCGCAGTTGAAGGGATCTTAAAAACATGTCCTGGAAAAAAAATGTTTGTCTGTGACATCTCAGGAATTTTTTTTTTTGTTTTTGCTCAGGGAGAAGAAAAAGAGTTATGTTTTCTTGTTGGAAGGAGAAAAAAAATTGATTAGGAAAAAAAACCATACCCCCCCTCCCGGTATTAAATGGTCCGCCCCTTACTATTTTACAAAAATGAAAATTAATGGCGGTGGTTGGTTAATATATTATCAAATATATATTCAAATAAGTCAAAAATGAGATATAAATTTATAAATTGAATCAACACATTTCCATTGTGAACAAGGCATAATATAGCCATATCAGATTCAAAAACCCAACACTAGAAACCTACATCGAAAAGTATCTTATGCTATGACCTTGAGGTTTTATTTCAAGGTCAAGCAAGGTCATCTGGTGCTTGTCTCAGTGGACTCAGGGTGGTTCTGTACCTAAATCTCATAACAGACATCCAAAGATACCTCACTAAAAATTTCATGATTTATTTACATTTTGCACAATTGTTATGCTTAACACTGTTTAGACAAATAGTAGTCAAATGCTTGTGTTTTTAAGAAATATATGGAATCGCTTATATGCATATTTTATATTATTAATTATGCACATTTCTGTTATTATCTGCAAGTGCATGTCCTGTTCCATTAGTATTACTTATGTATACATGTGATGTAGATAAGTATGTGTATTTTCAATAATAGGTAATTATCTTCGTGTGATGCATATACATGTATGTGCAAAATGTAACCACAGGGTACATGTATAAAATGTTTTAATAAATAAAATAAAATAAAATAAAATAAATGCACAGCTGAATATGTGTGTTATGAAGACCAGAAAACTGCTATATAACATAAAAGAAACCTACATTGGAATACACGGTTACTATGTTTGTCTCAAATGTAAAAACGGTTGATAATTTTTCCAGCTCAGAATATTAGTATAATATAGAAACATTAGGCTGTAATAGGGACCGGGTGTATTATTATTAGGAAACTACTATAGGTAAGCTGGGGGCTACTGTTGTAAATTGATATATCATTGTTGATACCGACAACAAAAATGGATACCTCAATGTTCATATCGAAGCAAAAGAAGGTACTTCAGATGATCTTTCCATTGCTATAACAAACAATAGGCATATGATATATCGCCACCGGAATTGAGAAAGTGTTCGCCCTGAGTGTCAGGGATCAGGATGCTGCTAATATCGATAAAAGTCAAACTGCGTATATTGTTTTAGTATTTAGTGGATCTGGTCATTATATGTCTTGCCATTCTCATTTGCAGCACGAATCACTGCTAGTGTCTACATGGCGGGTTGGTAATCAGTGATCAAAACAACTAGACTCTAAAACATTGCATTGCTCATCTAAACTAAGACGATTATATCAACCTTAAGATATTAGATTTTTTTTAAATATTTTAATGTATATTATAAATTTTAATTTTTAAATTATTAAAATACACATGTTGATCTCAGACTTACGAAATACACAAGAGACATGACACCCCTCCCCCCATGACATGTACAAGAAAAGAACATTTAGTCAGGAGAATTTAATGCACCGTTCGCTTGTAAAAAAAATACAGTAAAGACACTGTAAAATAAAAGGTTTCGTCGTCACATGACGAGATCCGGCAGTCACCGCCGTCATTCAGTTGATATTTACAGTGGAGGTAGAATATACCATACTTGGGCCAAACCATTTCCGAAGGTAAACAAGTGGTTTAAGAAGAAAATATAGCTATAGCTATAAAAGACTGTGTTGCTGTGTGCTTTTGCAGGGCCTTTAATGATGACTCATTCTACCGTAAAGTTTATGACTCTCTGAATACACTGTGTAGGCCTTTGTTTGGGTTGCAGATAAATCACAGCTATTCTTTGACGTCGTTTTCATTTGGTATAATTATATCCTCATTCTTCTTAGGTTCTACAATGTCCTCTTCTTTCTCATTACCATTATCACCTGCCACCTCTTGAGCCGACATCATGGTGTTATTCATGTTACAGACATTAACAGATTAACAAGCCTGTGTTATGTTATTATTACTTATACACATGGTTGCTTTTCACATCAAACAGTATATCTACTAGTCAATAAAGTATTTTGAGTTTATATTATGTTGTTAGTTTTAGTCTGCTGTTTGTTAAATAATTTAACAAACGATCAAAAAACATAATTCTTTTCAGAGTCTGTTTATTTTAAGAGCCATTGAATTTTGTCAAAATGCTACTGTTCGGTCGTTAAATCAGGACTATTTATTTAGTTTTTAAATGTAGCGTGATGACGCCCCTCGAAAACCCCATTGATTTTATTCAGTTTTACTACTTGCATATCAAATTATCTAACTTTTTAGGGTTGTTGTCGTAAGATTGTAAATTGATTCAGAATTGACAGTGAAATAGGCGAAAAACATGCTAAACAGGTCTAATGTGACTTCCACCACAATAAAGGAAAAAAACGTAAAGACAAATAGCAGTAAATGATTATTTGAAAAGTAAGCAGTGCTATTTTCCTTGGTACGACATTTTTGTCAAATACAAATAGCATTAACTGTTGCTTTTTGATGTAGAAGTTATTTTTGTTTACTTCGTACGGCATATTTGCGGCACACTTACCTTTCCATAAGAATGACGCCCTGCTCCAGTAGGTAGTCTCTGCACTCTGCGGTGCTCAGTGTGATCAGCCACCTGTTCTGCAGACCTCTTGTCCCGTGCTTAACGTTACGATCCTCAAATTGGACGGAGACCACCCTGTGAGTCCTGAACGTCTGGTGGTTGTTCAGGTGCCTGATCCTTTCCTTCAGCAGCATTATCACGTATTTGTGCGTCAGGAAGCTGTTGGGAAACTCAAAGCAGACCGTAAGGGGTCTTGATTTGGGAGGTTCTAAAAAGCGCACCACGGACCGCGCCATCCCATGGTGACCCTTCACAGATTTACCGAAACCAAAATGCGTAAAGCCTCCCGCACTGGGTAGGACTTTACCTATCCTGTAAAAAGACATTCACAGTTTAGATCTGCACTAAAGAAATGTAAAAAAAAATAACATGAAAAAGAATGATGACAGGTAAAGTGTGAATATTATCGTCACATTGGGACTCATTTTTTAAAAGGGTGATTGCTTGTTCAGTGCAAGCGATGCTTTTATACTAATTTTTTCACAACAAAAATAATGACAGATACTTACTGAAATAAATCACCAATTATTGTAAACGTTTATCATTCACTTAATTGAAGCTTGCAATTGAAATGAAGGAGTGCCCGCACAAAAATGATTAAATTCATAATAGCCTAATAATATTATTGTTTAATTTAAATTTAAATTCATCTTGAACAATTCCACATCAAACCCTGAACGAAAAAAGGCTGGATTTCATAAAAATGAGTTATTTATAGGCAAAATACACAGAAACTGCGGTTAAGGCTGTTTTCCTTTGCACCGTAGGTGTTTTAGTGGTTGTTAATTTAGCATCATGTAATGTGCCTAGCTCTTACCGTGGTTTCTTAATCTCTGTGACCGCCGCGATGTCCTCCGTCTTCGTGGCGTCCCCAGCCGACGGACTATCCAATCGAAAGGTGACTTTATTTTTCAGATTTTCATTCAAAAGGACACTGTGCGATGACTCCTTACCATCATCACTCAGGTATTTTTTCCATGTATCCAGCGCTTTCTGTCCCAGATCATAGGAATAGCCAGACGTAAGATTGCATTTCGAATCCTTCTTTAAAAGTCTTGTTTGGGAATGGTCACTGACAGCCGGTAATGGTCCGCTGTTCCGCACATTTGAGGGGGCATCGTCATTTCTGTTTTTAAAATCAGACAGTGATTTTTTTCTTAAATTGCTTGTTTTTCGCAAGAGTTTACTAGTCCAATGATTCACTACTTTACTTTTCAGTCCCGTGGTTTTGTCTCCTTTCTTCTGATTGGTTGTGTTGGTATCGTTTGACGCTCTGGGTGACATCTGGTTTTCTGAGATTGGCGGGAGAGCCGTATAATTAGCATTGTCTAGTGCGCTCGGGTCCATTGTGTACACTGAAACCACATGAAAAAAATCAATTTTAAAGTAAGTTATCCTGCATGAGAAGAGGACTGGAATTATATTAATTGAGGTGCATAGTAGAAGCCTAACTTTACATTAACTCAGTTCTAGTTGGATTGAATTCATCATGCATAGTGTAAGCCTATGGGTTATGCACAGATTTAAACACATAACATGTTTGATCGAGCTCAGAATGATGATTATTATTAATTTTGTTATTTAGAAACAAAACCACAGGTTTTTCTGTACTTTCAGTACTCTTTTCATAATTTACCCGGATTACACGGTGTGACAGGACCAGTCATATTGAAGCCACACATTTTTTTTATATTAATGGTCTAGCTATCTGGCACGGTTTTCCAGATATTACGTAGGGATTAAATCTATAATGGCCGCAAATCGAAATTTTTCAAGGCATATCCCTCACTAACACCGCACATTGTCAAGTTTTTTCCCTGATGCAGGAACGTTTTTTTTTAACTTATCTGAGCCATTGCTGATATAGGTACATGGTATACATTTTGAAGGGATACATAGAAAATGTTGAGTGAATTGTGTTAAGAAGAAAATTTTCCGATTCGGAAAAAATCAAGAGCATAGAGGTCACCGAAAGATAAACTCAATCAAGGTTTATTCATTGTCTAGTGCGCTCGGGTCCATTGTGTACACTGAAACCACATGAAAAAAATCAATTTTAAAGTAAGTTATCCTGCATGAGAAGAGGACTGGAATTATATTAATTGAGGTGCATAGTAGAAGCCTAACTTTACATTAACTCAGTTCTAGTTGGATTGAATTCATCATGCATAGTGTAAGCCTATGGGTTATGCACAGATTTAAACACATAACATGTTTGATCGAGCTCAGAATGATGATTATTATTAATTTTGTTATTTAGAAACAAAACCACAGGTTTTTCTGTACTTTCAGTACTCTTTTCATAATTTACCCGGATTACACGGTGTGACAGGACCAGTCATATTGAAGCCACACATTTTTTTTATATTAATGGTCTAGCTATCTGGCACGGTTTTCCAGATATTACGTAGGGATTAAATCTATAATGGCCGCAAATCGAAATTTTTCAAGGCATATCCCTCACTAACACCGCACATTGTCAAGTTTTTTCCCTGATGCAGGAACGTTTTTTTTTAACTTATCTGAGCCATTGCTGATATAGGTACATGGTATACATTTTGAAGGGATACATAGAAAATGTTGAGTGAATTGTGTTAAGAAGAAAATTTTCCGATTCGGAAAAAATCAAGAGCATAGAGGTCACCGAAAGATAAACTCAATCAAGGTTTATTCATGATTAACCTGTCTGTAAAGTTTATTGTGCAGTCTGGCAACGCGAAACAAGTTCCGGTGCTAAAGTAAATTGTTATTGTAATATATATACTCAACTTTCCAAATATATGCACGTGCCATGTATATTATCAATGTGATCTGAATTGCAGATCACATTGATATGGTCAGATCCTGACATTATATGGTCCGCTACCATTGACGTTTCATGATGCACAGTCACGTTACAGATAATTAATTATACACCCTACTGTTCATCTTACTACAAATTATTTTTTTTAGATATATTTAAACGCAAAGAGTTCAAAATGGTATATTTTTAGCTCTAATTTGTTAATTTGTACACGTTTCTATACGTGTAGAGCACCATAGATATGCGATATACTATAAACCGAAATTAGTGTTTTGATAATAATAATTACTTTTATTAGCTGAATACATCGACGTATGATCTATAAATGCAAATCAAGCTTATGTATAAAGAAAAAAGTTGATAAACAATATGGAGACTGTTTTGCTCCATACAGTGTAGAAGTAGAATTTTGTATTTAAATGGCTATCATCCGTTTGACGGCCCATACGTACAAGTCTACCTGTTTTTTTTCCAAATGACAAGACGATATATATATACAGTGCTCCCCCGCTGTATTGTCCCCGGTTATAATGCTAACCCCGCTTTATGCCAATTAAAGTGTTTGCACGGATTTCCGCCAATGTTAAATCCCGCGGCATAATGCCAACCCCGCTATTTGCCATCCGCCAATGGTTTTGAAGTCCCAATGTCATTTTTGTAATATATTTTCCCCCGATCGTATTGCCAACAGGCCTAATTATCAGACATCATGACTGTTAAATAAACACTCTTGCATGGTTGGTCAACAATCGCCACCGGTACTATGGTTCATTGCACACACACGGCAGTGGGCACAGGCGTTCATGCTTTCGGGAAAGCGTGACTTGAGATAAAACACTGGGTGGGGGTGGGGGACCTACTAATTGTGGTATGTAACAGAATATAAAAATAGGCCCACACTTGTAAGTGGCATGTCTATACCAGCAAACAATAGCAGTAAACCCAACGCTTATTTAATTTTCGGCATTCACTTTCATCAACCACTGAGCCAATGTCTGTTGTAGCAGACACTTATTGGCCAGCGTTGCAAACACATTTAACAATGATTGATGAAGCGATAATTACAATGAAATAATAACTCTTCAGGTACTAGATTCTTTGCTGGTACAGTGTTGGTCCAGCGTTGCAAACACTAGCTGGACAACAATATTATATTACTCAGAGATTTAGGCCCAGTGCAGACGCTTGATGAAAACTAGCCTACAACTCTTTTGACTTGAACTCAAGTTCGACTCATAAGTTGCACACTCGCATCACTAGATCACCTGTTGAAATATAACACTTCATTGTCCCACACGTGGTGTGAACGGAATGTAACACCTATTGTTTTTAAACACAGTGGCACCTCTGATATATTCTGATCGTGGGAATTGGCATAGGGCCTACCTATAAATTTAATTAACCCCAATTCAAATGCCGATCATCATTCAGTGTTTTTTTCTTGTGCATTAATAAATATAATTTGCGTATATATATAGTGCTCTTAATAAAACAATATTATATAGGGCCTACTGTACTTTTTTGTATTACTATAAACAGTATGCGCGACAACACTCAATATGTATCAGAATTAATGTTAATCAGCTCTCATATATTGAAAGGCCTAAATCACCTCCCTCACCATAATACCACCCCGCCATAATGTTGGCGTTATATGGAGGTAGTACTGTATATAATACCTAAATCAACTTTCATGTTATTGCTTGTCTGGCCGACAGAAGACAATCCGACTCTAACAACAGTTTATCAATTCACTGACCGACAGCAGATAGTTCCGACAATTACAAAAGTTACTTTAATTTGATCAATTACCTGGGCGACAGCAGACAATCCCGACCCTGATATAAGTTCTTTCGTTGTGTCAATTCTCCAGCCGACAGAAGACAATTCCGACTGTTAAATCAGTTGAATTTATATGTTTAATTCTCTGTCGACAGCAGGAAATTCCGACTAATATAAGTTTCTTCATTTTGTCATTTGTTTGACAGGCAGAAGACAGTTCCGACTCTAACATAAGTGACATATACTTGGTCAATTCTCGGGCCGACAGCAGTTTTTTTAATTTTACCATTTTTCTGACCGACAAAAGATAGTTCCGACTCTAACATAAGTGACATGTATTTGGTCAGTTATCTGGGACCGACAATTCCGACACCAATATAAGTTTCTTCATTTTGCCAGTTGTAGACAATTCCGACACTTATATAAGTTTTTTTAATTTTACCATTTTTCTGACCGACAAAAGATAGTTCCGACTCTAACATAAGTGACATGTATTTGGTCAGTTATCTGGGACCGACAATTCCGACACCAATATAAGTTTCTTCATTTTGCCAGTTGTCTGACCCACAGAACACACTTCCGACTCTAATGTAAGTTTCCTTTATATGGTTCATTCTCTGGTGACAGCAGACAATTCAGACACTCACATAAGTTTCTTCATTTTGTGAATTAGTTCTTTGACAGACAAAAGACAGTTCCGACTCTAACATAAGTGACTTTTACTTGATCAATTGACAAGAGCCAACATTATTGCGAGTTTATATACAAACTGTACTGTCTCGGTTACCATTGGGTCTTTTTATATTATTGCCTAAAAACCAGTAGTCAATTCGCGTAATTTAGATAATTAATTGACGAAACTCGTAGACATTATTTGGTCCAAGTCTAGTATTCTACTTCCAACCAATTAAAAGAGTGGTTCATCCTCTCCCATGCCGACATTGGCCAATCACCACCGTCATTTAGTTGTTATTTAAATTAGGGGGTAGATTAGCAGACTTGGGCCCATTATTTGAAGCAGTTTTGTGTTAAGTGTACATTAATTCACAATTGTTGTTAACATTTCGTGTTTTTTTTTGTTTCTAAAAGTATTTATGCATTATTTGTATTTTTTTTAAATTCTACTGCCTGAGTCCTAAGACCCAATAGCAAAAAACTGACATAGTTTACGAAATAACAAAAACTAATAAGTTAGACAACATAATTGTTATAATTATATATATTTGTGCTATCAAATTAGAATTTATTATTTTTATTTACAATTAACATCCACATTTACTTACATAGGGACTTAACGTATCACTTTAAGTACCACATTTAGTATATGTAGCATTAAAAAAGATTCTCTGGCTTCTTTCTAAATTCAAAATTATGTTCATACACTAATTTTCATTACTTTGTCATACATGTACGTTACTGGTACTTTCACGTGTATATTATAAGTAAGTCAATGTATATTATAAGTAAGTCAACGTATATTATAAGTAAGTCAACGTACTTGAGTAACAAGTAAGAAAAAACTTTTGAATGAAAGTGAAACGCTAAAGATTAATAATAGAAATGTTCGGAATTTGAAATAAAAAATGAGAAATCAGTGGTGATTAATACGTTTTAGAAGAAGCACGTCAGAAGTAAGAAATACCAGGCATGAGTAACACGCTACAAGTAAAAAAACAGAATACCCAAATTAGTAAATAGAGAGAATCATTAAAACATGGAAAATTAGAAGCAACTATTTGAAGTTATAAAATTATATAAATGAAAAACCACAGTGATTGGAATGTATCTGTGTCGGAATTGTCTTCTGTCGGTAGAGAAGTAAATACCTAGTAATAAATTCCTAATATTTGAATTAGAGTCGGAAATGTATGCTGTCGTCTTGTCTTTGAAAGAGAGAGAGATATACTAAAATATGTATGCATATATATATACTATATTATATATTAAATTATCTCAGTCCAATTTAAATGAACAGGTAGACTTCTACTTATGGGCCCGTTTGACGTATATTGGTATAAATTTTTTTTAACAGATATACACAAAATACTTGACTGTCTAGACTGTTCAGACTTTTTTAGTATAAACATTGTTCATCAACTGATTGAAAACAATGACTTACCCTTGCAGGATAGATGTTCCTCTTTCAGCGCAATATGACTTCGAACTCGGTCGCTTAAAAGATATTCGAGAAATTACTTTCTTTCAAGTGGAATCATATAAATTATGCACACCACACGCTGATATTAACCTACAGAGCACGGGTGCATGCCAATGGAAAGTCAATTCCTTGGATTGTACACATAATTTAACACACAATTTCGAAAACCTCAGATGAAACGCGTTATTTACTATGCGTACTATCCGAGCAAAAAATTACGACAGATTAATTTAGACTAAGAGGATGATTTTTATGTTGTTGATAGCAGGGTTACCACTGGTTACCTGGCGTCCCCAGCCGCAAATACTGTGCCGCCAGCTGGCCAAGCATCAAACCGATATTGGTCAAACGGTGCCTGTTGGTGCTGGCATGTCGTGATTTGGACGGCCATCAACATGCATATTTAACAGGACCAGATTGAATTGCATTCCTCTGGGGTCAAACGCTTTAAAAGTCCTATTATCCCAGTGAGCACGGCAATGCTTCTTTGATGCTGAGTCACAGTCACATGCGGTGGACCAACATTAAATCAACATTGGTTCTACGCCTTGTATTTTCTGTACTAGATTAATCAGATATTAATTATATTGGCCCATCATCGACTCTGCGTTATTAAGTTAAGGCTAACTTTGTGAGTAACTATCCATGAATTTAGTCGAATTTTAATTCACTTTGAGCTGGGAATAAGATACCCTGATGTGACACATCAAATAAAAGAGAAAAATACATCAGATCTGACGGACGGAGGTATTTTCTGTAATGTACTTCAATTGGCAATATGCCAAATGCTGCATATATGTAGGTGCTCAAATAGGTCAAATTGGACCCCAGCAAACACAATACGCTAAATATAGCGTTGTATTAATGGTGGGCAGCCATATTCTACGCTATCTCACCCTTGCATCAGATGAAACAGGTACTGCTTAGGGGGACACCATTCAATTACTATTCTTGAGTTCTTGAACTGAGCAAATTATTCATTTCACCTCCTGTCAGCATTATTTTATTTATTTCACACTCTGGCTCAAGTAAAATATTTATTTCACCTTCTTAGAATTTATTTTTTTCCGTCTACAAAGTTGGATCCCAATCAAGACTTACCGGTACTATTGATGTGGAGGTTAAGGAAACGATGCTTCACATATATAAGAGCCATTTACTGGAGCCAACAATTTGTTTTGAGGGCCATTACATATTTATTTACAAAATGTCCTTCATTAAAATTCAGTCTCAAAATATTTATTTAAAAAATAATATTGAATGGTGGCTCCTTAATATTAAAGGGCAGTAAAAATCTTAGCACAGTGGTAAGCTTTACATAACATTGCTTGCTCTAAATTTCTAAATTATTGATCGAATTTTAAGATGTGTGAGTTACGATTATCTTCAATGACAACCAAATATGCTAATTATAGCAAGTATTACTTAACAGTAAGTAAATTATATTCGGACAAACAGCTATTGAGTGCGGAATCTACATGAGTCAATCCTGAATTATATAGTTTGCTTATTAGGACAATCTGCATGAGAACAGGTGACCGGTTCATTGAAACACAGGGTATAGCAGAGTATAATTATTTAAAATTGTACACTACCCTCACACATTTGTGTAACCAGCAGAAATGACCAGTGAGCGATGCTCGATGCTCGTCTTCTCAGATGAGAAAAGATTTAATATGTTTTACAACGATGGACGTGTAAGAGTTTGGAGGACACACGATGAGAGGTTCCTCTCAGAATGCCTGTCTAAGACCATGAAAAACACACCAAATCCGTCATGATGTAGGGTCCATTTCTCTGGGAGGGGCTGACACTTTATGTGCGAGGGTACATGTACAGTAAGATCACACTTCTACCAATTCCTGTCCCGATGCATAGCTACACAGGGCCACAGTATATTTGGTAATTTGAATGATAATAAAAATATTTACTTGAACATTTCCGTGATTCGTTTCCATTCCCGACCGCCATAATCACCATGCAGATTCACCTAACTAGGCATCAATATAAATGAATTTTAATCTAGCATGACGGCAAGGTACTTGTGCAATGATCTATGTAATGCATTTGTAAATAAAGGTTACATGTAACATCTCACTCGATAAAGCATGTCATCGTCTGGGTCACATCAATTCTGACACGCACAGGCAAACAGTGGCAAATGTTTAAACCTTAAAACTAAGCAGTAACTGCTGTTTGTCTTTGCATGCCGACGTTCATTGTACTTTCTCCATACTCGATTTAAACTGATCTTCTTGCATTTTCTGGCATGATACATGAATGATAACCCCCGACTGAAATCTCATAATTAATCAAATTCTGAGCACGTGATCTTGTGGGGTAATAGTCTTGTGCGGTATGTCATTTTGGCCATTTATGTTGCCAAAATTGATTTTATTGTTTTTATGGCTTCATTAGGGGTCAAATAAGCCAAAAATATTGGGGTTCAATTTTTCCCGCCCCTCAACCTCGTTTTATGGCACATTCAAAATGGCCGCCATCGAAATCACATATTTGGTCATAACTTGGCCTCTAGCAAAGCCAGAGTCACGATTTTGATGTCTATGCCCATGTTTTTGGGTATGAGGAATCCAATAGTGCCCATACAAAATGTGTATGTCTTGTAGATATTTAGATATTAAATATAAAACACATTTTTCATGCGTTCTCGGTCATTTTTTGTCGCAAATATAAAAAAACTAAAATTTTTAAATAATAATTTTGGAAGCGTTATTTAGTATGTATTATAATATAAACAGCGCATTGCTGATGGTTTTTGAATGGTAGATGTTTCGTTGATGGACCCTAAATATTCCACCAAGAAGGCGTACAAGTGATAGCGTAGACATCGAGCAACTTCAATAACGATGTTTGGTACATTTCCTTAATTTTCAAATGAACATTTTGCAACAGTCACAGAGGAAAATTTGATAAAACTAATGTGTCTTTTGCAAAAAAGTACACACTTTTTTGAGAAATAGATAGGAGGGATGAAAGTCCGATCGAAATTTAAAAAATAATACAAAATGAATACAAAATTGTGAGCAAATTGTGCGTTTCAGCATGTTTCATGTGCTGTCAAACAAATGATCAGAATCAATCATCATGATCATTGCGATTGTGATCCATCCCATCAGCAAAATAATTGGATTTTCAGATTTGTTTCTTTAAAATTCTTAAACGATGCACAAGAAAAAATAAAATAGGGGATTTTAATTCATCACAGCCCATGAGAGATATCCCCGATTAAATTTCAGTCATAATTTGACATATTCTCCGAGATGCAGGGGCTACTCTGAGATCAACAATTTCATGAAACAATTAGTTTAAATACTGACAGTTAAATCTCCGCGTCAAGGCAATATTCTAATGAGATGCAAAGCGAGTATTACCAATTAATATATAAATCTGTAACCTAACAAGGATGCCCGGCCGCGCAATGATTACAGTCTCTGTATCGCGTATACCTACAAACTCTGTTATTGCGTTATAGATTGTAGGAGGACGGGGGCATTACCACAGCTGACATTTAAGCGGATTACAACAAGCATTCAATGGCTTGGTTCATCGAAAAGACAATGAGGTTTAGGTTCAAATTTAGTGACTTTGATTTATATATTAACATATTGACAATTTTTAAATTTCAAAATGGCCGAATGTCGTTTACAATGACACAAGCCACACTACCTGGTTTGCTTGTTATATACCCCACTGTTGCATTTGTACAGGAGTCGTCTGTAACGCTGAGCATTTTAACTATATCTGGTACTATGGCAGTCTTATTTGCATCAATATTTGTTGAGCTCAATAACAACCCTTGGTGCAGGTGAACTAAGACACCTGACAGGAATGAACATGCTATATTTCACTTCCCACACATTTTGCTCTAATGATGGGAGGTTTGGCCATCTGATAAAGTAGGTCAGGTCTTGTCTCCCATTGACATGTGGTTGGCTCTCATAAGGTGTAGCTCATGTAGGTGAACATCTCCCATTCTAGATTTTTAGACAAGAATAGTTGCCACCGTAAAGCTGGAATTATCATTAGCTGATTAAGCCAGAGGATTAGAACACTTGACATACAAAATTCGTCCAAGCTTCCAAGGCTTTCGATGTACAAATTTAGAGAGGGAGAGGCAGCGCATCGATAGAATATCGGACTGCCACGTCATTCATGCACGCATCCCGGGTTTGAACCGTGCTGATCTCGCAGGGGTCTTTCAGGGAAATATCATTGTCTATTCCCTCTCAATGTGACTAGGTGATCACAGTTGCGGCCTCGTAAAGTTCAAGTTGAAAATAGTGTGTTGACGTCAATTTACAAGCTATTTAAAATAACAATATATGTGGATATAATCTGTTTACGTGTGAAGCTAATGTTACTTTCATAGACCAGTTAAGAGATATTACACAAGATGCTTCATCATCACAGAAACCAACCAACTTTCAAGAGGTACACTTGAATGCTTTTTAATATGTGTGCTCAATAGATAGATATGTTATCCAGCAAAAAGTGGTAAAGATATTTGATCATCTGCGATAAGCCCATGTACAAAGCTTTCAAAAAACCTATTTCAGGAAGAATTAGGCCACAATTTTCGACAAAGTTACTGAACAATATCAAAACTGATTTGCAACAAAGTAAAAGCTTCCACCGACGGTGAATGGACATACCCAAGCATATTCTATTGTGTATAGCATTGTGGCATTACAAAAAAATATTACTTTTGGACTACTCTGTTGCAGTACATATTTGATCTAATTATGCCTCAAATCACCAATTACTCAGTTAATGCATGAGTATTAGATTCAGAATTTGTCAGTATTTGACCAGAATATATTATTTGGTTCAAATCACACCTGTTGAAGAATGACGCTCCTGTTAGTGTATCCTGTGCAGAAAGAAAGTGAATTCACCTGTCCTGGAGAAATTAGTACAAGCTCAACTTATTAGAGTTTTAGACACACGACCTCTGGTCATGCTAAGGCGTTCTAGAGTATGCTTCCATGAGTAGAAGTAACCCAGAGAGAGACATCATTAACCATAGTACCCAGTGCTGACTCCACCAAATAATAGGCCCGAGGTGTTTTTTGTATTACTCTTTTGTCATGAAGCATCCCTTGTGTAATCACTCACACGTGATCCGTGGACTGCCAATAAAGCGGTCCTAAATCTAGGCCCATTATTGGGACATCTTACAAACTTCTGACTTCATGAGCTACTCTCATGGTTTGATAATTGTGTCACTTGCATTAATCTGCAGAAAACTCAACTCAGCGGGAACCAGCTCTAAACAACTTGGTTTGGATGACAATTTACATACATAGTACTTAGTAAAAGTGTTCATCAGTTTTCTCAACAATCTTGACTTCTGCCTTTCTAGAATGACTTCTTGCAGGTTTTCTAAATTTTCAACCACTTGATGTTGTGTCTCGCGGGCATTATCACTTTTTTACCGGAAAACATATTTATCTACTACTGAGCATACAATATGCAAACACATTCAAGTGTATCTGTTAACATGACTGGGTTGGTTCAAAATGTATTATGTTTTCTGTTCTCTTATTATGAAACATCATTTGTAATATTTCTTAATTTAATGATTATGTGGTAGGCCTCAATGCGTCTCATGTAGACAGACTATCTTTGTTGTCCAGTTGAAAAAATATCACGTTACCCATTTTCCTGTATTTAGATTGGAACTGATTTACTGATACCTAACGAAACATCTTTGTGGTTGTGAGTTGCTTGTTTCTTTCGCATAAGAACATGAACCAAGCCATTGAATGTTTGCTGTGATCCTCTAAGGTAATGGCCCTGACCCCACCAATTATGACTGGAATCTATACTCTCATATCTCTCATAGGATGTGATGAATTAAAAGTTCCCCTTTTATTTGTAATTGTGCATTATTTATGGATTTAAGAAAAACAAGATCTAAAAATCTAATAATTTGATGGGTGGGATGCTCCATAATTACCCACCAAGATTAATTCTGGTCATTTGTTTAGCAAATATGAAACATTGCTGAAATGCACAATTTGCGCACAATGTGTGCTAATTTTATTTTATTTCAAATAACATTGACCCATCCCACCCACTTCAAAAAGTTATCAGATGTGTTTTGTAAAAGACACATTACCGTCAATATCAATTATCCTCTGTGACTGTTGTAAAATGTTTAAATGAAATAAATGCATCAAACATCGTAATTGAAATTGTTCAGTTTTTACAATCGCTTTACGTCACTTTGGTCAACTATTTGGGGTACATAACGGAACACTCATCATTCAGAAACAATGTACTGTTTATCATAATACACACTAAACAACGCTCAATGTTTAAATTTTAGTTTTTTTCGAATTCACGAATAAAATGACCGAAAACGTATCAAAAATGTGTTTTATCGTTAATTTCAAAATATCTAAGAGACATCCACATTTTTTATGGGCACCATTGGATTAATCGTACCCGAAACCATGGGTATAGACATCAAAATCGTGACTCTAGCTATGCTAGGGCCCAAGTTATAGCCAAATATGTGATTACGCTGGCGGCCATTTTGAATGTGTCGTAAAACGAGGTTGAGGAGCGGGAAAAATTGAACCCCAATATTTCTGGCTTATTTGACCCCTAATAAAGTCAAAAAAACAATAAAATCAGTTTTGGCACGAATTTTTAATTTTAGGCATATTTCTGACATATCGCACCAGACTATAATTGATCTTGGCGCTGATCCCCTTATCTTAGAATCTGTCGATTATCCAGACTGTCATCCAAGCATATAATTATAATATAATTGTATAATGTCTAAAAGATATTTAGAGTATGCAACTCATATATATTCATCTTCACATCGCTCGGAGATTTGAAATAGTAGAGATAATTGTTATTTTCACAATATTACTGAAAGTTATGAGACTAGTAGCTAATCACTTGGGGTAATTGATCTTGGCTTAACCCCTTTTTTCTTAGAATATGGTCATGGACCTGTCGAATGTAGGTTAAAACTTGTGATATGGATCACAAATTATAATTGATCCACTTGTTATTCGAACATGCACCCTGAATTACATCATGTAGGTCCTGCTGGTGAAATATATGTTTGGTCGGAAATAATGTCAATTGTTTTGGCTCAGATAAACACGTATTAGTATATTTACTTTTGCAATTGTGAGTCTCCAGGGCGAGATAATATTTCAGTGCTGTGTAAATAAAAACAATTTGTACTTCAAGGGTCTGGTACTGTCGCTATATCAGGGCTGGCCAAAAGTCACATTGATTGGCGCTCTACACTGATTAAAATGGGCACCACAAAAAATCTGTGTGCAGCCTAAGAGGACTTGCATCACTGTGCATCCATACCATAGCGAAAATTGGCCAGCCCTGGTCTCACCACCCCAAATACCGCTCCCATTGAAATACATGTGAACTGCCTCAATTCTACGTGCCGATTTCACCTCTTTTCGACAATATCCACATATAGTGTCGCATATGATGACAAAACCTGATATGTTCTTTTTTCAAAAACAGGTCCTATATATATTTGGTAGCCAGACAGATTTTGAGTAACAGTCCATGACGTGTATAAACGTCAGAACAGTTCAAAATTAGCTCCAATTCTTACCCTCTGTTACAGACCAGAAACACATCCTTTTAACCTATGCACTGTACCCCTGCGAGATTATCATGAAACAGTTACATCTGATATCCTGCATGACGGAAACAAAGTGTGCTTATTAAATATTCACAAAATTACAGCCTGTCTATATATTTTTTTAAATTCAACAGAGGTAAGAACAGAAGCATTACAAATATTTTGTGTTATGATTCCTTTGCCGGATTTCGCTTTATTTAGGGTGGTGAGACCATATTATACCATCTGATCACCTATTCACATGCAATAATCTATTTAGCCTTTTACTGGCTGAGCTCACACTTCAGCCGGTTATTATTCATAGTTCATGGTTATCCAGTCCTTATGCGGACCGAATAATTATATCAGCCATTCATTTACATCTGAATAACATATTACACGATAATAATTTTGCTGTGTTTATACATGAAAACTCCAGGCATTACTCTAGGCATTACACTCGCAGGTCTATTTCTAGTCCTAGTGGTTTTTTCCGTAATGTAGAGGTAAACAGCAGTAACGGCTTAGATGAAGAGTAAGCAGGTATTGGGGTTAACAATTATATATTTATGATGACCTCCAGAAAGGCAAGGAAGTATAATATGGAAGTCAAATCCTGAAACGTTACACTAGTTCGCTTGACCGAAAAAAGTAGTAAAGGTCTGATAGGTTATTGTGCCAGGGAAATATCCCTAGAGCATTATTAGGGTTGGTGTAGAACTTCACTGTGGCAGCAAAGAACCTGAAATGAGGGATGTTAAAAGGTACTCTGGGGCCCAAATACCGTATTTTTTTAAACACCAGGTAATTCAAAACTCAAAGGTTTTAAACAATCTTCAAATCATTGTGAATCCAATTTCTCTTTTATTACATGCAGAATGACAAATAACTAAAGTTTTTAAATATTAACCCATCCTTAGCCAGGTTTGAGAGCGATCCCTTTTCAGGTGGCGATGGTAATAATACTAGCGCCTTTACTTATAACATCGGTTTTGTCGTCTAGGGATAGCATTAGTGAGGGTGCCCTAATGGTAAAACGTATGGTGACGTCAAAGGGAACACAAATTTCTTTATTATTTGTTATTTGTTGAAACATTTTATACAAGATAAACTAAATCTAAGCTTTTGAAAGGATGCCTAAAATAATTATCAGTGATTAGATGGACCCCTGCCTACACCAATATCATCAGATTTTGGTTCAATACTTTTGATGCGTACTGTAACACAACAGTACACCCCTTAGTGGCAAAAGGGCTGTCACTGAGTAACCCTTCAAAAAAAAACAATTTTATTTTACATACAGATATTTGTAATTATAATTGTCTACACTCTATTTATATTTTTAGATTATCAAGTTTGCTTTATGCACATGAAATTGGTGTTTGACAAAATAAGAACGTGATCAAATAAAAACGCCACATAGGATTTAAAATCGCCGAAAGGAAAATGTTCAGCTGTATACATGAACCAGCAATCTGTACACTTTTCCACAAACTCAATTGAACACGAGGGGGGTGAGTGGAGTAAAATTACATTTTGACAAATATATGGAACAAACGTTTTAGAAGGTATGCAATATGAAGTGAAGTGATCATAATTATAGTTTATTGAACGTCTTCAGTAAGCCCCTAATTACCTGATTATAGCTATAATAACAAAAAAGAAAGCAAACAACTGGAGAAAATTTGCAAAAATGTCTTGATTTTCCCACCCACAGAAAAAAGGGCGCCCTCAATAATACTATCGTTAGACGACATCACCGATGTTATAAGTAAGGGCGTTAGTTTTAATAGGCCTATTATCGCCAGCTAAAAAGGGGTTGCTCTCCTGTTAACGTGCTGAAAGTCAATATTCCAAATTAAATGTATAACTTTGTTCTCGAGATGTGACTTCTTCGTTTCCTATGATATCAAGTTAGAAAAAACATACCTTGTTGCCCTAATGGGCGGGAGTCCTAGGGTAGTGGTTAGCACCGCTGCCTTTCACGCCAGAGTTCAGGGTTCGTTTCCCGGTCTCGGCGGTTTAAAAGAAACAAATGTTTAATTGAGCCAACATAATATTGTTATATTTTTTAACAAATTAGCTAAAAAATATTTATTATATTCTACCTGTGATATATTAAACTTTAACAATGTGCCGAGGGTGTAATTATTCCTTCAACAATTGTGCAATTTCAATGTTTATTAATGTTTATCACTGGAGTAGTTATCACTGGGATAGTTCAAATGAGAGCCTCTGAGCTTCAGTGGTACCATTGTAAACCTCCCGTTTGACATGCGTTGTTGCAGACCCTCACCCCTTAATGTTTTTTCTGGGTCTACGCCCTTGACACCTATTCACGGACGCAACGGTACTAGATTAATCTACACCCCCATTTCCTTTTATTGTTACACCACTGATCTCTTGAAACCTAACAAATGTTTCTTCCCCGCTCACTCGTAAAGATTCAATATTGTGAGGGGCCTCCGTGACCGATCGGTAGCGTGCTCGGCCTCAGACCGCCAGGACTCGAATTTCAAATCCTGTGTCTGGAAGGCAGTGTCGTATCATCATCATCAGGAGGTTCTTCTGGCCCAATTTAGCCTATATGTGCACAAAAGTGGCCTAAAGCCCGATTCATTTCATTTCATTTGTTGCCCCAATGTAATAACAGAATCCTTTTTTTATTCTTTATAAACAGCTTTATTATCACTCTTGTCACAATGTCATGTTGTCTTTCAATACAATCAGGAGGAAACATGTGAAGTTGAGATTTTCTTAAAACCCATTGAGTGGAGAATTGAGTGATGTAAAATATACACTAATTGAGCCAACATAATATTGTTATATTTTTTAACAAATTAGCTAACAAATATTTATTATTTTCTTCCCTCTGATATATTAAACTTTAACAATGTGCCGAGGGTGTAATTATTTCTTCAAAAATTGTGCAATTCCAATGTTTATCAATGTTTATCATTGGAGTAGTTATCACTGGGATAGTTCAAATGAGAGCCTCTGAGCTTCAGTGGTACCATTGTAAACCTCCCATTTGACATGCGTTGTTGCAGACCCTCACCCCTTAATGTTTTGTCTGGGTCTAGGCCCTTGACACCTATTCACGGAGGCAACGGTACTAGATTAATCTACACCCCCATTTCCTTTTTTTGTTACACCACTGATCTCTTGAAACCTAGCTTTTATACTACTGATACATATTTAAGGTAGGCTAGTTAGGAGAGTACCCCCAACCTACCTTTTGACTTTATACACCCTCAATGTGACGAGTCATGGTTTTCCATACAACACACAGGTACATCAAATGAACGCTGTGGCAGATCCAACAAACACACAATAAAATGCGCATATCCGTACAACTACACAAATATTACGTCTTGGTGAACAGTGGAAATACTTTAAAAATCCAACAGGTTTTGCCTTCTAATGTTAGGTTTATTTCGCCAAAAAATTCAAAACTTCAAATATTATTCGTCCTGAATGTATATATTGTATGACAAAATGTGACAATAGTGGTTTTAAAATTGTTTATAACGATACAAATACGGATTTTGCTATTACAAGGGGTCGGAACTAGTGAGAGTACTCCATTCCAACTTTTGACCTCATCAATCCTTCATGCAACAATGTAGGATTTTCTTATTTGTCATGGTGTACCAGATGACGGATTTATCAAATGATGTCAGGCAGCTGACATTAGCATCATACAAATGTACAGAAAAGGAAACGTTATATACTTTAAACGGTGCTAATTTTTTTCAATATAAACTTTCGGCGCTTACAATAATGCCCTGGACTTATATTGGGGGGATAGCAACAGTTGGGAGTTGGCTCAGTTGCGCATAAATGCGTCCATTTAATCATCTTTTCACATTTGATCTCATGCGCAATCAATCAATCAATCAATCAAGGTATAGCTCTCTCTCTCTTCCTTTCAAACACATAATTTGAACAAAAAAGAGGCAGTCTGAGCGGCCACGTACGTTACCACTCTTCCTCAATATCTAATGTACTAAGATATGTGAGTTAAATAGCGTATGTTAATTATTATATTCTGTGAAACTCAATGACCTTGACCTCCTTTGTTCTCACCGAGCTGGCTAATACAATGAAGTATAGGGGAGGGGTCTTATATAACCTTGTTTTCACCGAGTGACGTCCCTGAGTTCCACAGAATGAAGTATGGGGGAGGGGGGTCTTATACCGTGTTTTCACCGAGTGGCGTCACTGCGTTTCACATGATTGATTTATCATAAAATTAAACTAGCAAGTGACACCAGCAAAGGATATTTTTTTGTATTAATGTTATAGTTATTTATTTTTCTTCATAGCATTTACATAATGAAAAATATATATTTTTGATGCAAGAAGTATATGCGTCATAAAAAATGAGCATAGTAATACGTACATTTGTTATACAGTGCATGAATGGATAATAATTATGTAAAAAATAGAAAATAAATTACATAATTATTTGAAAATAAATGGGCAAGAACAAATGCTTTACAGTTCCTGTCAACTAACGACAGAGGTTTAGAGCCACACAGTGACTAATATAATGCTCATATCTGCCTGTATTGACGGCTACCACCCAATGGATGATATAGACAACATTGGATGGCTTTGTCAACAATATCGATATAATGGATATACAGAGAGGTGACATCAACATTACACAGAGACGTCCAGCGCCTCATCAATGTATGTCATAATCTTAGCCATGGCAGAGCGCTGCGTCACAGTTATGTTTACTAATTGTAGCCATACGTGCTGCGTCAGAACAATTAGAACATTATTAAACTTTACAAAAGGCTGAATTGCCTTCACTTCAACCATTATGTTCCCGCATAGATCTGCACAGTTAATGGTAATGAAATAACATCACATTTTATTAATAGCATTGTCTTAGTGAAACTGTTAGATAATGTTAAAATCTAATAAATTCCTGCAACAAAGTTTTTTTTTAATTTGTCGTTTCAAATGTACCTTGGTAATAATCGTGAATGTAGTTATTCCACAATGATAATGTTTTTTTATGAGAGATCTGTGATTTGGAAGCCACGCAAGTAATGTCTTTTTGCAAAATTCACCGAGGAAAGGCTGATTTGAAGTGCAGAACACTTAAATTAACGCTCCGCAGTTTTCATCAAAGCGACTCAATCAGGCTAACATCATAAAAAATCGGTAATTTTATTTTGGCTTCTTAATTTGACCATATGATGTAAACATGTCTTTAGACTAGAACTGCAAAAGTTTTTTTTTGCTTTTTGTGCTGCGCAATGAGATATAGAGACGATTTGTTATTTTGGACATGCTTGTCCAAAATAAGAAATACGGGAATTTCCTCTCTATATCTCGCTTAAATGGTCTAAGCGCAGCATAAAAAAATTATAAAAAACTTTTGCAGTTCTAGCCTATGGACATGTTTACATCATATGGTCATATTAAGAAGTCAAAATAAAATTACAGATTTCTTTATGATTTCATGGCCTAATTACATGCGAGGTTTTTCCTTAGAGCACATGAAAAAATGGGCCATAGTATATGTTATTACATAATGCTAATTAGAATACCCATGTAAATGTGTGTGAATTATTATGATAATCAGCATTATGCTATCCTACTTTTAAAGATATTAATGGAATATTGTCATAAACGAGCCTCTGTCATCACACATTCTCTGGGTAATAAAAAGACTCTCATTTGAATTGAGCATCCCCGGTTTTTGCTCTATGCCCTTATTTTCACACCCGGAGTTCACACCCGGATTTTCACCCGCAGTATCCACGTCTTTAGTAATAGTTATAGTAATAGTAATAGTAATAGTAATAGTAGGCCTACTCTTCATCACCGGTGTTTGCCTCTGTCTGACACGAACTGTTCTTTTATTGTTCACTATCATTGTTGTTATTTTCCGAGATATTATCCGGATTTTCAGCTGCATTAACAACAGTTTCATCAACAGGATGTTCCTCTTTCTCCCCCTCTCCACCATGATCCTGCTCTTCCTGGATTGACATCATCGTGGCGGGATCCTGAGCCTGCTTGGCCTTTGCTGACGTGTGGTGCCCCTTCTCCATTGTGGAATCGTCGCTGTAAAGTGTCTTTTGAAGCTGAACGTACTTTTCGAATTCTTTGTACTCAGCTTCCAGGATATCATCTAACAAGTAGAGCACAACTAATCTGTAAAGAAGAACACTGTATGTATAACTCTGTTATGTGGTATGTAATCCAACAAATAACTTATGAATAAAAAGAATAGATAACTTAGTGTGATCATATACGAAATAAATACCAATAGGTAAATAAACATGATAGACTTTGCTTCAAATAGGTCATCCAACACGTAAGTCATAGGAGATCTGTAAATAAAAGCAATGCCCAACTCAGCACCCAGTGTATCATCCGAGAAGTAAATCATTATTTAAAAAGTAGTAAAAGAGTAAGTAGCATGATACATCACTCAATTTTTAGTATGTTATAATCCATCAAGCAAATAATAAGAGATATGTAAATAGACGGATGGATAAATCAAATTCCAGTATGCCACCCAACAGGTTAATCATCATTCATTTGTAAATGAAAACAATGTATACATAACTCTGATACATCACTCTCTATCTCTAAATAAAAAATAGTAATTTTCCCTTATACCATACAACAAGAAAATTACTGTGGATCTGGTAATATTGTGATAGGGCTACTAAGGGAAAATGAAAATTCGCGAATATTAAACTTCGTGAAAAATCCCAAAATCAAAAATCCGCGAAAATTTAAACACGCGAATATAATATAATATAATATAATATAATATAATATAATATAATATAATATAATATAATATAATATAATATAATATAATATAATATAATATAATATAATATAATATCATATCATATCATATCATATCATATCATATATTATGATATAATATAATATAAATGTTGATAGCAATGTAGTACTAGAATATGATTTCATTAGCACCAAAACATGGCATGGTGCAGGCAGTTAAAGCAGCTCCTTGGGATGCCATCAATTTTCGTTTTTAATTTTGTAATGAAGTAGTGCATTTTTTAGATTTAAAAAAAATATTTTTAGTCACATTTTTATGAATCCAACTGTAACCCAAACAAACTTTTTGTATACCTAAACACCTGCTAAAGAACGTTTGAATGTTCCTACAGCATTGGGCCACATGATGATGCCGTCGGCCCAGCGTTGAGAAGACATTGGGTGCTGCGGGGGGAACCCCCCTGATGAACCCGTCTCCACAGCAATTAAGGGCGGCAGCTATTGATGTAGCTATGTGGTTACTTTGATCATGCCGTCTGAGATGGTCAGTATTTGCCATCTATATTGTGGTAGGCCTATGCTGTAAACAAACTTGTTTACATGACAGTATAATCTTACATGACAGTATAGTCTTGGAAATACAGCTTGTTTAGTCTTTTTCAGTGCTTTTTCAGTGCATTTTTGTATTTTATTCAAGATCAGTAGGTTATATAGCTTTATATAAAATAAGCTTTCAAATTTGTCAAAATTGAAAATTCTCACCCCGAGGAGCAGCCTTAAAAGAGGGTAACATCGTTGTGAATCATTAATCACACAAGTACCAAAAACATTGGCGTGACTCTCCTTGAAGCATTGACCACGCGTGTGTGATACAAGATCATACTATTTTTGTTGTTTTAGTAATCAGCGGCTCGGAACGATTTTGAATTTTTTTTTATTTCATTGTGCTATGTACAAAAGTTTTGTTAATGAAACGTGTATGCAGAAGGAGGTGTAAAAAATCGAAAATGAAAAGACTTTTAATATGCGCACGTCAAACAAAATAGAGGGCCTGTTCTTTGACACTACACTTGTGTACATTCAGAAAACAATTCCTGGTTTTATACAAAGCTGACTGGTCTTCAGGCTCAACATGTTTAAAACTTGATTAGCTTTACAAAATGACTATTTGCGATGCTGATTATTGACTGAACTCTGTTTCCATCAGTAGCACAATTCATTCTTATTTCAAATACACCAGAGACGCTCTGAGAAATAATTACATTGAAGCAGCGGATAACCTTCAAGAACCTCCCAAGACATGTTTGTTTGGATTGTATAACATGAGATGCATAGACCCAACCTGTCTAATGAGATTATATCTTTTTTGTAAATAGTCACGACTAGAGTAGCGTTGTAGACTCGTTATATATAGAAATAGGCAAATCAATGCTTAAGAACGTCAATGACCTGTCTGGTTAACAAGATGAAATATATCGTCACTTTGGATATAAAAGGGTGTATCTGCCACTTCGTGAAGTGGCAGATACACCCTTTCATAGCCAAGGGGAAGATATTTACCTGTCAATAAAATCATATTGCTTTCGATTAAATTGTCACGACTTCAAAAGTACATTTAGAAGTGTACTCATAATGATATATATACCTGTCCATCAGCATGATGCCATTTTCCAGTAAGTGGTCACGACCCTCAGTACTGTTTAGGGTGATCATCCATCTGTTTGGCAGACCGCGCGTTCCATGTTTAACGTTACGGTCCTCAAACTGCAAAAACGCCACTCGATGCCTTCTAGATGATTGGTGAGGGTTCAAACAGCGAAGCTTTTCTCTCAACAGCAGCAAAATATACTTATGGGTGAGAAAGCTGTTGGGAAATTCAAAGCAGACGACCAGTGGTTGGGACACTGGACGGCTTTGAAAATGCACCACGGACCTCGCCATGCCATGCCGACCTTTGCCGTCCTTGCCGAAGCCAAAGTGATTGAAACCACCTGTCTTTGGGAGAACTTTCCCATGTTTCCTTCAAAGACATGGTTGTATTTGTGAATGTTTCATGTTTTATACAAAAGCAGATGATTGACAATGTATGCTCACGTTCCCTTATGGTGTGAGCATAGTACTCTGATAAAGCTATTGTAGCAAACATAATTTTATTGACTGTGTATAATATAATTAATTCAGGTAGCCTAAGTCAAGATAATTAGATTGCGATATAGAAAAAAAACTGACAATATGTTTTTAGAAGAAAATCTAAAAAAATTGTTTTTTAATGGAGTTCCTGAGGAATTTTTGTATGTACTTTATTTAGGAGAGGCTAACTCAACTGTTTTAGACTAATTCGACCCCAAGGAACAACATGGGATGTATGCCAAATTCTCTAGCCGGGACGAAAAGTTTGAAAAATGCCATCGCTTTTCGAAAAAAACGTATTTTTCATCACGAATGCCGATTTTACATTTTTAGCTATATATTCTTAGTTTAATATGCAGGTTATGTTCTGAGACATTTGAATTATTTGTCAGTTTCTAGAATATTTTTAGATTTTAATTGTTTTTTGTATGTATTATTTGGAATTTTTTGCAAAAAAACCACATTTTTTCATCGCGAATTCAGATTTTATTTTTTCAGCTATTTATTATAATCTCATCAAGCAATTTGTCGGCCTGCACATATCAGTCTTCACTCTCCATAATGTAGCTTCCCGCCAATAATCGCCACTGTTTGGGTTTGGTGCGTCGAGAGTAGTCGCAAGTCAGCTCTCACAGCATCTGTAAGGCTGCACTACCAAGGGGTGAAGACGTACATTTTTTCAACTCCCGGAAATATTGTCAATTTCTACAGTTATTCACACAGGATCATTGAGATGAGTACTGATCCATAATCTTGATGCCTATTGGCACTGTATAGATATATATATTTTCAAAAACGAACGCCTAAATTGTGAAATTTAGGCAGTAACTGATTGTAAAATTTGGTGGACGATAATACGTGTACAGGTGCATGTAGTGGCCAGTTGTCAAGCCTGCTTGTACAGACTGCGATCTGGTGTACTCAGTGTTGAAATCCACGTAAATAAGTCAATTTTGATTTTATTAATCAAACATTCCTGCACAATTATCTTGTTAAAACTTGCGGTTTTTTTGGCTTGACATGTTGATATTTATAAACATAAAGTAGTAGTAGTAGCAATTTTATTGACATAAAAAAAGTCTAATAGACTCATTTGTCAGACAATACAGGGTGGCAATATTAAATGACTGCAAATTCATAAAAATAAGAGGTAATGATAAAATATAAATAGGTTTCGTGAATTTTAAAAGTCTCTATAGCCTTACATATTAATTATTATGTAAAATGAATAACAAATACAAAGCATGTATATATAAATATAAAGTATAAGATGTGTTATAAAGCAGCAATATGACGTTATTCGTTTTTGACTTGGATCACACATGGGATAAATAAAATAACAACTGACGTGCACTAAAAATAAGCTGTTTAGGTAGTGGAAAAGTATGTAAATTACGGCATATATAATTATACTATGTACAATACGATTGTATAGGCATACGTATAAAATGTATAAATAATGCCATCTAAAAATAATATCTAATTAACTTGAAACGAAAAGCAAGTGAAAGAAACAGAAAACAATGACATAAACGTACTTATAAGCATACATGTTAAGTAAAAGATGTATGTCATAAAATATAGTAAATTTAAGTACAAGTGCAGATACAAATATCACACGAGTTGTTAACAACAAAATTTAAATATCAATTAACAATAGTATAAGAGACTAGAGTGCAGTACATTAATGAGTGAAATTCAAAGTGTTGATAGACAGTTAGGTATAAAATTTCCAACTTCTATTATAATATCACGTTCAGTATTTGAAAGTAGAGCAATAAACTTTTGTTTTGAAGACAATTTATCAAAATTTATAATTCTCCCCTTAACCTTTTTAAACAATTCACTTCTTCTATCATCGAATATGTTACAGAACATCAAAAAATGTATTTCGTCATCAACATCCTGTTGGCATCTATTACATATTCTTTGGTCTTTTGGAGTTACAGGCCTAGTATGACGTCCTTTCTCAATCTCTAATTTATGTGAGCTCATTCTAAATTTGGCTACAGAGTTTATACTGTTGTTGTTATACATCACGGTTAAATACATTTCTTTATGAATATCAAATTTAAATATTTTATAGGTTCGTAATTTAGGATTTAGTGTCGAATCTTGAATTTGTAACTTCCACCATGATCTATATAGTTCCTGTAACCTCACTTTAACAGACAATAACAATGGTTTGCTCTTTGTGATGTAGAGTAGGGTGGGGTAAGTGTTTCTTTGGTTGTTTCTATTTGGCCGCCTGGTCACAGTTGATTCTCCAGATAATTGTATGGTGTGCATTCATATTCACTACTTTTAACACCTTTTTTAATAAAAAACATCAACCGCTGCATGGTCCTCTGAATTCACAAAAACACCGCTAAGACATGGCCGTAACAATGCTGGTAGAATAAAATGTTCACTACCATTGTGTGTGGTCATAGTCTTGCCCACATATAGATCATGCCATAATTCAGCGTGTTTGTTAAACCCCTCTAAATGGGGGAAGACGCCCCCCCCCCCCCCTTATGATGAGGCAAGAGGCCCAGGGGCGACATGCCCCGCAGTTATGGGGGCGTCTTATCCCAACAGGCAATATTAGTAATAAAAAGTGAGAAACAATCGAAATGAGATGCTTCCATTGTGTCACTTATGATGAACCAATGTTGCTTCTAATTCAAATGTGTTTGTAGATGGGACCGTCGTTCACGCACTAGTCTTTCTTTTATCACTGACTCAGACCGACTGACTGTGACTAGCTTCTAATATTCCACTCACTCACTCACTCACTCACTCACTCACTCACTCACTCACTCACTCACTCACTCACTCACTCACTCACTCACTCACTCACTCACTCACTCACTCACTCACTCACTCACTCACTCACTCACTCACTCACTCACTCACTCACTCACTCACTCACTCACTCACTCACTCACTCACTCACTCACTCACTCACTCACTCACTAACTCACTCACTCACTCACTCACTCACTCACTCACTCACTCACTCACTCACTCACTCACTCACTCACTCACTCACTCACTCACACACTCTGTCCATCTGTTCATTCATATATTCATTCATTCATTCATTCATTCGTCCATCCATCCAATAATCCATCCATCTATTCATACATTATTCCATCTAGCAATCCATCCATTCATGTGTCAATACATCTATCAATTTATCCATTTTACCATCCATCCATCCATCCATCCATCCATCCATCCATCCATCCATCCATCCATCCATCCATCCATCCATCCATCCATCCATCCATCAATGGCGGCCATTTTTTTAAAAACTTTTTAAGACCTAAAAACGCGTTATCTCAAGAAGCGCTGGTCCGAATAATCATGATTTTGTATTTCTAAGCACTTACCTGCCTGACCACGAATGAAAATTTTTGGTCACGGTTCAGTGATTTTCATAAAAATGGCGTCCATTTTTAACTTTTCAAGATTTTGTGAACGCGTCATTTCATTAAGCGCGGGACCGAATGACTAGTGATTTTATGTGTAGGCACTTACTTCTCTTGCCTATAAACGAAAGGGTTTTTGTCACGGTTCCGGGATTTTCACTAAAACAACAGCCATTTTTAACTTTTCCAGACATTGTGAACGCGTTATCTCAAAAACCGCTGGTCCGAATCACTCGTGATTTTGTATGTAGGCCCTTAACTGGCTGGCCAAAAAATGAAATGAATCGGGCTTTAGGCCACCTTTGTGCACATATATAGGCTACTGGCTGGCCAGGAATGAAAAGCTTTTTCGTCACGATTGAGTGATTTTCATAAAAAGATCTGTAATTTTTAATTTTGCAGACTCTGTGAACGCGTGATCCGGTAGTCCGAATAACTCGTAATTTTGTATGTAGGCATTTACCTGCTTGGCCCATGAAATGGAAAGGTTTTTGGTCACGGTTTAATGGTTTTCTAGAAATGTCGACCATTTTTTGTTATCAGTCCGGTGATATTGCGTCAATTAAAATGCAGGAAGATGCATTCGTTTTTGCCTGATAGCGAAAACACATCTCTAGTTCGTCCATCCATACATTGCTTTCGTCTGTACATCTATCCATTCATCGATACATCCATTCATTGATTCATCCATTCATATACTCCCTCACTCACCTACCGCAACCTCCCAACTCACTCAACTCACTCAACTCTCCCAACTCAATCAACTCACCCAACTCACTTAACTCACCGAACTCAATCACCTCACCCAACTCAGTCAACTAACTTAACTCACCCAACTCACTCAACTCACCCAACTCACTCAACTCACCCAACTCACTTAACCACCCTCTCACTCAACTCACTCTACTCACTCAACTCACCCAACTCACTTAACCACCCACGCACTCAACTCACTACACTCACTCAACTCACCCAACTCACTCAACTCACCCAACTCACTCAACTCACTTAATTGACCCAACTCGTCCAATCACCTACTCACTCAATTCACCCAACTTACTGAAATCACTTAACTCACCCAACCCCCCACTCATTCAACTCACCCAACCACCCACTCATCCAACTCACTCAACTCACCAAGTCCGGTGATATTGTGTAAATTAAAATGCAGGATGATGCATTCGTTTAAACGTTTTTGCCTAATAGCGAAAACACATCTCTAGTTCATCCATCCATTCATTTCATTTGTCCGTCCATCTATCCATCCATTAATTCACCCATTCATTGATTCATCCATTCATATACTCCCTCACTCACCTCACTCACCTCACTCAACCACCAACTCACTCAACTCACTCACCTCACTCAACTCACCCAACTCACCCAACTCACACAACTCACCCAACTCACACAACTCACTCAACTCACCCAACTCACTCAACTCACCCAACTCACTCAACTCAGTTAACTCGCTCAACTCAATCAACTCACCCAACTCACTCAACTCGAGTATAAAGGACAAGATGCCCCTTATCCCCGGGGTAAGATGACCCCCGTGCCCCAAGTGTGGGGTAAGATGCCCCTTTCTGTCATTATACATTACCGCTCATAATATCTTTTATCATTTTTTATGTTCCCCTCATATGCATCTTTGTGAGCATTGGATAACTCTTTTTTATGGGCAATATATTCAGCTGTAGGACGTTGTGACCTTAGAGGGGGCGCCTTGCCCCACCCTACTCTACTGTTGGTCCCACACTTGTTCGTTACCTGTTTCAGTTAATATGGCCTTAATATGGCTAACCCAATTAACGCGGCCTTCTAAATGAGAATTGAGTAAACACTGGTATGCTACTTTCAGGTGGTGGTGTTCCGGTAAGCTGACAATGCGGATCCAATATCCAATAGCTCGAATTTTATGTCTCAATAACAAAGGAAAGCGACCTGTATCCCCCAAAACCGCTAGGATTGGAGTTTGTTTGCTTACACCAAGCATAGCCTTAAGGAAATTTAAATGTATTTTTTCATATTCATCGATTTTTTTGCCAGTATATAAAATTCACCACCATATTCTAAAATCGGTAAGATTAAGCTATCAAATGCCTTGAGAGCCAGATTCGGAGATAATTTACCGATACGAGATTTGAATTTTCTAAGGGAGAACATGGCTTTTTTCGCTTGATCGGCAATATGGTTATAACTATCTTTAAATATGTCGTTCCCTTTATTGGAACACATTAGACCAAGATATTCATAATCGCTACATATTTCTATTTCACGATCGCCCAATTTAAATTGTGTAAATTTCTTAACGAATTTTTTGTTAAAAATCATTACTTTTGTTTTTTCAATACCGGTACTGGCAATTAGGTGCCATTTCTGATTATAGGAGTGGAGAAAATCTAATTGTTTCTGCAATCCCTCTGGGCTATCATAAATAATAATCAGGTCATCGGCAAAAAAGAGGTGGCTAATTATTGGATTTCCTGAGAGTGTGACGTCACTCCAGGCGCAGACTTTCACTTCTGGTCAAGCCAGCCTATTTGTTTACATTGGACTTTTGGGAATTTTTTGAAGGACATGACCTATCGTTCCATTTATTATGATTTATTTGTCCGATTACAGACATATCTACATTTCAGAACATTCTTGATTTTACATGTTACAGCTGTAGGCCTAGGCTACGCAGTCATGGTTTATTGTGTTGCCGTGGACAGTTGAAGAACCAGGCCTTCCGCTGTTTCAGTGTAGGTGGTTTTACTCTTACAGTCCACGGCAACGCAATAAGCCATGACTGCGTAGCCTACAGCTGTAACATGTAAAATCAAGAATGTTCTGAAATGTAGACATGTCTGTAATCGGACAAAAAAGCATAATAAATGGAACAATAGGTCATGTCCTCCCAAAGTCCAATGTAAACAAATAGGCTAGCTTTACAGGATGTGAAAGTCTGCGCCTGGAGTGACGTCATACTCTCAGGATAACTAGGGCCCATAGCCACATTTTCACACTTTTTCTTTTTTGTTAAATAGAGAATTTTTTTTTTTTTTTAACTTTTGACAATTACATAGCTTTATGTTCATAAATATCAACATGTCAAGCCAAAAAACCGCAAGTTTTAGCACCCCTCCCGACTTGAACTTTAAGCATACACATACACCTCTGTGTATAGGGAAGTAACAGATGTATAGGCCTACCTTGCACTGTGAACTAAAGAAAAAATGTATGACAATGTGCACGGAACACTATCCCATCATCAGCTGCATCATGTGTGTAGTTAAGAAAAAAATAGCAAAGCATGTTCATCTGACACGACCCATGTCATTCTCCACACATATATGTCGTACAGTTCACATGCCTGTAGTAATATCTCTTGTGCAGCATTGTAATTGTTAGTAAGCCACTGAGCATTCTCTCTGATTACAGAACGACTTTCCCTCTCTCTTGTTGATGTCATCTGTATAAAAGTCAAACAATAGAAGGATTTAGTTGTGTCCAGCTTTTATAGTAACCATAGATGTCAATGGAACATCAACGTCTTTGCAGGTGTACTCAGCTTCTTCAGTGATTTTTTCTAACCCAGGCCACAAAGTCGCTGACAATAGCGTTGGTTTTTAGAGATGTTTCAGGCCCTTGCTGATTTATTTATGGACATACCTTTAGACGTTTGGACTTGAGTTGTGACCTGACACTTTTCTTCAAAAAACCTTTTTTGTCAACCAAGTCAAACGCTGAGGTCGCAATATAATGCTGTACCGATGTGATCATGTCAGGTGTCATCAATACATATCTAGCCTTTATTTTATTTATTAAGATTTCTATAAGTGTAAAATATACATGAATAAAACTGTACATACAGAGGCAAGTGGCGACAGGTGACCAGCACATATACGAGGCCACTTCCCTTAAGGCTGTTTATACACTATTAACATGCCTAAACAATTTGACAGATATAGTGTTAAAAACTCAAAAAGCTGAGCAAACAATGCTCGAAGTAAAATATCAATTAAATAAACATAGCCAATTATAATGACTAAAAGATTAATATAGTTTAAATGTTGAAGGGTATTTAAAAATTGCAATAAGATGTCACAGTAACATATTTTTCATTCTATTGCACACATACAGCTGACATCTGCAAGTAGACGTCCAAGAACACAAATCGTTAACATTAAATGACTGTTGTAATTTTAATTTATAGGGAAGCATTAGCTGGTGTTTGAACGAGTTAACAAAAATTGAGTCCCCGGATCTGTATTGGGAGAGAATTCCATTCACTTACAATTCTATGAAAAAACGATTTTTTAAATGTCTCAGTTTTTATCAGTAAAGGTTTTAAAAGCAAGCCGCAGTTACCAGATCTACGCGATGTATTGTTAATAAATTGAGTATAATTTTCAATTTGAATTTTAATTTTATCATGTAAATACTTATAAAAAAAACAAGATCTGAAATTTCGCGTCTAAAACACAGAGGTAATAAATTCAGATCAATGCATCTGTCCTGGTAACTGCGGCCATCAAATTTGGTCACAAAACCTGTCATTGCTCGTTGCTCACTTTCAAGCTTAGTTAACTCATTAGCATTTTGATGAGACCAAACCGGGGCGCTATATTCAACTATGCTCCTTGTTATTGATTTGTATAAGTTAAATGTGACATTATTGGGAGCATGATATCCAACAACTCGCTTGATCATACCATTAACACAATTGCATTTACTTACAACATTATCGATATGACCTTACAACTTAAGTCAGAGGAGACAAGTACACCCAAGTCTTCGAACGATGTAACATGCTCTTAACTATTACCGTTTAACATATAGTTAAAAATACTAGTGCCTTACTGCGACTAACAGTAAGAATTTTACATTTAGAATGATTAAAATTCATTCTCCAAGTTACACTCCATTCATAAAGTCTACCTAAGGCAGCTTGAAGTAACGTGCAATCCAGATTGTTTTTAATTTCCATATATATTTTTGCATCATCTGCAAATAGACCTGTTTTAGAGGAGAAACAAGATAAAGGCATGTCATTTATAAATAAAATGAAAAGGAGTGGCCCCAGAATTGATCCCTGGGGTACCCCAGAGAGGACTGGTGACCAATCAGATGCATGACCTTCTAAAACAACGCGCTGGACTGTTTTAAAATATGTGGTGATAAATCGTCTGTGCCATATGCTTTGTGAACATCTAATTTGTTCAACAGCGTATACACTTCCTGTGTAGAACAATTTACAGCCGAAAGATCATTGTCATATTTAACATTAATATGCGGTAGTTCGTCATCTGTTTTCAGACAGGGACTAAATGAAGAATGAAAATGAGCATTGAACATATTGCATTTTTCATTATTATCAGAAGATGTGACAGAATTAAGTTCAACGGTTTGGGGAATATTTTTTTGCTTTGTCTTAGATTTAAAGTAACTCCAAAATCGCTTGGGATTATGCTTTACTGCTTGACCTATACCAGCCATAAAGGCTTTATGTTTAGCTTTAATGTTGTTTTTAAGTTTGTTCCTGTATTTTTTAAATGATGACCAGTCTCTACTTTTGTTTGATCTTTTGGCTCTACACCAAGCTGTATGTTTAACTTTCTGCAGGTGTCTGACTTCGCTGTCAATCCAGGGAGGACCAGATTGACCCTTGATTGTAACCTTTGGTACTTTATCGTTGACCATGCCTGCAACCCGAGATAACCAGACTTCCCATGCATGATCAATATCACTATCATGCCGAATAAGCTCATACAGATCAGTGTCGTCCAAAGCTTGTCTTAGACCAGCCCAATCTGCGGCTTTGTAATTAAATACTTCTCTGGAATTACCCTTTTCTGATGAGTGATTTGGTAATAAAACACTGTATAAAACACTTGTATTACCTCTGACTTGAACAACACATTTGAAGTGTTTTTTTATGGACAATGAGTTTGATTTAGGTGATGGTTGAATGAGTATATCTATATCATTTTTTTCTGATTCGATCCTCGAATATTTATTACAATCAGCTTCATCTTCCTTCATACAAGCCAACACCTTCATCAAGTTTTATTCATTCATTATGTGCTTTGATTGGATACATTCAAAACATCATGGCCACAACTATTTGGATTAATGAAATAGTGATTGAAGTGATAGTTCTCCTTCAATCTCATCTTTTTTGGAGTTTAATGATTCTCCACAGCGCTAAGTACTGCATCCTTTTTTTTTTGAGTGAGAGCTAGTGTTCCACCACTAACTTTTAAAAGTGCTGCTCCCGATATGCCATTCATAATCTTCGCAAATTTGAATGCATTTAAGCCTACTTAGGTTCAAGTCATGGTTATTTCAATACAAACTTTTTTCACCTTTATTATTTTTTTTAGATTCCAATCATCAAAGATTTAACAAATGAGATACGCGTGGGGTATTTTGTATCTATCACTTTACCATGACTTTATTCCCAGCAATGACACATTTGTGAATATGACACATTTGTGAATATGAGGTGCACCAAATTAATCCTGTAAAAGAGTTCTTACACTTTATAGATGTTATAACACTTGAAAATAGATCAGTTGTTGGGCTACTGAAAGAAGGTGAGGCTGATCGCGTTAAATTTAAATAAAAAAAGTAGTTTTTAATGCAATATGCAACAATGCAAATCACAATTTTCATCGAATTTGTGAGGAAAAGTGCACTGAACATGCAACCACATGAAAAGACATTTTACGATTTTGTTGTTGCATTGATATCCATGGTTACTACATAATCTACACGAATCTTTGATGAAATTGATATAGTTTCTGTCTTACAGCACTCTATTCTCAGATCGGGGCGGATTCAAGCAGTATGAACTCAACTAAACTTAGAGTCCAGACTGATATGCTACAGATTCATCAGTGAACATGCATCTGCAGTGCACGGCTATAGGGGTGGGGGGGGGGGTCAGTCTTTAGATGGTTTGACCTTCCACAGACCAGAATATGGTTAAAATTGTCAGATGTTGTGAGAGCTGACTGGCGACTAGACACCAAACCACAGAGAGTGGCGATTTTTGGCGGGAAACTACAATATGGGAAGATTTTTTATACACAAAATATATAAAAAATTCAAAGAAATCTAAATATATTCTATAAACTATGAAACATGGATATTCAGCATAGCATAAGTGTCACAGGACATAAATTGCATGATAAGATTATAATAATATATAGCTAAATAAGTAAAATCGGCATTCGCGATGAAAAAAAACGTGATTTTTGTAAAAAAAAAAAAAATTTTCTCCCCCTGGAGAAAAAATATTCTAAGAAATGACAAACATGGACATTTTACATTATTCAAATGTCTCAGAACATAAACTGCAAGATAAAATAAGAATATATAGTTGAATATGTAAAATCAGCATTCGCGATAAAGCGAGGGTATTTTTCAGACTTTTCGTCCCGGATAGAGAATTTGGCATACATCCCATGCTGTTCCTCGGGGTCGAATTAGTCTAAAACAGTTGAGTTAGCGTCTCCTAATTAAAGTGCATACAAAACCTTGTCAGGACCTAGACTATTAAATGAAATAAGCACACAAGATATATACATATTTTAAATGTATGTAATATAAATAACCTAATTATGTTTTAATTATCAAGTTATATTTTATGAGGTCTTATCATAATTGAATTAATAACATTTTATAATTATTTTTATCGGCAATATTATAGAAAAGTGGGAGTGATGTACATAACGCAGCCGCCACAACAAACCAATGAAGTTAACAATATGGCAATGGATAAATTAGCATGTAGCACATATTTATTTGAAAATTTAGGAGGATTGGTGGGGTTAGGTGAATATCATATATCTACAAATAACTGTGTACCTGTATGTTAAAATGAGACATACACGATACCTCAATGGTCATTATTAATTGTCATTATTGTTGTTTACATGTGACAGACACGAGCCTACGCATGTCAGCTTTTCACACATGACCTACACGAGACCATGATGAGCATATATGTTTACACGTGACATACACAAGAGTAGAAACATATATTAAAACGAGACATCGGTAAAATTATCATGTTAAATCGCTCTTACCGTAGCTGTTTTACAATGTCAAGTGTCTCCACATTGTCCGCGTCTATGTCCAAGACTTCGTCAGAAGAAGGAAGTGAAAAAGAAACTTTGCTCCTCAAACGTTCCTTCTGCGGTGTATCCTTCTTTTTGTCCAAGTATGAGCGCCATGTCTTAGCTGCTTTTTCTTCGATATTTTCATGTGACTGCAAAACAAACCTCGATGCTTTTCTTCTTATTTTCGGTTTCTCCTTGATGCCGGGTAAAGGACTTCTTTGGTGTAACTTTCCAACATTTTCAAAAATGTCATCAAATGTTTCACAGAATTCTTCCTGTAGTATCTCACCTTCTTCCTCTAGTACGTCTCCGTCACCGACAAAGTCAGAGCTGGTTGATATCGGAGGGAGGGCAGTTGAGCTGGAGAACACGCTTCTATTTGCAGCCATTATTTATTGTCGCGCTACACCTGAAATGTAAATAAATGATATATTATTTTTTTTGTTTTTTTATAACACCAACATAAATCATTATAGTTTTAAAATCAGTTTAAATTAATAAACTTAACATAATAAAAAATATTCAGTTTCACAGACACAAGAATTGATTTAATAGTACCAGTAGGATAGTTTTAAGCTATCAATTATTCGTCCTCTGCGAATTGATGGGATCTGTGATTTTATAATAAATGTAATATAAATATATCTCAATTAATCAAATCTCACCTCAAATAGATGTATGTCTTCTTATAGAAAATATGCATAATTTGAGAGAATCACATGGTACCTTGATATTTGAAACGAACAAATCTCTATAATATAGGATGATGTGCAGTTAAGGACTTAATCTTCCATGAGACAAATACATCTTGTCATTGAGATAATAAAAAGGGAATACGGGCTCTTACTATATGTGACTCAAAGTCAGAAAGCTGCTAATTGACCCGCTCAATTGTTTACTGGTCGTGCTAGCGATGTATGGATAATTTATCAGGGTCGATTTCGCTGTTGGCTTCTTGCCTTTAACTATTTGGCGTCGACAGAGATTCTCAACTTTCCCAATATGTTGAGTACAACAGATTAGAGAAGATGAGAATAACATTCTTTTATTTCACAGATAATGTTATATTAAATAATACGTTGTATTTCTCTCAGATGGCATACTGCAGCAGAGCATTGAACTTATAACGATACCGCCTCGGTACGGTGAATCATTATGTAATTACTTGGTAGGATGACCTTTGTAATTATACTGTGTATCTAATCTATTGAACTATTTCTATACTAGGGGCCTATAATGGATCCTATATACGTGATACTAATAAGAGGCTCAAAGCTAAAAATAGACTGCAGATAAATTTAGAAATAATTACGCTCGGCGAGATTCGTATCGAGACTTTTAAAATAATTGCGGCTACGGTACGAGACTCGCTTGAATTGAAATTTCCCCATCAGTGTCGTATGTGCCACTCATCACTTCATTGATCATTCCCCATCAGCCAGTGTCGTATTAGTCAGGTAGCTATTAGCATCAAATTTTAGGATTATCGTTACAAAACGGATAAAATCGCCACATTTTTTTACGGCTGATTAACGTTAGCCCAGGAGCGCAAAATTATTTTCTGTTTAAGACGATAACAGAACGATAAAATCCAAAATGTTCGCCATTTGTTCAAGGTGAAACAATAAATTGCTATTATTTTCGACAGAATAGACGCAGATTCATTATTTTCTTGTTTACCATACGGTTTTCAGTTATATCCTACATGGTGGTGTAGTAAGACAGTATTTTAGACATTATAAGGTTGGTAAAAAGATGGCTGCCATTTGTGTAAGATGAACCATAAAATCGATTTCGTTTTCAAAAGAATAGACGCAAAATCATTATTTTGTTGTGCATCATAGGGTTTTCAGGTATGTCTGACATAGTGGTGTGGCCGGAACGTACTTTAAACTGTGCATTCTGACTAAAATTCAAGATGGCCGAGATTTGTGCAAGGTCAAAACAAGAAATTGAGATAATTTTCAACAAAAGCGAAGCAGATATACGATTTCGATGTCTGCATTGTTTTTTCAGGTATGTCCGATTTAGTTATGTGGTCAGAGAGTAAACTGGTTCGCTGTCCTACTCCATCTGGCGTAGAGCAGTTAAAGAGTCTAGCCAGAGAGTGGCTTTGGTATTGCATTATCCTTAATATCCGAGATGACCGCCATTTGACAAGGTCAAACAAAAAATGGTATCATTTTTTTAATACAGAATAGAAGCAGATTCACGACTTTAGTGTCTATCATAGGATTTTTGTCACCTGGTGCCACTATCCAGAAAACATTGTAGACATTTTAGATTCCAGAAACCAAGGTGGCGGCGATCAGACAAACAAACTGGGCAACAGGGGGTCAGGACAGAGTGGGAAATGTCTATAACTTTTGCTAGAGTCATTTTACAGTAAGCTGATTTTTCTCCGAGTATTCGCCGAAGGCATTCGCCTAGCATTCACCGAAAATTAAGGCTTGATCTGATTGACTTATATTTACCCGCAGTGCATATATAAGAGCAATGAATCCTGGGATACCCTCTCAGATATAGCAGTCACCTTGAAAAACATCCTCTCAAGCACTCATCTTGAATAACAAAAGGTGTAGTTTCACATTATCAGCCTAATTTTACAAATTATTTACAAATTTATCAAGTAAGATGGTGCCAGTCTAACATCATGAGAAATAGGCTGAACTGAACATGGAGATCATATTTTTTTGTTTTTCAAAAGAATACAGAACTGTGGTATGTGCCTAATTACAACTATTTATATAGGCCTTATATATATATATATATATATAAAAAATCAGTTGTAGAAATAGGCAAATATTCACTGTACTAATGCAAAAAGCTATCTTACATTACAGACGGTTATCATAATTTTCTGCATGCTGATCATGTTGTAAGGGCCATCATGTGTGGAGACCAGAAGTACCTGGCATGTTTCCACCTAAATTTTAGTAGTCTAGATAATAACAAATTCTTCAAAATAGATGCAGGGTCCAATGTGTGTGTATGCATGTTTTGTATGTAATAGTCATGATAGTATGGGCCTATTTAGCTGGGTCTATACAGGGCATCAGACATTTTAGGTGAATGTTCCGCGAACATTCGCCATACTATCGCCAAGTTAGTTGCCATACATTCGCCGAGTGGTCGCCATACATACGCCGAAAATTAATATGCATATGTAAATTAGTAAGTTAGTCGCCATACATTCGCTGAGCATTCGCCAAGCATTCGCCGAAAACTCATTCGCATGTGAAATGTGAATGCAAGACGAATGTTCGGCGGAGAGTCGTTGAGTATTCGCTGAAAGCATTCGCTGAAACTCACATTTTTTTCAGTAAGAGTAACATCACATTATTATTCAAATAGAGTTTTGAATGCTGACTTAGGTCTATAGTCTATAGTCTAGTTATTTTGCCTGGATCCGGCCCTGGCTCTAATATATTCAGGTTTCAAAAAGCCAATGTTGACTCACTCGTAAGTATTTTGTGAGCACTCGTGACCGAGAGCTAGTATACTCAATTCCACATCGCTTGGGTACGAATTTCGAATCCTGTCTCTGGAGGGCATCATCGCGCCATCCTGAGGACGTTCTCCATTCATTTATTCATTCATTCATGAACATGTCCATTCATAGTCTGAAATATTGTAAAAGACAGAAGTCAGAGCTATACGACAATACTTTACTAGAGCTGACTTAAATTGATCAGTACTAGTATACAAATTAAAATGCCACAACCTTCTAGGTAGGCTATTCTCCATGATTTTAATAATTTGTCATTATAATTATGATAATATGCCAGACAAATTAGCAGGCTTTAAAGCTCCCCTATTTACAAGCCTGTACGTTTTCTTGATAATTTGACGCTGGACAATACCCCCTCTTGCATACCCTGTCATTGATCCCGAAGAGATTTAATGTCAGATTGAATCAATTAACGTTACATCTTACACGCGATGTTTACATTATAATAAACAACTCCTATTAAATCATTCTTCGGTTATTTCTCACTTTATTGCAGTCTAGACATTCACACAGTGCACACAGTCCCCAAGCGGAGTGCGACGATCGACGCCATGCGGCTTGGCCCTGAGCTCACGACGGGACGTCCGTCTGCTTCAGTGGCAACGAGATGAGTGGTGGCGCGCTTGGCTGAGAGCGCGCTTGATACGCTGCGTAGGCTGATCAGAACGAGGCTTGGCGGGCCCGAGCAGTCCCAAACGGGTGAGACGCTAACCCCACATTACCCCCGGGTTAAGTGTAAACGTATGAACCATGATAGCGTCGGTTTGCCGCTCCAGTTGGGAAATGAAAAAAAAACAAAATACAGTAATCAAACAGTAAAACAGTCAGTTGTGAAAATACAGCATTGGTGGTTGGTAACATCGCAGGCGCAGCATAACGAATTAATATGTAATAATTATATCTAAGTTCCCATCCTCTTGACACCATTGTTTCAATCCTCATAACACCATTGTTCCAATCCTCTTAACACCATTGCTCCAATCCTCTTAACACCATTGTTCCTTGCTTACGAATTATGCTGCGGCGCTACGGGTAACGGCCAACCTATATAAATCTAATTAATACATTCTGTACTTAGTAAGAAAATTACTTCTATAAGTAACTTAATTAATTAACATTTCACTTTATTATTTTAATTATGCCAGGCCTGGCAAATTTTATATTTACAAATTATGATTGTTATGGTTCGTGCAGTTGGTCTCGCAGTAGATGTCGTTAGGCTCCATTAAAGCATGGATCATCTGTACGAAACGTGCGGGAATGTGGATTTTTCGTCCAACTCTAGTCTGTTTTACGGTTTCGTCTGGTACAATTTGGTCGTCGCCAGCGATATTCGAGTTGTTTTTAACTTTCGATGTTTTGGTCGTGTTGTTTGAATACGTTCGCAAATCGCCGCGCTCTCATTAGTGTGGGATGGGCGGGGGTTCGCGAATGCGGCGCTACATAAGGGGTGAATTGTTTAGGCAAATTTACTCCATTAGCATTATGCTGTAAAGTAGTGGCCAAATTCGTACCATTTTGAACCGCATCAGACCGTGTCAGTGTTTTCGCTTTCGGTTCATCTCTCTTCCTGTCGGAATTCTGTTTAAGAGCCGGTGCCCTTCTAACTGTCGCAGTATTTTTCGAATTCTTCGTATTATTTTGCGTTTTACGCTGTTTCCCTGTACCTGTTCCGGGCTCGCTGCCTAAGTGTGCAGGTTTCACTCGATCAAGGGAGACCTTTCCCACCTTGCCTATAATTAGGATTTTTATGACTCTGCCGCTCCTTACGATGACCTTATATGGGCCGTCGTAACGGGCGGTAAGAGGCGGTGCAATTGCGATTCGTCGCAAAAATACATGTGAGCATGTGTCGATTTCCTTATATTGGAAAATGTTGTTCTGAGGTGAGTTGCGTGGTGGGCAAAGACAGAGACGCGACATGGCTACGCGGAGCTTATCAGAATAGTTATCTAATTCTGTATGTGCGTCGACGATCTACTTCTGTGAAAATTCACCTGGTAGTCGTTCCATAAACGATTTCGGCGGCTGACCTAATCAATAATAAAGGCGGAACGAGCGCCTAGTAATACAGCAGGTAGTGTTGTTGTCCATGGATTCAGTGATTCCATAATGGCAGCTTTAAGCTGATGGTGGAAACGTTCGACCATGCCATTCGATTGGGGCAGGTAGCTCGTTGTTTGGTTTCGTACTATCCCGAACTGGTTACATAAACCATCCCATAATTTTTATTCGAACTGGACGCCTCTATCCGTGGTGATAGTGGCGGGAGTCCCAAACCGTGCTATCCACCCGCTAAAGAAGGCATCGGCGACCATTTCAGCTCTTATATCCACTAGCAGTATGGCTTCTGGCCAACGTGTGAAACGATCTACACAAGTTAGTAGATATCTAAAACCGTCGGCATACGGTAGGGGTCCGACTATATCGATAGGGCATATACATGTATGTGGTCAAATCTCTCAATAGGTTCGTCAATTTTTTTCCGAAAACTGTATTGATCAACGGCTTTGTAGCCCTATGCGATGGATCACCTAATTCGTGTGAATTCGAGAAAACCTGTTTTCGAAATTTTGCTGTAATATACGGCCAACTGTGTCCTGTTGATACATCACACCAAATCAAATTGTTATTGAATGACTTGAGTAATTTAAAATTCATGGTAGACGACTTTGAATGTCGCGACCGCGTAAATTCTGTGTCCAAAGCTTGATCTGTGCTTAATTCTTTATAATTTATGGTTGATGTATTGTCTATACACGGTCGGTCGTGACAAGGCGATAAAAGCCAACTGCCTTGTTTGTCGCAGTGACGGGCGTTCAGTGACTGATGACATTACGAAAGTTAAAGGTTTATGATCGGTGTTCACAAAAAAATAACGGCCTTCTAAGTTATGCCTGAAATGTCTAATAGTAGCGTGTCTCTGCGGGAGTTAATTTTTTACTTAAAAATGAAATTGGCTGCCAGACATTATCGATGTACTGTTGCAAAACGTCACCTACGGCAAAATCACTAGCGTCGCACGTGATATTCAATGGTGCAGAGTGGTCTGGGTGTACCAAGAGGTTAGCATTAGCAAGTATATGCTTAGACTCGATAAACGCCGTATCTGCACTTTCATTCCACTTCAAGTCGAAATTTGACTTAGATGACAATCTTGTATGTCCTTCATAAGCGGCAGTTAGTAATTGATTTAACGGTGTCAACTTATCCGCACAGTATAAATCTATGATAATGGTTTATCATTCCCAAATATCGACATAAAGCTCTTTCCTTTTCGGGCCTAACGAAATTGACTATCGCGTCTACGGCACTGGGTAGCGGTGAAATGCCTTCAGCACAAACGTGATGTCCTAAAAAACTTAATTCTGTAGTACCGAACTGACATTTCTCTGGTCCTATGATGATTCCATATTCTGCTAAACTGGTAAAAAGAATTCTCAAATATTTCTTATGTGTACGATGGTCGGGGCTTGTGACTAACAAATATACGAACACGAAATCTAGTCCGCGCATAACGTGATCTCTAAAACGTTGGAAGGTTTGACCAGAATTTCTTAAACAAACGGTGTCCTAGTGAAATTGAACAAACCGAAAGGTGTGGTAACCGCTGTTTCATGTATGTCGGACGGTTCAACCGGTATCTGGTATTATGCCCGTACCAAGTCTATTTTGGAAAAAAATTTCGACCCTGCTAAACGTTGAGTAAAGTCTTATATATGGGGAATCGGATATCGATCCGGTACTGTCCGAGCGTTCAAACTTCTATAATTTCTGCACGGTCTCCAGTCTCCCTTTTTCCTAGGCACTATATAAAGCAGTGACGACCACTCACTGTCGCTGGGTTCAATAACGCCTAACTTTATCATGTCATCGAGCTCGCGTTTCGCAGTGACTAGTTTATCAGGTGCTAAACGTCGTGGGCGCGCGAGTACGGGGTGTCCTTCGGTCACTATTTTGTGTGTAATACCGTGTTTGACTGGCTCGCCCTTCGTTGTAGGTCGAGTCAGTTCTGGAAACTGACCTGATAATTTCGTGTAGTCGTTTTAAACGGTGACGACTCTATTCAGTGATAACGGTATAATGGACGATAAAGTAGCTGGTATAGCTAAACCGGTTCGCATGTCTCTCAGACAACGACTTTTTAAGTCTACCAGTAAGCTGTAATGAAAATCAGCTCCTATGATTGGTTGTTTGACGTCCGCTACTATGAATGTCCAAGAGTAATCTCGTTCAAGACGAACGTCGACGACGCGCCTACAAGTACCTTAGCTGTTTATAGTAGTATTATTAGCTGCAACTAGGGGCAGACAGGCAGCGTCTGAAATCCTGTTAGCGCAAGACTTGGGTAAAACGCTGACTGCTGCGCCCGTGTCGATTAGATAGTTATTTTTGTTGTGTTTGTCTGCGACGTATAATAACTTAGAGGGAGATAAGCTGGGAAGGGGAGCTTCCGCAGAGCCATGTCGCGCCTCGGTTATTTCGCCAGATGCAAGAGTCGCTACCATGCTCTGGCCGACTAGTTTAAAGAAAACGCGCAAGGTTCTCTGCAGTGTGTGCTGTCACCGAATGTTTGGTGATAAAAACAAACAGGTGCATCGGCTGTGTCGATCGGTTGAGCAGCGTTATTTTGCTGTATTTGCGGCGGCGGTGCGTTAGGACGACTATCTTTTTTGTTATTTGTGGAAACATCTTGCCTAGTAACAGTTTGATTATTAGGTACAAACGGTTTGGCTTGCACATTCGGAACGAACTGTGTCTTAGTGGCACGATTCTCGGTTGCTTGTGAGCATCCGTAGGTCTTCTTCTGTGTTGCTTTGGCTGTGGCTGTCTCTAATTCTTTAAGCCTGCGAGACAGGTCTTGCAACAGTCCAACAAGCTTTCCGCTCTCACTGACGTTTATCTCAGCAACCCCCAGCTTAGCTTCGTCGACGTCCTTTTCTGCAGCCACAGCACGGTCGGCCAACATGGCCAAATTTTCTAACAACGCACTATCTGGCTGTGTAGCTAAATGAGCACGGACTGATGGCGGCATTTGTCGAATAAAGGCCTGGCGGATGACTGCCTTGCCTACCACTGCTTTGGTTCCAAAACCAGCTGTCTTTTGTAACCGCCTGAGAAATCTAGAAGGTATGTCGGATCCCAGTTTTTCTCCTGAAATCACCTTGTTTACTCTTTCTGGTGTCGTTAAACCTCGTCGTTCGATTGAGATGGCTTTCGAATTCTCGTGCTTATGAGTGAGGAACGGCTCTAATAATACGTCTCTAACATCAGACGCTACTTCGCCAGAGAGTGCAGCACATGTCAATCTATAACGTTCGTCATCGTCTGTTATCTGGTGTAAATCAAATTGTGTTTCGATTTGATTAAACCACAACTCCACGTCTGTTGAGTAAAAGGTGGCTATATTAAATTTCGGCAGATTGGTTAAACGCCGTTGAGGCTGACGTCTAACCGGCGAGGGGCTTCTTGAGGATTCACTCCGTGACAAATCTCTCCAACGTCTGTTGCGTGCAATCCGCAGGAAATCAGCTTTTAACTGTCTAAACTCTGCATCGGTGTCTCTTAATTCTGCTGTGTTCTCGTCACTCATAGGATAGTACGAATCCTTATGACGAGCTCCTTGTCTGTCGAGGGGTGATGACACAAAACCTTCACTGTTTCCTTTCGCAGCCATTTTGAAATGTGTATTTATTAAAATTAAATTAAAAAATGAGACGTCTGGGTTGATGGCCTATTGGCTACTGTGCAATGCTCAGACGGTTATTGAAATGGTATGCATTTAAAACATACCAGCTAGTTTGATCGTCGTGCTCCGCGTGAAGAACTGTGTGCACAGTTGTCTAGCTTGAGAAAAGTCTAGATGTGTGATAATTCTATGTATGAAAATTGTCCATTTAAACTCGCAGGTAGTAGAGTGCAGAGGTTGTTGAAATAACTGAAAACTCTCTATGCAGAAATGTGTGCGTGGTAGGGGTCATATTATTTCATTTAACATATGAATTGTGATGATTGTAGGTCGTGAACTACATGCAAAAATGCCAGAATAAATGCTAACTTGCTATTCTAAGCTATAGGGTAATATTATTTGGTAATTCGACCTGTGTGGAAAAATTTTCCATACAAGTCAAAAAACACACAATGTATCAAAATAAGCGCCGTAGCGCAACTGTCAAGTCTCAAATTCAGATTTAATAAGTAACAATTGAATGCTGCCCATCATGAAAAAATTTTGTTCTCGTAAAAATAGGCTGAGTGCGACTGTAATATGCGTGTACAGTTCGACTTAATTTATAGAATCATTTGTTGAAATTCTTGACTGACAGAGGTCAATAAAGACTGCTTAGTATAAATCAATTGATGAATATTTCCCATAATGAACATCCTTTTTTTTTTCAAATGTTCACCATGAGAATTATTCTTATCGACGTCAAAATCGGTCGTTTGCTTCGATTTGTATCGGTGCGTGTAGACTAGTGCCCATCGATGTAGACTGTACAGTTGTGTGATGTGCGGGATGTATGCATAACGGCACGCTGCTGTGCCTCTATTCGGGTGGTGGGCGCTTCGGCTATCGTGCACTGTGTACGTGGTGTGTGTATGATCGTGTGGCGTACCACATCAGCTCATGACTCATTAACATATTCAGCAGCTAAGTATGGCGCCGACGTTTGGCGCATGTCTTAGCCTATCTGAACTCTGACTTCTCAGAAACATGTCAGACATGACAGTCTGGAAAAAGTAGACTACCAAATTTTCAATCACAAAATATCACACAATGTGTGACATGATTTGCAATATCTAGGAACACATGCTAAAATTAAATTAGTCTCTCTTTCCTGACTGAGAAAGATATTTTGGAAAAATTTAATCTTGTCTATACTTTATTTCCAGACACTGTGCAGGCCTATGTGGCCTTGACATGTGAGCGGCATTTGCTGTGCACGCCACTGATTCAAGATGGTGGCCTAATTTATGCTAATTATGCCGATCTAAGCTGATGGGGTGATCCCGCAGTGCATTACGGGTAGGCGGGAACATGTGGGGCTATACGACAGCCAATCGAGCTAAAGTTAGGGAGACCAGCTGCCAAGATAGCGTCACTCTTACCATTTCACATTAAAATAATTCTGCTGCCACTGAAATAAAAATCCGATTACAATCATAAAATGTCGACCTACGGTCTTAACAATGATATATTTATAGACCAAATAAGACCTTTTATTCACATATATTTCAGGCGAACAGTTTAAGTGGCTCTAATCCTATTTAAAAGCTGTCTGAATCGAGGTGATATGTTGGTTTGGAATTAATTTTTTTCGTTTAAGTTAGACAAGAAAAATTATTATTGATATTTTTCTTGAATTGGCCGAGAAAATCGAATCACCCAATTATGGTGTTGAATTGGCCGAGAAAATCGAATCACCCAATTATGGTGTTAAACGATTAAAATGAATTAAAAATATTTCCTTTTCAACCGCTAAAAACGGCTTGGTTAGAAAGAAAAAATCTTAAAATTCTTACTATTTTAAGGATGACCCAATCAGTCCAATTTTACTGCGCATACCAGCGTGTCGGCCATCTTGAAAAAGATTGATTGCACGTGGTGGCCTTCAAAATTTACTAAAATTGTTGTTGTTTTTAGCGAAAATGCTTGTACCTCTCTTCAGATAACCTTTCTAACTAACCTCACTGGCATTATTATTATTATTGACCCACAATCATCACGTACCTTGCAAAAAATTATGTCTTATTTTTTTGAAAAAATACCCTAATTTTAAAACTATCCTTGCTGGCTCCAAACCAATGGTTTTGCACTGTCGTTTTGTTTCTTTATGAAAACAATATGCTTGAATAAAGCTGCGATTACGTTTCAACGTCTGGGGTCACCAGTATGGGCATGATGAGGGACGATCGTGTCGTCGACATGAGTATGTTGAAGTGTTACGTTGCCCCTCATTTCCATCAACTCCTCCGTCGGGACAACGGGAATAAACAACTCCTATTAAATCATTCTTCGGTTATTTCTCACTTTATTGCAGTCTGGACATTCACATAGTGCACACAGTCCCCAAGCGGAGTGCGACGATCGACGCCATGCGGCTTGGCCCTGAGCTCACGACGGGACATCCGTCTGTTTCAGTGGCAACGAGATAAGTGGTGGCGCCCCACACATATGACGAACAGTAATTCACAGTTTCCATATATTCACCTATGCTAAAAGTGTTCTATTTTATGAGTAGCTGTTGTACCAACTTGCAAATACATGTAAGAAATGAAATCGAGTTTATGTGTTCCAAAGGCGAAATAGATGACAGCTCACGAACTATCGGCATGAAAATGGACACTTTTGTTTATTTATTTTTTATTTCAATGTGGATAAATCTGCCGCGTCACAAAATTATGTGTAAATACATCATTGTCCAATACATCAAATCTATATCTCAAAATGTTCAAATGGTATCCTCCATATCTACGATATCCAGCAAAGTATATTATCAGAAAGGGTCCTCTTCCTAACCATTATTGTTTTGCCATGTTCGTCAAAGTGTAGGTCAAGTTCTGAAAATAGCCATATCTTTGCAATGAATGGACCAATTCTTACACTTTTGGTATCAATACACTCAGTATTTAACCCTTTCACCCCGGATGGTCAATATTTGAACTAACTCACATCGTATTCGCTAGGTGGCGTTTTTTCGCGCACTTTTTCAGTTAGACATTGGGCCCACCTGTACCCTCTCCACCCCTGGGGATTTTTGTGGGCCATATATTTTTTCAACCCTATCATGTACCATGTCACTTTCAGGTGGTCTACAGGTTTTACATACATGAAGAATGTCACAAGGGGTCATCGAAGTATGGTACCCTTGACCCTTAGGGTGGTATGATAATGTGTCATATACACACTGTCAGTGGAAAGGGTTTTTTTCGAAATTAAAAAAGAAATAGATTATTGGACCAGCATTTTCCAATAAATCGGTCGGAACCCAGCCGAAGTAGCCTACACATGGTGACATGGGTTGGTGTTGGGTTTCATAGGGGGGTTATCCAAAGGTCAAGTTAAGGTCATCTCAAGGTCACAGCAAGGTCAAATCAGCTCAAAACGGTTAAAAATATGATGGCTTGAAACACACCTAGAACCCAACACGGACCTATACCAAAACACCCCCGAGACGTTGCAGGGATGACATTTAGGGTTGGAGGGTTTTTTACCCCGCCCCCTGCAAATCACCCTTGCGTCAACAGAGTGAACCAAACAACACACTGATGTTAAATTTTGACCAATGACCAATATACATTAACTACATCTGATAATACCCAACCCAAGTATACATCGTGAGATAGGTTGGGGCTGGATTTCACAGGGTTGTAACCCCAAGGTCATGGCAAGGTCATCTCAAGGTCACGGCAAGGTCAAATCAACACAAAAAAAGTGAAAATAACTTTTTTTTTTTTTTTCTAGAATTATGTTCACTTTAGATGTCTATGATGGCTTAAAACATATCTAGATCCCAGCACGGACCTATACCAAAACACCCTAGAGAGGTTTCAGGAATAATATTAGGGTTGAAGGTTTTTCTCCCCCCCCCCCTCTTCAAATCACCCTTGTGTCAACACTTTCTCATATGGCAGAATGGACAAAATACCACACTGATGTTATATTTTGACCAATATACCTTAAATACATTTGATAATACCCAACCCAAGTGTACATGGTGAAATAGGTTGGGGTTGGATTTCACTTGGTTGTAACCCCAAGGTCATCGGAAGGTCATCTCAAGGTCACGGCAAATCAACACAAAACCGGTGAAAATAGCTTTTTTTCTACAATTATGTCCACTTTAGATGTCTATGATGGCTTGAAACATATCTAGATACTAACACGGACCTATACCAAAACACCCTAGAGAGTTTTCTGAGATAACATTTAGGGTTGGAGGGTTTTTCACCCCCCCCCCCCCCGTTCAAATCACCCTTGTCTCAAAACTGTCTCATATGGCAGAATGGATCAAATAACACGATGTTATATTTTGACCAATGACCAATATACATTAATTACATCTGATAATACCCAACCCAATAGTATACATGGTAAAATAGGTTGCGGCTGGATTTCACAGGGTTGTAATCCCAAGGTCATGGCAAGGTCTTCTCAAGGTCACGGTAAGGTCAAATCAACACAAAAAAAGTGAAAATAACTTCTTCTTTTTTTTTCTAGAATTATGTTCATTTTAGATGTCTATGATGGCTTAAAACATATCTAGATCCCAGCACGGACCTATACCAAAACACCCTAGAGAGGTTTCAGGAATAATATTAGGGTTGGAGGGTTTTTATCCCCCCCCCCCCTCTTCAAATCACCCTTGTGTCAACACTGTCTCATATGGCAGAATGGACAAAATAACACACTGATGTTATATTTTGACCAATATACATTAATTACATTTGATAATACCCAACCCAAGTGTACATGGTGAAATAGGTTGGGGTTGGATTTCACTTGGTTGTAACCCCAAGGTCATGGGAAGGTCATCTCAAGGTCACGGCAAGGTCAAATCAACACAAAACCGGTGAAAATAGCTTTTTTTCTACAATTATGTCCACTTTAGATGTCTATGATGGCTTGAAACATATCTAGATACTAACACGGACCTATACCAAAACACCCTAGAGAGTTTTCTGAGATAACATTTAGGGTTGGAGGGTTTTTCACCCCCCCCCCTTCAAATCACCCTTGTCTCAAAACTGTCTCATATGGCGGAATGGATCAAATAACACGATGTTATATTTTGACCAATGACCAATATACATTAATTACATCTGATAATACCCAACCCAATAGTATACATGGTAAAATAGGTTGCGGCTGGATTTCACAGGGTTGTAACCCCAAGGTCATGGCAAGGTCATCTCAAGGTCACGGCAAGGTCAAATCAACACAAAGCAGGTTAAAATAGCTTTTTTTTTTACAATTACACTTTAGATATCTATGATGGCTTGAAACATACCTAGACCCCAACACGGATTTATACCAAAACAGCTCACGAGCTCACAGGATAATAATAAAAGGGCTGGAGGGGTTATACCCATCAAATCGCCCTTGTGGCCCCTTTGTCTGATATGGCAGGAATGAATCAAATATAACACACTGATATTTTGTTTTTGACCAATAATTAAAATCTGATGAAGCCCGTCTAAAGTACATAAAGTGACATGGGTTGGGGTTGGGCTTCATAGTTATAGCCGAAGGTCACGGCAAGGTCATTTGAAGGCCACTACAAGTTCAAATTATCTATAAAAAAACGGGTGAAAATTGCTTGTTTTTGCTGCTTCTGCTACTATTATGTTCATTTCAGATATCTGTGATGGTTGAAACCCGCGTAGACGCCAGGTCTATATAATAACAAGACCTCCCGAAGTAGTCAGGAGGTGAAATATGGATAGCTATATACCTTGTCTGCTACACTCATGATACTTATATATTCTGATAAAGAAAGGAGGTTATATAGAGCTATCTAGCTCTTGGCTGTGTGAAAATCTTTGTCGTTATTGCCAACTCTCTTGCAGAAGCTATGTAGGCCTAAATGACGGTAGTACAATGGTTACCAAATAGCTATTTTGACCCTTTAGTGTGAATAAAAAGATCGACGGTGTGATCAAAAGTTCCATTTCTATTGGGACTGGGCCTCACTATCATGTCTATACATGACCTTTTGACCCTTCTCTGCTAAAATTATCGTTGACTACCACACTAATACTACTGCATGTAGGATGCACTTGGAACAGTTTGAAATTTCATTTGTGAGATTGTGAACGTTTTAATTTGCAATGTATGTATGTTTGAGTGAATTGTCTGTTTTTGAAGAAGCTTTATTGCCCATCTAGAATAATTCCGAGTGATGTTCACTCCAACCATATCTCCACTTATGGAACATTTGTTAATTTAATTTCAAGCGAGTGAGGTCAATTTAAATGTTACTAAGTGCATTTTCGGCATCAATAATGTACTATTAAATATTTATATTAGGACCGTACATTGAGTATCATGGTTATACATGACCTTTTGACCCTTACCTGAACCCCAGTAGTCTCTCGGGTGCTTCATTATTAGTGCCACACTAATATTGATACAGCTTGTAAGATTTCCTTGGAACAGTTTGAAATAGTTCTCATTGGCTTTTGAAAGTTGTTATTATATATTTATGTGTTTTTTGGGGGAATTGTGGGCATTTGGCGTGACATTAGTTGCCATGACAACCTATATGAAGGTTCGTTGTCCCTCTGGAATAATTCCCAGTGGTGTTCTCCCCAACTATATCACCACTTATGGGATATTCCTTCATCAAATTTCAAGCGAGTGAGGTCAATTTAAATGTTACGCAAGTGCAATTTATGTACTAGATCCATTGAGACCGGGCATCGAGTACCGTGTTTTTTCATGACCTTTTGACCCTTCTCTTTACCCTAGTATTGCCTATCTGGGGTGCTTCATTATTAGTCTAACACTAATACTGCTGCATGTAGGATTCACTTCGAATAGTTTTAAATTGTTTTTTATAAGATTGCGAAAAGTTTTTTGAGATTTATGTGTGTTTTAGTAAATTGTAGGCATTTTAGGGTGCAATTGGTTGCCATAGCAACCGTTATGAATGGTCTTAACTTCTCCGTATGGATACCAGGGATATTAGCCCCAGTGATGTGTGTGCCTCCAGACATGCCGTGTTTTGTTTTATAGCTTAAGACATAACAATGTGACTGCGCCAAACATCATCATTTTGCTCCATTGTGCGCCCATATTCCAATGCAATATGGCACATACTACTTAACTAAATGAAATGAAATGAATCGGGCTTTAGGCCACCTTTGTGCACATATAGGCTAAACTGGGCCAGGAGAACCTCCTGAGGATGGTGAGATGATTGAGATGACACTGTCCTCCAGACACAGGATTCGAAATTCGAGCCCTGGCGGTCTGAGGCCGAGCACGCTACCTCTCGGTCACAGAGGCTCCCCACAATACTAACTTTCACACGTGGATGGGGAAGAAACAATTTTGTTTCTTTCAAACCGCCGAGACCGGGAACCGAACCCAGGACTCTGGCGTGAAAGGCAGCGGTGCTAACCACTACCCTAGGGCCCCCGCCCATACCACTTAACTAACGTGTGACCTTTGACCATCAGTATTAATATTAATAACCCGAAATAAAATCACCGATTTTTTAATGATTTTAGTCACATCTCAATAGTAAATACGCTATGGATTTTTTTTTGTAAATCTTTACAAGAAATGAAACAGAAAATAAACTAAGCGTATTGGCTAGAAATGCATTATATTATAAAAAAAGCAGTGCTTCGGGGAAAAAGTAAGATCAAATTTTATTCCAAGGGTGTAACTTTAATGGGACTGAGCTCATTGCATGCTGCATACGGTCCTGGTGATTTTTGATATATTCTTATAATAATTGAGACCACCCAAACCTGTTAAGATTTAGGGGGTAGAGTTACAAAAACATCTGTCGTTGCTGTTTTAGTTTACCAATGTACACATGGAAATTCAATTCCCGTTACAATGATATATTACCTGTTATAGTTGAGTAAATAGATATCTCTCCACATACGTTGAAACATATTTTTTATTACACAGGAAAAAAAATGTGAAACAAAACAAAATAGTCACCATGGTCAATGAAAGCGACTAAATAAAACATAAATATTGCCCATATCTCCATAATATGACCATATGATGTAAAAATGTCCAAGGACTAGAACTGCAATTTTTTTTATTTTTTGTGCTGCGCATTCACCAGTTAGGCTAGTCCACAGACCAAGTGTAGGGGAGCCTGTCCTAATTTGGACCATTGCTCAATTTGGACCACCTGAGCATCCTAGTCTATGTTCGTCATAGATGCATCACGTGACGTCTGGCGGTTGGTTTTGGAACTGAAATCGAAGTCACACGTTGAATATGGAGTTGAAATCAAACAGAAAGAAAATGTGGGTGAAATCATCTTTTTTGAATTAATATTGTAACTTTCCCAAAAATGTAAGTGTTTTGTTTCAACGTGCATTATGCTGCTGCATTATAACTCTGTGTCTAATCCAGTAACGGCGATTATTCTCTGTTTTCAAACTGTTGTAAATTACTCCATTCCAGTCCTACATTTTGAAACGTTCACATACGGGTACTTCATGTCATTTTGCGTAAATTGGACAGATAAATTATGCTTATATTGGACCAGTGGTCCATTATAAGCAACCACTGGTCCAATAAGAGCAACAGTACTTTGAGATACTCATATCACCTGTGAAGCAAATGTAGGCTTGATGTCAGATATTTTTTCAGTTTTCAGTGGGTAATATAATAACTTTTCTGTAGTAGGCCTACCGACAGTTGTAGCATGTTTTTTTAACTTACGCCGAGCTTTGAACAGCCACAACATGAGGCCTATTGATGACGAGCATTTATATGCGGCATATAAATGTTCGTCAGTTGTACACCTCTTTTTGGAGGGGTTCCTACCCAGTTACTGAGAGCTGGGTGTGATTCAAAGATGATTGTGATGGAGAGCTTGATGTGATTGAGAGGTACTGAGAGCTGGGTGTGATGAAGAGCTGGTGATATAGCGAGCGTGATGGAGAACTACTGACGGATGGGTGTGATGGAGAGCTACTGAAAGCTGGGTGTGATGGAGAGCTACTGAGAGCTGGGTGTGAGAGCGAGCTACTGGGAGCTTGGTGTGATAGAGAGATGGGTGTGATGGAGAGCTGGGGGTGATTGAGAGATACTGAGAGCTGGGTGTGATGGAGAACTGGGTGTGCTTGAGATATACTGAGAGCTGGGTGCGATAGAGAGCTGAGTGTGATTGATAGATACTGCGAGATGGGTGTGATGAAGAGCTGTGTTTGATACAGAGCTGGGTGTGATGGAGAGCTAGGTGTGATGGAGAGCTGGGTGTGATGAAGAGCTACTGAGAGCTGGGGGTGATGTAGAGCTGGATGTGATAGAGACCTGCTGAGGACTGGGTGATGGAGAAGTGATTGTGATTGAGAAGTACTCAGAGCTGGGTGTGATGGAGAGCTGCTGAAATAGAGAGCTGGGCGTGATGGAGAGTTAGTGATGACCGAATGTGATTGAGAGCTACTGGGAGCTGGGTGTGATTCAGAGATGATTGTGATGGAGAGCTTGGTGTGATTGAGAGGTACTGAGAGCTGGTTGTGATGGAGAGCTGGTGAGATAGAGAGCTGGGCGTGATGGAGAACTACTGACGGATGAGTGTGATGGAGAGCTGGGTGTGATGGAGAGCTGGGTGTGATTGAGAGTTACTGAGAGCTGAGTGTGATGGAGAGCTGGGTGTGATGGAGAGCTGGATGTGATAGAGAGCTGCTGAGGACTGGGTGATGGAGAAGTGATTGTGATTGAGAAGTACTCAGAGCTGGGTGTGGTGGAGAGCTGCTGAAATAGAGAGCTGGGTGTGATGGAGAGTTAATGATGGCCGAGTGTGATTGAGAGCTAGTGGGAGCTGGGTGTGATTCAGAGATGATTGTGATGGAGAGCTTGATGTGATTGAGAGGTACTGAGAGCTGGTTGTGATGGAGAGCAGGTGAGATAGAGAGCTGGGCGTGATGGAGAACTACTGACGGATGGGTGTGATGGGGAGCTACTGAGGGCTGGGTGTAAGAAGAACTACTCAGAAATGGGGGTGATGGAGAGCTCATGAGAGCTGGGTGTGATGGAGAGATCCTGGGAGCTGGGTGTGATGGAGGGCTGGGTGTGGTGGAGAGCTGGGTATGATGGGAGGATGACCGAGAGCTGGGTGTGGTGGAGAGCTGGGTGTGATTGTGAACTAGTGAGAGTTGTGTGACATGGAGAGCTGGATGTGATGGAGAGCTTGGTGTGATGGTAAACTACTGAGGACTGGGTGTGATGGGGCGCTACTGATAGCTGGGTGTGATGGATGGAGAGCTACTGGGAGCTGGGTGTGATAGAGAGCTACTGAGGACTGAGTGATGGAGAACTGAGTGTGATTGAAAGGTACTGAGAGCTGGGTGTGATGTATAGCTGGTGAGATAGAGAGCTGGGTGTGGTGAAGAGCTACTGAGGTCTGGGTGTGATGGAGAGCTACTGGGAGCTCGGTGTGATGGAGATATCCTGGGAGCTGGGTGTGATGGAGAGCTCGTGAGAGCTGGGTGTGACGGAGAGCTGGGTCTGATGAAGAGCTACTGAGAGCTGGGTGTGATGGATAGCTCATGTGAGCTGGGTGTGATGGAGAGCTCGTGAGAGCTGGGTATGACGGAGAGCTGGGTGTGATAAAGAGCTACTGAGAGCTGGGTGTGATGGATAGCTCATGTGAGCTGAGTGTGATGGAGAGCTCGTGAGAGCTGGGTGTGATGAAGAACTGGGTGTGATGAAGAGCTACTGAGAGGTGGGTGGGATGGAGAGCTCCTGGGAGCTGGGTGTGATGGAGAGCTTCTGGGAGCTGGGTGTGATGGAGAGCTCGTGAGAGCTGGGTGTGATGGAGAGCTAGTGAGAGCTGGGTGTGATGGAGAACTAGGTGTGATCAAGAGATACTGAGAGCTGGGTGTGATGGAGAGCAGGGTGTGATTGAGAAATACTGAGAGCTGGGTGTGATGGAGAGCTGGGTGTGATTAAGAGATACTGAGAGCTGGGTGTGATGGGAAGCAGGGTGTGATTGAGAGATACTGAGAGCTGGGTCTGATGGAGAACTGGGTGTGATAGAGAGCTACTTAGGTGTACTCTCGGGTTTTATTTTCATCTCTACCCCTGTGATGCAGATTTATTATCTTAGGCTATCAAAGAGAGACTGCTTTGCCCCACCGCCTACATACTACTGTAAATGGGCCTATCCGTGTTCTACTTGTACTTGTGTCAAAAGAGATTAAGGCAATGTTTATCAATAAATGTTAATTACTTTACGGATTGATGGTTTTTTGGTGATCAGATTATTGATTGGTTTGAAATGAAATTTTACGTGGAATGCAAAACCTCCTAACTGTCAAATAAATTTGGAAAAAGTGAAAGTCAAAAACACCTACATGTATCTGATGCTATAAATATATCACTTCTTTATTTGTGTCTATAGATTTCTTCAAAAGGTGTAGATTATAATTATTGATGTAGGCCTACATAGCGATTTTGGAAAACAATCTCCATGAATAGTTAAAATTATCCAGTTATTATCGTTTTACTCAAAACTTCATTTTTTTTAGATAGGTGGTTTTGCGCTTCCGCCATCTATCTAAAAGATAGGAGATTTTGCGTTTTCATCATCTATCTGTTAGATAGGTGTTTTTGAGCTTCCATCATCGTTATGTTTTTGCTGGCCTAAACATGCTAAATGTATTAGCACATAATTTATAACATAGTTCCCATATTGGACCAGTTGCTGCGTAAATTGGACCACTGGTCCAATATAGGCTAGTACATGGTCCAATTTAGGGAACAGCAGTCATAATTGGGACCGATCGTCTATTTTCTTTCTTCACACAATAGTCTAGAATTGGTAATATTTCAAGTGTTACGCTTGGTCCTATGTTGTATGGTCTTGTCATGTACCAGATACACACATGAATTTAGAATTAAGTTCCATTGGTGTAGGAAATATCGAGATGAATGTTTAGGGGGTCCAATATAGGCCAGCCTCCCCTATATATACAGGTCAGTGGGCTAGTCTCTATATCTAGCCTAACTGGAGAATGCGCAGCACAAAAATTAAAAATTTGCAGTTCTAGTCTATGTAGGCCTATATGTTTACATCATATGGTCATATTAATAACCCGAAATAAAATCACCGATTTTTTAATGATTTTAGCCTGGGCCAGTCTCTTTAACCTGGGCTGAAATTTGCAACATTGAACTTTGTTCGGCATATAAGTGTATATTTGGTATCCACTTGTTTTTACATAATTTGGGTGTGCTGAATTCGAATCTGTCGGATAATATTCTATATTTGGTGACTTTCACCTTCAAATTAGCAAAACATAAAATGGCCGCCAAAATGTAAATAAAACCCCGTATATTCTAAGGTTTATCGCAATTTATGGTTTCTTGAAGATTTTTATTCGAGAAATGTCTTTGGAAAGACATGACCTTGATTTGACTTTCAAATTCAATATGTCCGCCGTTTTTTAATATTTACTGTTACTATAATTAGCCTATACCGCTGAACATTCTGTCGATAATACGACTTAATTGAAGTAACTTAGGCCCTAATGGACCAGGAAAAAAAAATCCAAAATGGCCGCGACATTCACCCTCTAAGGAACGAAAAACAAAATAGCTATCAAAAATGTAAATTACACCTCTTTTTTTTGTTTGTCGTACGGAAATGCTCAATTTATGATTTTTGAATAACTTGGGAACAGAAACACTCATGTCTGATGTTTAATTATCATCGTCTCGATCGTATCGGAAAATTCAAGATGGCCGTCATTTTGCATATTTACAATTAAAATCAAGAAGTCTTTCTAAATACTGAGCACATGAAAGCATGTTAGAATATTATGTCATTAAACCTAGTTTCGAATGCCTTGTAAGTGAATTTGTCGTAATAGCTAGTCAATTTTTCAAATTTTCATTAAATAATGTTTTTTCATTATAATATAGTTTAGATGCATAAAAACGATATAATTCTGTGCTGGTGGTAACCATTTTGAATTTTAAGGCCAAAGAAAGGTAATTTTAAAAGAAAAACATGAGACACACATTTATCAACTCCAAATCACGCAGAAGTCAGAAATTGTGCATTTCCTTGTCGGAAAAAAAGTAGAAGATATGTGGTTTGGCGGCCATTTTTGTTTTGCAAAATTAAAGGTGAATGACACTAAATAAAAAACGTTATCCGACTGATTCGAATTCAGCACACCCAAATTATGTAAACACAAGTGGATAACAAATTATATACTTATATGCCGAGCAGAGTTCAATGTTTCAGATTTCAGCCCAGGTTGATTACAGACATTTTTATAGCAGGCTGCTAAATTCCTATCTCGATATTTTATTCATTTGATTCAAAATAAGATTTCCTGTGAATGTCCCTGTAATTCAGGAAATGGGCCTACCCATATACCAGGTTCCAAGGCACCGTTGTGATTCGCATTGCCGGAAGTGTAGGGAACCTTTTATTGCGAATACCCGACATGCCATGGACCTTCAGTTGAACGAAGTTCATGCTAACTTAGTCTGTTGTTTCAGTTTAACCGAGGAAAAAATAATTTTGTCACAAATTGTACTTTTATTTCACATATTGTTTTTATACATCATTGTCTATGGTTGGCCATCACACTCATAAGTAAATAAACCTTCCGAGGATAATTAGAAACCTTCCGCGGATAATTAAAAACCTTCCGCGGATAATTAAAAACATTCCGCGGAGAATTATAACCTTCCGCGGATAATTAAAAACCTTCCGCGGAGAATTATAACCTTCCGCGGATAATTAAAAACCTTCCGCGGATAATTAGAAACCTTCCGCGGACAATTAAAAACCTTCCGCGGATAATTAAAAACCTTCCGCGGACAATTAAAAATTAATTCTCCGCGGAAGGTTTTAATTATCCGCGGAAGGTTTTTAATACTACGCAGAAGGTTTTTAATTGTCCGCGGAAGGTTTTTAATTATCCGCGGAAGGTTTTTAATTGTCCGCGGAAGGTTTATAATTATCCGCGGAAGGTTTATAATTATCCTCGGAAGGTTTATTTACTTATGAGGGTGATGGCCAACCATAATTGTCTAGATCTTATTCAGGCGCGGATCCAGAGGGGGGGCGCACACCCACCCGTTTTTGTGCCAAATTCTTTGAAAAGTCCCCTAAATTGGCCTAAAAACTCGCCCCCGAGCCAACTGCGCCCCCTCCTTTTTCAAATCCTGGATCCGCTCCTGTTATTATACATCATGTGATCGCAACTGTGCGTTGCAGAACGTCGATCACACGTTGGCGGTCGCTCCGCAGTCGTCGAGTGCGTTAGATATGTTAGAGGCCTACATACGTTACGCATGCGCTGCTCCCACGCTGGCAGTTGCTGGTGATCGCTGGCGATAGAATCACGGATTATGTGATGTGCATTCTTCAGTCGTCAATCACGTTACTCTAACGCTACTCGTGCGCTTATGAACGCTGGACATTCGTTACGGATCATGAAAGTCTATCAATCGCCAGCGATTGCAATAATTTTTAATATTTTTCCTTGCGTTACGCGATCGTTGACAGTGATCGCAAATGTATGACAGGGCTTTAACGTATACACTATGCAACAATTACTGTGATTATCTGATCATTTCAATGTTTATGTATAAAGTTATAATATTTTTTATTTATTGTGTTTCGTGATTAACATAGCCTATACCTATGCCATACCTGGTTTACAATTGTACCTTTCCCCACATTTTATTGTCCATACTTTATCGTCTGTACCTTGTTAACGTATACACTGTGCAACTAATACATTATTGTGATCATTTCAATGACGCTACAATTGCTGTCAAATATTGTATGATTAAGACACTCATAAAAAATTTAACTTTGATAATAAATAAATTTTCATTTAACTATACATTGTTGTTCTTGTTGTTTTTCCATCACTTTTTTCCACACTTACACTATTGTATTCACGGCCACGCTCCCTTTGAGCTCTAGGTAGTAGACACTAGAGAGGGGTGTACGTGGGCAAAGAGTGGGGGGGGGGGGGTATACCACCCAGTTAGTAATCTACCAGCCAACCTCCCTATCGCCACCCCTCCCCCTCTTAACACCTCCATCGACCTCCTAGGCGTACATCGTGCCACACAGTTCCCGGGAATATGACGTGCTGCTTGTGATTTCTAAAAAAATAGTCTCTAATTGGCGGCCATTTTGACTATGGGTGGAAAGCTGAAAATCTAATCAGGTCATCTCCATACTCATAGGTAAATTCACATAGAAAAATGGAAAGATCGAATAAGTTGTCGCGTTAACAAGGAATTTAAAAATAAATAAAACCAAGATGGCCGCCATAGCCTCGTTTCCAGTCAAACATGAAAACGGACAAAGCCAATAGACTCGCAACCACCCCCCCCCCCAAAAATTTTTTTAGTAATTTCCATACTCATGCGTAGCTTCACATAAAAGATTGGAGAAATCCAATAATTATTTTTCAAGTTAACGCGTCAACAAGATTTTTGGAATCTTTGACCTTAACCTTTTGAGCTTTGGTAAAAAAATTGCCGTAGGGGTGGAATATTAGTATAATTTTTTAAAATTTAATCTGTTGGACCATGTTGTAGCCAAAGGTGGCAGCGTACGGCGGCGGAGACAGCGGCGCACGAGGGGGACGACAATACCCCTTCGGGCCCAACAGAAATTAGATCCAAGATGAATGTTTTTGAACGTGCAACAGAATATGAAATTCAAAAGCTCATCGTCCAAATCATGTGATCTGGACCCCATTCTTACAAGCGTGCTGAAAAATAGTCTTGACATAATAATCACTACCATCACTGACATAATCAACATTTCAATAGAGATTAGTACATTTCCTCAACATTTCAAAAAAGCTCATGTAAGACCACTACCTAAAAAACCCATCTCTTCCTAAAAACGAACTGAAAAACTACATTTAACTTATTAGAGTTTCATTTCCAAAATCTTAGAAAAGGTAGTAGCAAATCGGCTGCAAGATCATATAAAAAATAACCATATATTTGATCCATTGAAATCAGCCTACCGGAAACATCACTCTAGAGAATCAGTGCTACTGAAAATACATAACGATATCACTATTAGTATGGACAAGGGTGAAGCTACAGCTCTGACCCTGTTTGACTTGTCGGCTGCTTTCGACATCATTAACCATGCTACATTAACAAGACATAGATGTCGTTCAGGCGAACCCCCGCTATAATGTCCGAGGGCCGTGTGCTAGGACCAATGCTGTTTACCGTATGTATACACTAAACCACTCAGCGCTATAATGCTTTCCCATGCTAAATAATTCTTCTAGGTCAGGAATAAAATCCATCTGCATCAGCCAAAAACCTTGATGTAGGCCTAATTAAACTAGCATGAATTTCCGGGACACTTATGTAGGTCATGCTTCTATCATATCCGTGACCTGCGTCGAATTAAAACTGTGTCAATGACACAGAAGCTCATCCTTAATTAGGGCAAGTTGATTACGAATTAAAATTTCTGAAGTCCGTGAGGCAGTTCTATGCACATGCATGAACTCTTTCAAATAAACTAAACTAAATTGAAATCGGATAATAAGTGAGGGACGAGAGGCATTCTTGTGAATTGTGGACAGAGTGCCCTAATTACGTCTTAATTAGGTCATAAGTTATGTTATAATTTTTTTTTATGAATTCCGTGAGGACGTTTAATGCACAGGCACAAGCTCGTTCAAACCATAGATGGCAGGTTCCACGATAATGTGTACCATAACGTTAGCATTATTATGATTGCAAATTACATTTTATTGTTTTAGTATACCAAAGAGGAAATAAGTGTGCTTAAAGGTTACCATGCTGACATATAGTGTACAAAATTTCTGTGATAAAGACAAATCGTGAAAACTTAAAATTAATAAAACGTAGTCAAAAACCTGTCATATCAAGAGTATAAAACCTACTTTGGCGACATGTCATGTTTTTGTACATCGTTTTTGTCAACATTGTTTAATTAATTTAGCTAGCATTATGCTGCATCATAAAAACAATATATCAAATTATGATTATTGAAAGTCTATTTTACCACGAGGCATTTTTTGACAAAAATATGGATGTTTAAAATTGACACTTAAAACGTGATTTTGTACATCAAAGATGTATTCATCACGTTAGCAAAATTAAAAGTGTTCGTACGTCAAAACTATTTAAACCATTAATATGAGCTTGAGCAATTGACCAGGTAATTGGTTTGTCTTCTAAAATATATAACACAAAATGTTAAAATAATAAATGTCTAGATATAGTGGCATCGAGTTGTCAGTCACGGAATTCGCTGTCCTATTTTGCGTAACAATAGCACTACAGTTTACGCACTGTACAGCAACAGATTTGTATACTAGCTGCCCATGTGACATGGTTTTGATATCTGTGGCTATTGCCTGCACGTGTTAGTTCAGAAAAATACCGCTATGTGGTAGGCATGTTTCTAAAATGTACTGGTCAAAATTTACGTCACCATCTCTGTGATTAATGAGAAAGTAGCGTTAGCATTTAGATTTCGTAAATTTGACAATTCAAGCCTGCTAAGTGCCCAGTTTGGACCTCTGAACATGCCATTTCCATAGAAAATGAAATAATGTATCTCATTACAGCGAATGTAATGCTTTGTACCGGTCAAGGCTATAATTAAACACATTTGTGTTTGTGTTGCTATCGTTTATGGATACTGGACAAACCCCACACTAACGTTATATTTCTTGGATGTTTTTCACTGTGAACGTTATGTTATTTGGATGTTTTTCACTGCTAACGTTATGCTATTTGGATGTTTTTCACTGTGAACGTTATTTTAATTGGATGTTTTTCACTGTTAACGTTATGTTATTTGGATGTTTATCACTGGTAACGTTATGTTAGTTGGATGTTTTTCACTGTTAACGTTATGGTAATTGGATGTTTCTCACTGTTAACGTTATGTTATTTGGATGTTTTTCACTGTTAACGTTATGGTAATTGGATGTTTCTCACCGTTAACGTTATGTTATTTGGATGTTTTTCACTGTGAACGTTATGTTATTTAGATGTTTTTCACTGTGAACGTTATGTTAATTGGATGTTTTCACTGTGAACGTTATGTTTTGTGGATGTTTTTGCCTGTGAACGTTATGATATATAGATGTTTTCACTGTTATGGCTACAAAAAAAGATGTAGGCCTATTGGTGATATTCTACTTCATAAACATGATTAAATTGAAGTAGTTTGTATTTATTTGAGGAGCGCATGTTGAGATATTCCACCTATAGAAATTAAAGAGCACTTGAATCTTGAACACACAATTGTTCTGAAACAATCTATGTGCATGTTAATTGCAAAAAGGCCAACCTCTTTAAGCGAAAAGTTTATCAATTTTTTGTAATTTTGAAAAAACAAACATCTACCACTCATAAAAATAACAGTTCAAACGAAAAGTAGCCAAATAGATCAATGGCCATACCCAGAACATATGTTTTAGGGATGTGTGGGACGTGATGCAATGGATAAAGCGTAGAACTTTGCAATTCGCCGCTGCATGCCTGCCTTGCGAGTTTAAGGCTCGCTTGGTGCATAATTTTCAGAGAAATGTCAATGTTTCTTCTCTCTACACCCTAGGACATTGATGTGTCAATTTGTGCCCCCACATGCTTCATTTCACTCAGGTGTGGATGAGTAGGATTACCTGGTGGGATAGAGATGGAAAATATATTCGATAATAAAGGTAAAATTAGTGACCTAAAATGCGAAAAATCTCAATAAATCGGCCATTTTTATTTTTTTCCAGCCATTATTGAACTTATCCGAGAACTGCTTATTAGTAACATGCATAACAAATTTGAAGAGGATACATGAAAAACTTTTCAAGTTATCGCACCCACAAGGTCAAATTGTTGACGTAAAATGTGAAAAATCGCAATAAATCTGCCATTTTGAATTTTTTTCAAACATTATTGAACTTGTCCGAGAACTGGTCATTAGTAACATGCACAACAAATTTGGGAAGGTTACATGAAAAACTTTTCAAGTTATCGCGCCCACAAGTAAATGTTAACGCCGACGCCGCCAACCTGTAATTGCAATAGCCCACATTTTAAAATGCGGGGTCAAAAGTAGTTTTAGACGATTTTATGGTCATGAAAATGTATGATCAGCCACTGAAATTATCTTTCTAAGTAACTTAGAAGCATATGATCGATTATGTGTTTTTATAAGCTTTTGCGATAATTTTAATGGCGGCCATTTTAATTTTTATTTTTAATATACAACTCTGGATGAGGGTATATAATAATTTTATATTCATAATAATTCAGTGGGTTATAGTGATAGTAATAAAGAATAAAAAAATGTATGATTATCCACTATTAAAGTCAAGATATGATCAATTATGTATTTCAGGAGAGTTTAGCATAAATTTAGAAAATCGGCCGTATTAGAAGTTTGGCAGTAAAAATCTCGGTCGTATTAGAAGCTTTGGCAAATTATAACACTCACAGAGGGTCATGGGCTGGGGGGGGGGGGGGGAGAGCTGCACAGTAACCCATCAGGGGTCATGGACTAATGAGAAAGTAGTGTTCTCTTAAGTAAAAAGTGAGGCCACTGTGTTTTTTTCTCTGTTTTAGATGAGTGCGCACATTAGATTTAGGCCGCGCATTACCAGAAAAAAACATCGTGTTTTTTTTTGCTGATTTCCGAAAAAACCAGTCAATTTCGCCAGATAAAAATACATTCCGAAAAAAAACTAGAGATAAAAATATTTTTCCAGCTATGTTTTTTCTTTCTTGCATTTTCAGTCACATTTATTAACTTTTTAAAAAAAAGGTCAAAAGTTTTTTTATTTCGCTCCCTCATTAACTTTTCCAGAAATTTGTCCAATGTGTTTTTTATTAACATTAATTTTTCCAAAAAAAGGTTTTCAATGTTTTTTTCCTACATGTTTTTCTTCGCCCCCCCGCCCCCGCCTCATGATCTATTACAGAGAAAATAAACATAGTGGCCTAAGTAGCTAAAAACTGTGTTATAGAGAGCATAGCGCCTTATCACTGTGTCACTGTGTATCAGGTGATGGAAAAAAACTTGAGCAGTTAAAGTGTTGAACCTTCGTAATAAAACGAGGGCCGATTTTATATCTCAAAAAAACATTTGGTTAAAAAACATAGTATAATGAAACATCTCCTCACTGAAGGAACTAAGAAAATTCTCTTCATCATATAGGCTGCGCTATAAAATTATATAATTTTTTTTTAAGCTCTAGCCAAGTAAACATGAAAAATGCAACATTTGAACTGTCAAAGATGACGGGTGATAAAAAAACATGGAAGCTCTGAGATTCAAACATAACATTTTAAATTTCATACCAAATGTATAATTAAATCTACTATAGTATTTTATCTGCCAGATACTGTCATGATTATCTGAAATACATTTTGTATTGGTTTAGAAAAATGGTTGTCTATATATACTACACTTGAAAAGTAGTTAAATTGATATGTATATTCGCAAAAATTGCTAAACAAGACATTATAAGGCAGAACCGTTAAGGACGAGGCCGCAATGTTTTGTTTAACTGGTTGACAGAAGTTATCATTAGAAACATGGGGTGGGAAGAAGGAAAACAATGACAATTGATTTCCTGGAGAACTTTTCAGTACTATTAAGAATTGGGTTACTAAAAATCTTTAAAGTTATTAAAAACAAAAGCTAAAAACTGTGTTATAGAGAGCATAGCGCCTTATCACTGTGTCACTGTGTATCAGGTGATGGAAAAAAACTTGAGCAGTTAAAGTGTTGAACCTTCGTAATAAAACGAGGGCCGATTTTATATCTCAAAAAAACATTTGGTTAAAAAACATAGTATAATGAAACATCTCCTCACTGAAGGAACTAAGAAAATTCTCTTCATCATATAGGCTGCGCTATAAAATTATATAATTTTTTTTTAAGCTCTAGCCAAGTAAACATGAAAAATGCAACATTTGAACTGTCAAAGATGACGGGTGATAAAAAAACATGGAAGCTCTGAGATTCAAACATAACATTTTAAATTTCATACCAAATGTATAATTAAATCTACTATAGTATTTTATCTGCCAGATACTGTCATGATTATCTGAAATACATTTTGTATTGGTTTAGAAAAATGGTTGTCTATATATACTACACTTGAAAAGTAGTTAAATTGATATGTATATTCGCAAAAATTGCTAAACAAGACATTATAAGGCAGAACCGTTAAGGACGAGGCCGCAATGTTTTGTTTAACTGGTTGACAGAAGTTATCATTAGAAACATGGGGTGGGAAGAAGGAAAACAATGACAATTGATTTCCTGGAGAACTTTTCAGTACTATTAAGAATTGGGTTACTAAAAATCTTTAAAGTTATTAAAAACAAAAGATTAATAAATTTGAATTTTAACAGATTTTTTTATATAGATATATATATGTTCCATCCTATTTTTTTCTGATTTAACATTAATGAGACGTCGGTTTTGTCAACCAACTTATAAAAAACATTGTGGCCTTATTATGTGAATGTAGAGTGGCTTAGATTTAAGGCACTGATTATGTGCAGTACAAAAATATTCCTACAAATATTCTCTGTTTTCCAGGTGTCTCCATTTTTTTAGAAGTTTCTTATAATTCATAACAGCTTATTAACTTAAATATAATCGATGGTCTAAAACAATAGTGGATCAAGTCGACTTGACAGCGAAATTGTGTTTATCTTTTTGCTTAGAACTACAGTCTGCTAAATCCACTTATCCGCATGTAGACTTGGACTTATAATGATGAAACACACAGCGATTGGAATTTGACAGTAGATCAAGTGAAGTTATCAGAGTATTTTTTACCTGCAAAAGTGATTTACAGAAGCAAAATTGGGATCAACAAGACACCAAGTTGACTTAGCGCTTTGTTACACCAGGAACACAGAATATACAGAGATTGTTCCTAGATCAACAATAAACTAAGTCCAGGCATTTCCCCTGTGTTGTGACCACATGTCTCAGAATAAGAATGCGCTAAGTGCACTTGCACCGTTGTTCTCCCAGAAACAGAGCCCATAAGCATATAAGACGAGAATAACAATGTGTCAAGACGAATTGGTCCTGTGTTGAACAGATATTATGCTGATATGTGCCCTTTTCCCGAGAATAACAATGTGCCAAGTCGACTTGATCTGTTGTTTTAACCTGAATTTGGAATAAATTCAAACTTTATACATATTATAGATGACTTAGCTGGTTATTATTCTAAAGGCCAAAAATGTCACTTAGCACACTATTGTTTTAACCCATCGTAATTATCTCAATATCATAACAATAACAAAATGAAACACAGAAAATAAGTACATTCCAAAAAGTCTGTATGTACGAAACGTTTTGTTATTCACTAAAACTAGATTAGTTCGATTGTAGAACATTAAGAAACACACTAAATCTGCAAAATGCACAACTCATTATTACTAGTGTCAAAGACAGACTCGCTAACATTACTTCCATGATCAGAGCTTTAAGAATACATTTGAAGCACATCTCTTGGAATAGCTAAATAATAAATACAGTGGATACCAGCAATCCAAATAATCAAACACTATTTCAGTATCACTGATCAAGAATTTCAAGTTCAATAAAAATCGTACAACCCTTTTTAATGTGTTTGGTAAAATGTCAAATAACACAAAATTAAACATAGAACTGCTGTTCATGATATTCTTAAACACATAATTATTTATTCAAATAAGGTTTAATGTCTGACCACCATCTGCAATGTGAGCCATAACATCACATATATAGCAATGTCTTGTGGTTGCAGGTCACCAAGGAACAAAGTATACTGTGAATAAAAATTACTTCAAATGGAATTACAGCAGATTTGTCATTTTAAAAAAATTGAAGCTAGGAGTAAAAGAGTAACACAAACTAAATAAAGTCAGTGAGAAAAAAAATTCAAATTTCAGTTAAACTGTGATACATAACTGTTCAAATACCAATAGGTATCGATCTATCTTTATCATAATAGAATATAAAGTTGTCACATTTCTTCTCTAGCACCACTTAAGGGAAGAAATTTCAAAAATCAGGTAATAATTATTATATATACATGTACATGATTGTATATATAAATATATGTATATAAATATAAAATATACTTACTTACTAGCTGTTAAGTCTGAGAGCAAAGTTTGACAGAGACATAGACTGGTAATCCTCAACACATATCCAGAATGAGATGCATAGACTATTTCGGTTCGAATGTGGGCCGACAGTATCACAGATGGACTACCCAACAATTATAAACCTTGATAGGTTCTATGTGTCTGTTAGCACATACTGTCCCAACATTAAACCACCATAGAATCATCACCAAGCATTTGCTGCAAGCACATGCTCAGCAAGGATGCTCAGTCATTTCATTTGTTTGAAAAAATGGTACATGACCAATGGCAACAGTGTTTGAGGATACCAATCTACTAATTAGTAACAAAAGGCGAGCAGATGCTTCGTCTTGAAAGACTGCAAGTCAATCATTAGTTATCACAACAATGAGATAATATGTACAGTGTTCACCTACGAAAACATTGTAAAATACATCGAACAACTTTGGCTTAATACCGTAAATTGCTACTTTAGTCAGCAAAATAAACAATAATAATTTTGTTAAACATAAAAATACTGTACTGCTGATAGGTTATATCGAGCATTCTTCGTCAAAATCAAAGAATAGTCTTGCAAAAAAAAGGGTCTTAAATGTTTGTTACAATCAAAAATGCTGGGGAGGGGGTAATCAAAGTTCTTAAAACAATCCAGGGCTTGCCGGACAACTGATTTTGGGTTTGTGTGTGTGTTGGGGGTATGGGAAGGGGGGGGGGGGGGGGTTCGGGGGTTGCAAGTACAAAATTACAGACAGTGGCCACCTAAAAACAGCTTAAATTTGCACTATACCCACCAAAATGTTTTGCCCTTTGGCCAAGAAGATCAAATCAAAGTAATCAATTACACAGAATTGACATAAATTTACTTATTTAAAATAAGATTATTGCATTCTGTTATTTGACATCACTGGCCAAGGATGAGGGGATGGTAATACTGACTTGCAAAGGCAAACTACAGCACCTGCTTTCTTATTCAAGTAAGCAGTAAGTTGTCTTACAAATTATGATATATCCATCTTTAATTCAGTTGTGTCAATAAGTGCCAATTACATTACTTTAAATAGACAAAATAATAGTACTATTTAAAGAAAGTATGTCTTTATATTTTAATTTAAATAAATCCAGCTGATTATCGCTCACAAACATAGACAAATAAATATAATGTCAGAATTACGTTGAAAATATTGAATAACACTTCTCATTACAATCTTTTCCAAGCAAACAAGAGACAATGTTTGTTTGATGTCAGGCTGATATCCTAGACAACACAGGTAATATACCATGATCACTAGGTTGTTTAACCAGCTCAATACATTGTATTTCATGGCTAGGTAAAAAACATTCAACTGATACAGACTAAATCTACCCCTAAATACTACTATAAATACTAATTCCAACTCTGATTTTAACTAAGAAATCTCTATATTTTCAGTTGTAATTTTAATGCCTACATAAATAGGCCTCGATAGTTAATTATTATACAGTTAAAATGGAAATCACTGCAGCCTGTGTCTAACTACATATCCCCTTTAAAAATCTTGGAAGTTTTCGAGACAATTTACGACGTGAATTGGCGGCCATCTGGGATATGCAAATTAGCTAATTTTAAAACCTAACCAGGGTAATCCACTAGTGTTTGAAAAAAAATTGTGAAGATCGGATGATCCACTTGGCACTTTCATTCTCCACATGACTCCAATCAAGCAAGTCAGACCTCTTACAAATTGAAAGGACTTACAAAAAAAGGTCATCTTGGATATATGCAAATTAGCCATTTTCTACTCAACCAGGGGAATCCATCAGTAAGAGTCCAGAAAAAAATTGTGAAGATCGGATAAATATTGGCGACTGTAGAACATTTACGCCATCAAATTGTTTAATAATATTATTAGCTCCACCACATAGTGGGTGGAGACAAAATCAAAATGTCTAGACATTCAACAAAATTACTGTGGATGAATAAACCTTGATTTCGTTATTAGAATTACTTTTTTAGAACAAGGGCTAGTCCATAAGGCTAGTGAAATCAAGCACCACTATTTCTAAGTGCTACATTACTCCTTTATATTTTTAATTCATTTCCTTATATAATTTCCAGTTTCAAGTAAATGAACAATTCATATATGTTTAACCCTAACAACCCTGAATTATGTCTGTTTAAACCATGGAGACTAAAGGGTTTTCTTCAAATTGAAATAATCATAAATGTCTTAGTTGGATCTTTCTGCTTCATTTGAATACAACCTATGTTATGGGTCTACGGCCGTTATAAATATTTTAATTATTTCAATGAGGGGAGCGTTTTTATACGTCAGAATTTGACATCTACAGACGTCAGATTCTGACCTATAAAGACGGTCCCCGCATTGAAAGGGTAAAAAACTGGACCTGTTATCATTCCCAATAGATTTTATACATCTGCATTGGCACATTTGGCACATCTATTGCAGACAAAATATTATGATGATGAACATAAAAATAGAAAGCTATTAGGTAAAACTATAGCTGCTGGTTCACTGCAGAACTATCACTGTAGCTATACTTCAGACGAGGCATTATTATTATCATTATTATTTAACAGGAGCATGTCTGTCACTATTGTTTCAATGAAGAATAACTAGCTATCGCAACATTTTGGCAAAACTGTAGCAACTGTGTAGCACTGAGGCATATTTAACTATCATTTCACTGAGGCAATACTGGAGCCATTGCATCACTGTGGCAAAATATGGCTGTCGTTCCACTGACATAAAACTGTAGAAATTGATTCACAGAGGCATAACACTTATTGTTTCATTGAGGCATGACTTTTGCTGGTGTTTTCCAACAATAAATCTCTTGAACACTGCAGGCCACACTATGTGGTAAGTAGATGTATATTGTATATATGAATACATCATCATCACAGTCAATTAAGTTAGTAAGTGCAGGTTGAGACAATCACTGAAGTATACCAGTTATCTATCAACAGAAAGGTTCTGAAACAGAAAAACTATCATGAGTCAGCCTGAACAGTTAAAAACAATGTATTCCACACCGCAACATCAATTTTTAATTGAAGCCCCGAATGAAAGATGCATCTCTGTTGTGGGATTTCAAGGAGCATTTCGAACCTCAAAATATTTGATTGCAACACATGGTCAGGTACGGGTCCAGCCCTTTTTAAATGGGCACCCGTTTATAAATGACTGTGCGTTTATAAGCACTCGCAGTGCACTTCAGGTGAGAGTTTATAAGCCCCCCGGCGATTATAAATGGGTGGCCAATATAGCTGGTTAACTGTTTATCCCATAATATCAGACATTTTCTATTTACTAAAGCAGATTTAGTATGATGTATCTATTGAAACAACACAAGCCCACTTAGTAATGGACTTGGTAAGCAAACTATGTGAAATATGATGCTTCAATCAGTAAAAATCATCAGGAATAGGTTTGCTGACCACCTCCCTTAAAGTGTCATTGTTCGAAAATGCATACGGTTCCGGTATAATCTGCTAAAACAATGTGATGGTAGCTATTATATGGTGATGACCAACTTGTATGTGTACTTTGCATTTTCTATGCTTCCTCTTTTTTGTACACATATTTAGTGCACAAAGCAGAGATACAATCCATGAGTTCAGCCATTGATCTCACTTCCCAGGTAAGTTCCATGAAAATGTAACCGGTACCTTACTAAAATGTAGATTATTATATAGTCAACTAAACTGCTTCTTCATATTGAAAATTTATAGAAAGTTCTGCCCTGTAATTCGTAATTGCTATACAGAAATGGAGTGATGACACTTTAAGGAATTGGGGGCCAGTGGCCAGCAAACCTATAACTGGCGATTTTTACCAATTGAGGCATCGTATTATACAGATTTTGCTTCCCAAGTGCATTACTAAGTAGTGATGTGTTGTGTCAATTGATACATCATACTAAATCAGTACAAATGAAGAGAAAATGCCTGATATGATGGAATAAAATGTACAGTTAACCAGCTACATGTATATTGGCCGCCCGTTTATAAACGCCCCTGTGCTTATAAACACTCGCCCGACGTGCACTGCGAGCGCTTATAAACGCACGATCATTTATAAAGGGGTGGCCATTTATAAAGGGCTGGACCCGTACCTGATAGTAGAAAATTAACAAGAAGTAGAAAATTACTTTTTCAGAGGCCTTTCTCTCACTGCCTGACCCTTTGATTGACAAATAACCTGTTTTTACAAATTTTAGATATTTTTAAAAATTAGTCACTTTGAGCATTTTAAATCTTGTAATATTGTATTTTGCGCCCCAAAATAGTGAAAGCAATTATTGTGATTCTGATAATAATTGATATTTTGTTATACATGTAGACTTAATATCTTACAAAACTGTTCCAACCTTAGCACTTACATTACTAAGCACGACTGGTCGTTTGTAATCCCTTTTATAAGCTGATCAAATCACTTGTTATTAGGAAAGAAAAAGGTTTTGCTAATTTTTGGTCTAAATCAAACAAATATGTATAATTTTCACAGACTTTATGTTGTGGGTCACAGTAGCGAGACACAACTTCAAGTGGGTGAAAATTAAAATGATTTAATTTAGCGCTTTAGGTGTTAATAGATATGGATGATAAAGCTTCTTACTTTATAGATTTTCGCAAGACAACCTGTAGGCGATATTCAACATGCAACACATTCACAAAATTGAGTAATTAAAGTAGCATATCCAATTTATTTTGTAGTTTGTATGACATTTGTAAGTTTAACCCTCTATATTTAGTACAGGTAACTAGACAGGGCATATTTACTTTGGGTGATATTTTAATATATCACAACTACAATTAGGTAAAATTAAGTGTGAAATATGGTTCCGAATTGAGACATAGTTCACTTTCAAACATCTCTTTTAAATAATTAGAAACAATTTTAAAAAGCTAAAACTGAGATTAAAACTTTACAAGGGAGTTGAAAGTAAATACTACAATACCTGATGACCTATAACAGCTACCACTTCATGTGCCGGGATGAAGATACCACAATTAGAGTCACATTTAAAGAACCTTTTACCATTCAAAGTACCATCATGTTTGCCAACTGCAATGCAAATAAATTTGTTATATCAATGTCACTTTCTCATACTGGTGGTTTGTTATTTGTAACAAAAAGCAATGTCATATCATGATATATTTCATTTAACCTGATGACTACCATATTAAATTGCTGTTGCACTGTTTATGCCGTCATAGGTATCTCATAATCAGACCATGAAATATTCCGGATTGGTTCCAGAAGGGTCGTCACAAGTAAGTAAGTAAAATATTTGCTTTACTTCACTTTTCGGCCAGTATGGCCATTTAAGTGAAAATTCCAGGTATTACAATATCCCATATTGTATAGTTAAGGTAGTAAAGGAAAGACAAAGCTAATAAAAGCATGTTCGTACTAAAATATTCAATTTAAAGTGTTTGATATGATAAGATGACGATGCTCCTGGCACCTATATGTAACGAGTCTGATGACATGTTGAAGCGCCTGCACTACAACACAGTTTAATGGGTATAAAAATATCAGTATAAATAATGTAAAATATGAAGTGAATTTAAAATGAACGACTTTTCAAGTCACTATATCTCCATGAAATTGGAGTGATTGTGTTAAAACTACAAGTCTAAGTCAAAACAGTGTCATTGTCAAAACAAATATACAATATACACCATAATACTATATACTATAATAAAAAAAAATAAACCCATTTAGACATAAATATGAATGACATGAACAATGAACAGAGAAACCATTAAGTAAGTAAGTAAATGTCTTCTTTACTTAACTTTTCAGAGAAATCATGAAACCACAAAAAATTCTCAAAAATTAAAGACTTACAGTGCCCCCACAGCTGGTAATAAGGTCTGTGATATTGGAGGACATCACAGAGCGATCACAAACTGTGAGGACACCATAAGTCACCACAGGCTAATTGTACGGCAATGGCTTCTCTATGACATGCTGCATTATCCGCCAGGATGCCACAGAGAAACCTTTAAAACAATAAAGTGAAAAAATAATTATATGGCAATGGTTTCTTTCGGACATCCCGTCCATCGCCAGGATGCCAAAGAGAAACCACTGCAAACACAAAAACCAAATCATAGAGGAATTATGAGTAGACCTACAATGCCCCCACAGCTGGGGATCAGGTCTGTCATCGAGAACTAGCACGACAGAGCGATCATAATCCGTGAGAGCACTGTAAGGCACCACAAGTACAATGAAAAAATATATAAAATATATAAATATGAATATATAGAGAATATATAAAGAATTTGAACTAAAAACTATTCGAAAATAAACATAACAACCTCAGTACCACCGGAAAGCAAACCCAAAAAACTTCACGTCAAAAAAATAGAAAAACCTGGTTTGATGAAAGGTTTGGGTGTTTGGCCTTCTAAGAAGTTGCCCAGGGGGGACCACGCGGAACTGACACCCTTCCCCCCCGGGTCGTCACAAATCACAGAAATATCCGAATTGGCCCCCAAAGGGAACCTTGATGAAATGGTACTGAGAAAAGGTCTTATAGTTATTGTCTAGTATAAAATTACATGCTGGGTATCAGCCGCACCAAGATATTTAGAACATGTGTCATGTAGTCCATGGTACACCCTTAAACCTTACACTGCTGCATAACATATGAGGTTGCCCACTGAGCAATTTCCTGTGGTGTGTTTTTGCATCATAAACCAACTGATATTAAAAACCCTGATATATATAAACAAGAGGCCCAGGGGCCTTGACGTTTGTCAACAGCATTGCAAAAAAATCAGCTATAAATGTGTCAGGGAATGTATATCTATACTCTAAGATGCATTATCATAAAAAGATGTATATCCTTTATATCGATCATTGGCATTTATATTATTATGTTCGGTTCCCATAAAACATTTTGCTGATTTTAAACACGTTCTAAAGCACTGCACCTAATGAAATATGCTTGACAAAGAATCATTTCACAGGACTACAATGTTAATATTACAAAAGTGCAATTATTACTTCTTCTGGGACTTTTATAATGCCCCAGTTAGCCAGGAATTTTCACGACATTTTTAATTTTCAATTTTAATTCTTCTGTCTAAAATAGGCCTAACAAAGTTGTAAATTATCAGCTTTTAATGTTTCTTACTCAGCCATGAAACATACAGTAGCCCTAATCCATCATTATCACATGTGGACGTAATGCACTTTCACTGCACCCTCTTACGTAATGCCAATTATGGAAATCACCATACACACAGTAGACCTAAAGGATAAAGACCCACGGAGGCTGCCCACAATATTCAATATTTACAATTGAACAGGGAGGAAACATTTTGTTTCTTTGAAACTTGAATTCCAGAGCAGGAAACGAATCCGCGATCTCTGACTTTCCTAGCAGGCACCAGGACCCCCCCCCCCCCCCCGCCCTTCGCTGCCCAACATTTTTCATATTTTATTCTGCACAACATATTAAATGTGCATAATATATATTGGTCATGTCATTGCTATCCCTCACCTGTTATAATTGACAGGTATGTTTTTACTCTGGTTCTGCCATAATAGTGTTCCCTGTTCCACTTTGATTTTCATTTATTGCAAAAATGAATAATATATATTTTAAAGTTTTATAATCCACATGCACTGCTGGTCTTTGTCTTCATCATTGACAGTTGGCCAGTAATTGGTAGAAAACAATCAACGAATGGGAAAGCGTGAATTCAACTATGATGCTGTGTCATTAAAAAAAACACTATTGGCCCAGCTGCTTTATAAACACTTTATAGCCCTACATATTATAACTTCGATGCTTGTTTTTAATATACATATCCACTTCTAAAGTATGCAAACATATAGGTGCATCCCAGCAAATACGATACGGCGAACAGTGGATCAACACTCAAAGGTTTCGAATTTCAGAAGTTTAGCCAGACCAAATATAGAGTTAACTCTATGGCAAGACACGTGTGATTGTACTCCAGCGGTATTGCCTCGTTGTAGTAGTCAACGCGATGCGTACAAAGCATTATCTCATAATATATTACACTGGCTATATACCCTATACTTTCCACAGAAGCTACATCGACTTAATGTTAGTTTAATGTTGGGCCAGTAGTGCAGACGGTGGACTAGCATTAAACCAGGGATAACTGGATATTTAGTTTATTGTTGTGCCGCCCTCTACATCATTTACCCAGCATTAAAGGAACATCATTTATTAATAATATTACTATTTGTAAATTCAATTCAAAATAAAGTTATGGCTTTGGTACTGGCACACATTTTAGTAACTTCTAATTAGATCCCTATTAGCGTGATATTTAGGCCTTTATTACAATGTGATGTTGAATATCATCAGCTTCCATCGATAGGGTCCATAATACAAGAACATAAATTAGGCCTACTATTTGTGTTTTTAGCATAGACTTAGGTTAAAATCTACGTTCAGTTTAACTTGAATATAGCCCAAACATAGGGACGCAGACGGTTAATATACGGCAATATAAATAGTTAAAATTATATGTATGAGATTGGTACTATTACATATTCAGTGCCCGATTTATAAATTGGAAAAAGGGGGCCAAGGGGCCCATGATATTTTTCGGAGGGGGGGCATTGGCCTTAGACGAATGCCAGTCGTTTCGGCCCCTTTCCTGTTCGGCCCCTTTCCCGCTCGGCCTCTTACCCGCTCGGCCCCCTAGTATACATAAGTCATCAGGTCAGAGGTGTCGTGGGTGACATGGCATGTTGACTTGTTCGGCCCCCACCAACGATCACCTGCCCAGCCCTGTGAGCTCACAAGTGCGCTAATAGTAATACATATAAGCTGTCCAGCACGCTCTAGCCTCTTGTAAGTGAGATGACCTGTTCGGCCCCCATCAGCGATAGCCTGTACGCTCCTCAGTCCAGCCCTGTGTGTAAGTGCTGTCTGGCACACTCTTGTTAACCTGTTCGGCCCCCTAATTAAAATAATAAAATTTATAAAACATTGTCGTAAATCTAGTGTTGTCAATTATAAGTAGCACAATTATTCATAGTGATGATCAATATGTGAAATATTTAAGTACAATAGGCTCTATATGTAAATCAGCAGACAAAGTGTCATGCGGCACTTAGACATATGTGTATAGCTGGCGAAAATCGCAACTGGCAACTGAGAGTCTGGCGTAATGCAAGGTAGGTATAATTTACTGACAATCATGTTGTAGGCCCTATAAAGCTAGCTATTGACGATTCAGAGTCGGTACCGGTATTTTGCATGAGTAAAATCGGCAAAAAGACACAAAAAGACAGATATAAATGGTACTAATAAATATGTGCGCAGTATGTATAGCCAATTATTTTAAGATGCTGACTATATAACATGTAGGCTACATGTATCGTCAACATGGGAATATAAACAATAAATAAAAATCATTATCCCTAAATAAGGGTAGATAAGGTAGATAAGGGTAGATAAATGTTATATAAAATCAATTATTATTAGTCAGGGCTAGTTGTCAGAGGAATAACGCTTCAAGTTAACACTGGCGATGGGGCATGTGACCCATTATTATTTCAAAAGGGGGCATTTTCCCAACAACAAATAAAACACTTAAGGGTCATTCATATCACCTCATATTCCATATTAAACGTTCATCATGTGTTCATGCTGATAGAAATATCAAAGATTCATATTGGCGGTTATGCTATTATTAAAACCGGAAGAAGAAAAAATGGTTTAACATTCAGGGTTTGCAAGTAGGCCCAATCGACTTCACGTCACCACACACTCACATGAGTTAATATCACTTGTGTCAATCAATTGCGTCAACAATATCGAGTGTTATTGGAGTCGATCACATAGCTTTCAAGAGTGCTACTCATTGTCTTCCTTGGGTGCTGTCGGATCTCTTCTTGGGGCAGTGTCAACAACTTCCTCTGTTGTTGCCGCTAGGCCTACACCTATTCACCTTAAACCGCTAAGGGCGACGGTAGTCGCTTTAATCCGTTTTATTAGCCATTTAAACATCAAGATTTGTAAATTGCTTAGTCTTAAATTACAAAATAATCAAATACGAGTTGTTTTCTCTCACTTAAAGTTGTGGGTCAAGGTAGTGAGACACAACTCCAATTGTGTGAAAATTTAAATTGTTTAATTCAGCGGATTAAGGGTTAATATATTATTATTATTAGTCACAATCAACAAATTTTCTACAATACTTGCTGTAAAAAATAAATTTGTAGGCCTATTATTATTCGTTATATATTGTTCCTTTTTTTCAGAATTTTTTTGCTTTTGATTTTAATGGCACATATAGTCTAAGTCTATATAAACATCTACACCACGTTCAAGGTAGAGATTTCCCTTTGAAAATACATTGATAAATGCGGATACAACAGTTGTGGCGAGGTTACTTAGCCCCATGTGGCGAGGTTACCAAAGCTGTGGCGAGATTACCTGTGGCGAGGTTACCTTGTGGCGAGGTTACAGTCAGGTTACAGGTGACAGTCCAATATTTCGTTGGAATCAGCAACATTTCAACTACATTTTGGTTTCAGTAGCTACCCAGCTATCACGAGGCATTGACCCAATGTTGTTTTAATGTTGTGCCGACGTCGGGCCTCGTGTTTGCTGGGTTGCGGTCACAGCTGATCAGCAAACTCGAGTCATTGACACAATGTTAGCCTGATAGTGGCCCACCGTTTACAACACTGAGCCGTCATTAGCCCAGCATTGGCATACCAGTATATATAGGCCTTAACAAGATACACGTTCACCCAATTCTAGCTTACTGCTGGCCCATCGTCTACGACCATGGCTCAGCTGTAAAACAGCATTGGCTGAAGGTCTCATTTTTGCAGGGAACACCGGCAACTCAATACCCTATCACAATGTTGGTTCAAAGTTGGAAGAGTGTCATAGATGATGGCACAACATTTAACCAACATTGGGTCAGTGCAAGCCTAAAGGAGGCAGTGACATCAGCGGAAAGGAAGTATTACTTGATTTACAAGTGAACAAATACGGCCTTTTGGCAGCGCTATGGCAGGAAGAGACGGGACGCCAGTTAAAAAGCAGTAAAAGGCTAGTATACCAGGGAGCACATATCGGCTTCTGACATTGCACAGACAAAACAGATAGTAACGGAAGTTAACGACAGACGTTTGTGTGGAAAACCAGCTTAAAAGTTTGTCGAGTTGACAAACTAAAAAACTAATGGACTAATATATTTTTTTCAATGCAAATAGAAAGGGACCCCATTCTCAATTTTTATTTAGAATTTAGTGGATGACAATACTCAGCAGGCAGAGCTGAGTGGTTTTGGGCGACTCTAGTCGCACATGGCAGTGTACAATTTAAAACAATATATCTCCATAAATCCACGTGTGAGCTACCTATATCTCCATAGACATTCAAGTAACAGACCTGTTTGCATGCAAATAGATAACACAAACATTAATATATAGAAAAATATCGTTTTATGCAAAATAGCTATTAAAATTTACAAAAGATAATAGTGTTCAGGAGCTTTAATACGGGTCCCAGCCATTTTCAGAAAAAATAATATAGAAGATATAGGAATTTTATGTTAAAAATAGGAGTCTTATAGGAAATTTAGAGTGATTTATAAAAGAATTACTGTAATTACTGAAGTATACCAATCTCTGTTGAATAGCGTGAACGAAGCCAAAATAGGCCTTTCTTCATGTTGCAGTTGTATGGTGATTCACAGGAGACAACAGACAGTGGGGTTATGCACACGTCTGACCTTACTCTCAACCCTTGTGTGACACTGTGAATGTGTGATTAGTGGCCATTGGATTGACTAAAGGTTATTAACCAGAAATATGACTTTTGAAATTTCACATTTATTTAAAATGTAAATGGTTTATAAACAATTTCAAGATAGAGAGTACAGACTAGACTATGCAGTATACAGTCGAGCCTCTCTATAACGAGCACGCTTACAGCGAATTTCTGAGTATAACAAAGTATTTTCCTGGAACGGATCATTACTCATAGGATTACATGTATTTACATTTTGCTTACTGCAAAGTCATTTTTTGCAAAATTAGTTTATTACAAACCACTTTTTAATTCCCTTAATCACATTTTTTACCTAAGTATGACTTAGAGAGGTTCGTCAGAATTGTTAACACATTATCACACCTAGCTGACCTAGCAGATGACACAACATTGAGCCAATTAACCCTGTCACAGTCAGAGAGCTACTTTATTTTTAATTACCATTTTTTTCAATGTGAAAACTAGTCATTTACAAATCTTTTTCAATAAATCGTTGATAATAAAGTATTTTACTTAGTATTGAATACAATAAGCAGTTGCATATTTTACACTTTTGACATATATTCAATCTTGATCTTGTCTGCCTTAGTATGAAACAAAATTGTGTTGAGTATGTAAAATGATGTTTCCCGTCCCGCTGGTCGCATCCAATATTTACTTCTCATGAGTGAATTAAATTAAGATTAGGCTAATTGTATTACAATTGATATATTTGGCTATATATATTATTATATAATTATATATAATATATAGACCCCAGCCGGGATTCTGTACAGTTCCAGTATATCACTGGCAATTCCAGTACAGTAGAGCCTGCTATGAGCAGCCACTCTTATGAGCAGCTGACCTTTTATGAGAGGCTACTTGGCCATTCCCAAAATGGTATTTTGTATACAAATGTACCTCCTATGAGCAGCCATACCCCCATTTAATTACTGGGGAGGTTGAATTTGTAGTCCCTAATTATCCTCTTTTTACTAACATGACTGGGCAACATGTTGAGTTGAGTCAGAATAACTGCTCAGCGTGTCAGTTATCATTGAACAGGTAATCCTTCCAACCAAGTGCCCCAGCCATAAATACTGATACTGACAGTTAAAAATTGAAAAGAGTAGTGTGGCATAGTCTGGCAATTACGTTATGGGAGTAAATAGACATTTTAAATTATGTTGTGTGTTGCGAAAACACAAAATTGCATTTTATTGATCCTAGTGCTATTCATTCGAAATTAAAAACTGTTTAAAATCATGTTTTTCAAAAATAACATAATACATAAGCTCTGACGCGACATTTCAGATGATGATTTTTATAGATGATTATACACTTTTGTTTTGCAGATAAATATAGGAGAAAATATAGAAGGATGAATCAAAGCCTATATTTTATAGGGAATTTAGGACATCTGGAACCTCTGTCAATTACACTTTTAAAGTGAGAATGTGCCAGAATAAAACTATTGCCAAAAATGTATTTGAATTCTCACAGAAATCTATAATTGTCATCAATTTACCTCTAGCATCCAGATGAACTCCAAGATACACTAAGTTAGACTGTCCCATCCTATCCAGATGTCCTACATATCGCACAACACCTGTCCTGTCTCCATGTAATACAATATGATCACCAAGCCTGGCATATACACTGAAAAACAGAATAGATCTAAATGAATAAATCAAATTCATTCAATTTTAGAAGGGGAGAATGGATCAGCGATGAAACAATGCATGTCAAACATCTGTCCTTGTAGTGAACTAAAACTTCACATACAGATTAAAGGGCAGAATAGAAATATCTAGATGGAATAAGTCTATTTCGACTATCTTTGAAATTGAAGTGAATTATGTACTGGTTGGACAAAATAATCTATTTTATCTCAATAACATATGTCATATGTGTGCAAACAGAGCCAAATTGAGATTTTAATGATACTGCTTTCATAAATAATACATCAAATCATGCTTTCAATGCCATAATCATTTGAATTTGAAGGGGCTGAAAATTATATCAGCAGGGCTCGACACTAACACTGGCCCGTTGGCCCGAGGCCAGTGAAAATCACTAAGGGCCAGTAAATCACCTGGTATACTGGCCCTGGGGGCAACAAAAAAACTACACTCCCCTTGATACTGTGTACACTAAGGACTAGAACGATAAGGCTAAGGGCCAGTAATTATCTGAAGTTACTGGCCCTTTGGGCTACTACCTGAAATCGGTTAGTGTCGATCCCTGTATCAGCAATATCTGCTTCAACTAATTCAGAACTCAATGGAATCTAATATTTGAGAGAGATATTAAGCATACAATATATAATCACCCAGTTGCTTTTTCACTCGTGTAATGCACCTCCTGAGCATTATAATATTGAGTAGTCGATTTACAAGCTTCACAGAGGCATTGGTATAAAGGACTCGACAGCATCACAGGATTTGTATCTGCAGTGCTACAAATAATTAGTATACAAAAGTTTGATGAAAAATATCTATTTTTGGAATATGGATAAAAGGTTTAATATTATCAAAGCGAGGCTACAATAACAATTTTATTATGTGTCAATCCATTTGCACCAAGAAATTGTAACTAGATTTGCCTGAGGGGCAAAGCTTTCGTCTCCAACCAGGCTCCATAGATTTCGCAGCCAAAATGAATAAATTACAGGGAAATTAAATACAGCAGTATCCCCAATTTTCAAACTAAACATCTAAATGTGATGTCAGAATCACACCAAAATCCAATGAACATATGGCCAGGGTGAGGTGCTTCCTTGGAGCAAATTAGTGAAGCAATCAAGCTACGACGTCCACGTTGGATTTTGCTGAACATCTAAAAAAAATCTTCAGACAAATTTCTGAGGGCCAGTGAGCATTATCAAAAGACAAAGTTTGAGCTGCATAGCTATATTACCAAATTTTGATAATTGGTAAAAACTCATATTCGCTAAAATTCTAAAACGTAAAAAAATCAAAGTTTCTATTATCAAAATCACACCAAAAACTAATCAGGACACGTCCAGGGTAAGGTCTTTCCTTTGAATCAAACATGAAACAAATCCATAGAGAGGTTCAAGCTCTGGAGAGTGACATAGGATTTTGGTGGACATCTTGGATTTTGTTGAAGGAACTGAAAAACACTAAAAAAAATTACCAGGCCAATTCCCCAGGGTCAATATTAATACTGAAAATATTTAGAAATAATCCAAGCAGGGGTTTACGAGTGAGAGCAGAAACAAGTTGCAAGGCGGCGGCGGGAGGACTCAGCAAAAACAATAATTCTCCACCACCACATAGTGGTTGGAGACTTAAAAAAGTAAAGTAACAGAGGATGAAGCGCTATGACTCAACGTGACCGGTAGATGACAAAGATAGGCCATCTCAATTAATAACTTGAAAGCAATAATTACTTTTTAAATGTGTGATTGTCAGCGCAAGTATTATAACTCGTGGTTTCATTAGTGAGTTTTATTATAACACTATTACTGTCACTATAGCTATAAAAATATTGACTTTGTTATATTGGATCCCAGGACAATTCCTTTCAAATGACATGTTGGAACGATAACATAAATTTTTCTGTTCTTACCCAAATAGAGTGATTGGTGGCCATTTTATTTCGAATTGGTGAAATTCAGCGCCCATCTACATTATACTTTACACTTACAGTATGAAGACATGAAGCAAATATCAACGGGTTTGAAAAAAATTACAGCATTTAAAGTACACTGTACCTTTCTTTCCGTGGCATTAAAACTTAAATGGATGTCTTGACCTCATTATTGCAAAATTTTAACACTAAAATATATGTATTACAGTTGGTTTAAAAATTCATGGTCCAGCAACTTTTTATTGTTCTTGAGATACATAAATATCACAAAATTTTGTAAAATAAAAACTTGTCAGAGCTCTCAGTGAGATACACATGTGCTATAAATTTCAGAGCGACTCTTTGATAAATATAGAGTAGGCCTATATCGTGTTAGCAAGAAAAGACATATAAAAAAAAATTTAGTTCATAGAGGTCATCCTAAAGTTAAATATAAAATCAATAAATATCTAGTCATAGTTAAAATGGTATTTGAAGTTTCCTGTACATACTTTTCACACCAATCTAGATTAGTCAGAAATTGTGTAATAACAAATTGTAGTGTGATTTTAAGATACCTGAAGTTGCACATATGTGATGAGTTGTTTTCAGGAGATGAGCACTTATTTACATCTGGAGTTGTCTCACACCAACAAGGTAGCGGTTTGTCAATTTCACTCTCAATCCTGAATTTATCTGTGAACCGACGGGCAAGCTGGAACATCTGCAATTTTTTGAGGAAAAAATAATATGACTTTCTTATGTCTGTTACTATGAAAATTATTAATTATACACTAGGCAAACTAATTGACTAACAATTTGTCGTGTATTGTGCAGTTATGTATTGTTTTTGTCCACCAACAATGAAAATATACCTATTTTGTCACATTTAACCTTTGTCTTGCTGGATTTTCTGTTACTTCTTCTCTGTTTGAAATTAGGAATTGTAGACACAATTTCAAATTACAAAAAAAAATAGTTCTTAAAAAAAATTATATTAGTGTTATTATATTTGGTTTGTAATGTTCTAAAAAATATATATAGTTGACTGATCTAGCAGGACAAAGGCCAAGTCCAAATATATATACCATTTTTGCTAAATAGTGTGGCAATACAATGACCCTGATTGTCTAGACTGTTCAGTGACGTCAGGGCACGAAATAAGGGCATTCCGCGCATCCGAGACAACCCATTTTGCTGTCGGACAACCCAGTATATATATATCTGTGCATGGGCGGTGCATTAACCCTTCAACATCTGAAATAAACAGATGATTTGCAGCAAATCACCAGCTAATGTTTTAAAATTAATTTCTTTTCAAAAATAAATATTGTTTTTTTATGTCACAAAATTCTGACAACTAAAAAATATTGCGGACAACCTGAAAAGTTGACCTGGTGATCCAGCGGACAACCAGACAAACAATCTTTATTTCGTGCCTTGGAAGTGCTAAGGTGGTAAATTGTCAGTTATTATTTTGGACATGAATGTCTGAAAAAAGAAATCTGGAATTTGGTCTCTATATCTCGCAGGGTTTCCACCCTTGTTGGCAAAGATATGTTGGCAGGATATCCCCCCTTGTTGGCAAAGAAAAAAATATATTTTCCATTTTTTGCTGACATTTCAGTTAAAATAGACCATTTTAAGCACTAAAATTATAAAATCTGATTTTTTCTCCTCCTGGGGAGGACCCCCAGACCCCCACTCCTTTTGGACCCCCCACTCAAACGTTCCTGGCTGAAACCCTGTCTCGCCTTACTTGTAAATGCGCAACAAAAAAATAAAAAACCTTTGCAGTTTTAGTCTACGGACATGTTTACATCATATGGTCAAATTAAGAAATCAAAATATAAATACTGATTTTTCGATGATATTAGCCTGATTGTGTTGCTTTAATTAACATAAATTGGTTAATGTTATAAGCACATACCTCTAGCTCTTGCAAGCGACTTTTGAGGAAATTGATTTCTTTCTTTGCAGTGCCAAGTTCTCTAGCCAGATTTGTATTTGTTTTCTGTGTTTCATCGAGTTGTTCTTCCAGGTGGTTTTGTGAAGGATCAGACATAAGACAACACTGCACTTCTGTACTGATCATCTTTGCCTGAGGACTGTTATAAATCATGGACATGTTACACAAGTTTGTCAATATAAAATAACTCTTCTTCCTGCTAAGACTGCATATACTTTTTAAAGCAAAACCCAATAACATACCACTGAAATTGATAAAATATTTTCTGGTAAATGATTAGTTAATTAAATATTTCAACTTGAGAAATGACTATTCTTTTATAGTTAGAAAATGATTTTGTCATTCATAGAAAATTGCGTTAGAAATTCCAGCTTTAAATAAAAGGTGATAATTCTGACAGCAGGACAAGGGCTATATTATGTTACCTCTTATTATTAATAAAATAATAAGTGATAATTCAGCAGGAGAGGGCCAATGGCTATAGGTTATTTCCTAAAAACAGGCTTAGGAAAGTACCTTATCAATTATCAAGCTCAAGGCAGAGAAACACTTTATAAATACCTAATCTTTGGTACATCTTCATGTGGTACTGATATAATTTCAGGCAGAGACTTTTTCCTAAGGCTATGATCCGATACGGAATTTGGATCACATTGCGTTTGGTGCACGGCAGTCTCTGTGACCAGACGGAAAGAGTTTTCTTGTGAGCAACCAAGTAATCGAAATGCTGAGGCATTACGGTCATGTCGGTGGTGGCGATGTGAGGTGCTATTTTTCAATTTAGGCGAGTTAACTAGACTGGAACAGGAGCTACTGCAGTGTGAACATGCCGGACTACTTGGACCCTGTAATGCATTAAAAGAAAAACATAAATAATAACATAATATTTTTAGGAAATTGAAAAATTGTACTTGCACTTTTTTATTTTGTTGAAGCTGAAATTACAAACATAATTCAGACATCTAAGCTATGAAAGCAAGTAGACTATCGAAGCAAGTAGACCACATGTATTTTTAAATCAGAAGTGAGTTGAAAATGACACAATTATGTTTAAGATTTCCTACTCTATAACCTATACAGGTATGGAGCAACCAGTATTATAAAAAGAAAACATTAATGACACTAGAAGTGCACTCACTGTTGACAAATGATTGTCAGTAACACCAGCATGGTCACTATAAGATTGTAAAGAATTACATGTCGGACTCTCTGAATGCACACAGCTTGTATGTCTGCTCCTCAGTGAGCTATTTTCACTTCTCAGCAATGAAATTTTACTCTCCAAACTGAAAAAATTATGTGAAAGTCATGTAGATATATTCAGCATGTTACATGGTTATCAAGCTACATTAACCCTTGTGCTGCTGAATTGTTTGTTGCTATTTTTCGTCATTTAAAGCTGGAAGTGCTTCAAATAACGAAAAATATTGCCATTGAAAAATAGACACACATGAACAAATAAGCATCTACCACAACATAATTTAGCAATTTTTAAGGCAATACAATCCACTAGAGAATATGTTTACCACTTTCTACAATACAATTCAGTAAGAATGGTAAGGGGCCCACCATTCAATATCCAGGTGGGGGGGGGGGCAGGAGTTTTTTGTCGCGTCGAGAGCAAATTATTTATTTCAACCGGGCTGGGCGGCACGCTGAAAATTTTATATTTTATTACATGTTTATAAAAAAAGAACAGTTCTTGAAGTGAATTATTTATTTCACGCAGAGTCCGCCCGAAATTGTTTACTTCAAAACAACTCCAGCCCCCCTGGAAATTAAATGGTGGCCCCCTAAGGAAGCATTTGGGTGGTCCTACTACTATCTGAAATTGTTTTCCTTTATACCCTGAGCATGCTGAAGTCAGAATGTGTCACCAATAACATAAATAAGTGATACTAAATATACCATGATTCAGAATGCTTAAAATTTGCAAATCCTCTCCGAAAAAAATCGTTTCTATTTCTTCTAGGTTTAGTTATCAAACCCCGTTAGGCCACTTTGTTTAATTTCTTGTTTCAGATCAGAAAAAATCCAAAATCTAATGAGGGAGGGCAGTAAAAAAAAATTTTAGGAAAAAAAAACATTGAACATATTTTTGGAGAAGGTAATGAGGGCAACCAAATAAAAAAAACATAGCAATAATCATCTATGGGCATATTTCTGGAAAAGTTATTGAAGGTGACAAAATAAAAAAAAATTTTTACCTATTTTGAGAAAAGTTAATGAGGGCGACGAAAAAAAAAAGCCAAAAAAAAAAAAAAGCTGAAAAAATATGTCTTATCTCTCGAAATGAACTTGTTTTTCTTCAGAAAGTTTTTTTTTATCTCCAAAATTGACTGGTTTTTTTCTAAATCGGCAACAATCTAATGCGCGCGCTGGGCAGAAAAAAAACACATGTTTTTTTTTTATAATGCGCAGCCTAAATCTAATGCGCAGCTGGAAAAATATGTTTTATCTCTCGAAATGAACTTGTTTTTCTTCGGAAAGTTTTTTTTTATCTCCCAAATTGACTTGTTTTTTTTCTAAATCGGCAACAATCTAATGCGCGCGCTGGGCAGAAAAAAAACACACGTTTTTTTTTGGTAATGCGCAGCCTAAATCTAATGTGCGCGCTCATCTAAAACAGAGAAAAAAAAAGAGTGGCCTTAGCATCCCCGTTACATGACACACATTTGGAGAGATTATCACAAGTAAAAAAATCACCCCCACCAGGTAATTTTTGTTTCAAGATGTCCTCTATCAGCCATCATGTTTTTAATAAATTATTCCTAAAAATTAATTAGATCATTAGAAATGTCCTCCGTTGGCTATCTTGTTTTTAATGGATTCTTCCCAAAAATTAATCAGATCAATCTGAATGCCTAGAGAAAGACTGCATAAAATTTGAATGCGAGCTAAGCAGTGGTTTATAAGATATCGCGCCCACAAGCTTTTCAGTCTGCTATTTTTATTCAAAATGTCTTCCGTCGGCCATCTTGTTTTCAATGGATTCTTACCAAAAAGTAATCAAATGATCAGAAATACCCAGAGAACCACCACGTCAAATTTGAATGCAATCTACCCAATGATTCATAAGATATTGCGCCCACAAGCTTTTTGGGCACCCATTTTTTCAAAATGTCCTCTGTCAGCCATATTGTTTTTAATGAATTCTTCCCAAAAGTTAGTCAGATCATCAGAAATACCCAGAGAACCAGCCCACAAAATTTGAATGCTATCCATTTTTACGGTTGATAAGATATTGTTCCCACAAGCTTTTCAGATGGCCATCTTGGAAAATAGCCGTTTATGGCTTGGTACCCCGAAAAATATATGGGTAGAATTGCCCAGGCACATAGGTCATGTGTGTAAAAAAATAAACAAAATTTGTTAGTTATCTTTTAGTAAGAGCTAAATTTCTGATACGCCCACGGCGGCAAAGACGAATAATGCTAAACACTATTTTAGCATCCCGATATTATTGGGGATGCTTAAATGATCATTTGACACAAACATAATGTGAACCTTATTAGCTTCTTGATATCAAGATGACACAAACTAAGAGCCAGCCAGACAGTCATTCAGAAAAAAAACAAAGCTGTCCAGAACTACAGTAGAATAAACTTCTCAGACCATAATTCTGTTTCAAATTGACGGAGGCCTACTGGAGATAGAATTAACAATTTAGAGCTAATCGCAAACTGCTAATAAGAAAATTGGTATGATTACATTACAAGTGAGAAAAAATAATAGCATACTGTTCATGTCTCGGTGCACACAGAGTTACAAGTTATAAGCAACTGTAGAAAAATATAAACATTCAGCAGGAAAATACAAATGAAATGTGAAATCAGAAGTTTGTAACTCGATCGATTCGGGTGTGAAAAAACTATACATTCTTACGTTTTCTTATTCTGTAACAGGCTTGCCACATCGGCACACAGTGGTACAATGCCTTTGCGAGTACTGTTAACCACAAATGCCACAGCCCGAGCTGCAACATCTTTATCATCTCCTAAACCATGATGGTCATGGTGATAATCACTGGCTTGATCTGTCAAGTAAAATATGTACATTTGAGGCCTACAAAATATACGCAATTGTTAGAACTTTTTTACCTGTAGACACAAAAATGTATCTGAGTATCATTAATGTGGCGGAAGGGTTTTTATCGTTTTAAATTTTAAAAAAATATTTGGTCTGGTAAAAATTTCAAGTTTACACGACCTACTGCAGGCATTGAATAAAAAAACGTCCAACCGTCTGTCTGTGCCTGGTAAAAACTGATTCGGTCAGAGAAATTAACTCTTTCAACCCTGAATTTACCATTGTCATCTTCATCCACTAGAAGCCGCGAATTGCTGTCGCTATTCACGACTTGTAGTGGATGAAGATGATTTAATGTGGTTCAAAAATTACAGAAAATTGCCATGAATTGGTAAACCAATTCATTTTAAACTCTTTAAGTTATAGGCAAATTAAGTCTGTTTTCAAGGATGTAAAATGATGCTTTAATGCATCGTGAGGGCTTAAAGGGTTTTAAACCTACTGCAAACTTTTGGATCATTTTAGTTCTCGTATTTTTCACGTGACCTGTCCAGGGAAATTTTGCGCATATTGGGAATGACTGCTGATTACCTTTCTCAAAAATAGGTCAAAAGTTGCTTTACTTTGTCTTCCTGATTAACTTATTTGACAAGTATGTCAGAACTTAGTTAGACCATGTGACATGTAATGAAATTCTGAAATGAAGCTAATGCCAGTAAGCCTAAATAGGTTCATAGATGGCAACATTCTTATTTTTTTACTAAATGTATGTTAAATAGACTAATTTTTACACCATACAATATTTTTGAATGAAATTTTCAGGGTAGACTGGTAGTGACATGAATGGAAAACATAGGCCTAGTGTTCGTGAATTTTCATGACATTTGGTCGAGAATTAACTGAGAATGTAATTCCAACTATGCCTCAGTTTAGGCCACAATTAACAAGTAGCACATGTTTTTCGTTGATACAGCTTCAATTATCAACCGATTTTCATGAAATCATCAGGATCATGGTTCCCACATTTTTTTGGGTAAAAAATTTAAGGACCTTCCAAGGACTTCTCAATATTTTTCAAGGACCTTTTTTGTGCATATTAAAAGTGGTTCGCTGATTGCAAAAATAAGTTTAGGCCAAAATGTATGAGAAACTGCAGCTTGGAGTTTTTATATTACTCATTTTATCAAATTTTAAAAATGTAGACCTAAATTGTTTCTAAATATTTGTCTTTTGACTATATAATTGATCAAATAGGCACACTACATTCCTAAACCACATCATCATTCAAGTGTAGCTTTTCTTTATAAATTTATTCACTAGATGTCCCCGCTGTGTGATATTTTTCAATATCAACAGCAAAACATAACAGGCTGATCGAAATGAAGGACTTTTCCTGGTTTGATCTCTGTTTTTACAAAAAATCAAGGACTTTTCAAGGCCTGTACTATTTTTTTAATCAGGGACCTTTCTCGTTTTGAAGGACCCGTGGGAACCATGTGATATTTTGTAACCATCATATTCATCAACAGAATCCCAGTATTAGCGGTTAGCCTATCCGTGAAAATTTTGTAAAATAATATGCATTATATTCAAAGTTAAACCATTTGACATGTAGTAAATTGAAATGATGACGTCCCTCTATAAACCTATTAATTACACTAATTCTGGAATTTTACTACAATTTCATCTGTCACAAAAGTGTGCCACAGGGACAGGGTAGGCCTAGCCTAGCCTACAGTCTGTTTCACCAGATCCTTGGAGTGGCCTTTTTTCAATTGGCTCAGTGGCTGTTTAAAAAATTTTCTCAGATCATTTATCCATCTTCCTCCAACAATCCTGAAAATTTGGTGGAATTTTGTTGTGTATTAAAGTTAGGCCATTGGGCATGTAGTACAATTTTAAAATGACAGCTTTCATTTTAAGAATTTTATTCCATTTAACAAATGGTCTAAATTTGATAATAGGTAATTAACACACAGCAAAATCTCACTAAATTTTCAGAGATGTTTTAAAATTCATACAACTGCGAAATGGGCATGCGTGGTACGGTCAGGTGTAGGCCTACATTAGCCTGTAGAGTACACTTAGACGGCATTAATATCAAACTGATTACAAGATACTACTCCAACGAGAAATTGGCCCAATGTTGTTTTAATGTTAGATCAACATCTGCGATGTTGGCCAACATTAAACCAACATTTGGTGAGTGTGCCGTGTTGGCTGGGAAAGCTCTGACTGTTCATGTGCTGTGTGTCAACTGTTTCCAGACCCCCATGGTAACACAGCCGTTTGTGTCTCAACACAAAGCCCACATAAGAGAATTGGTGAATTATTTCCTCATAGCTAGATGTCGCTCAAGTATATAGAGTTTATATGATTTGGGAACTTGCTCCTGCGGCGATGGGTATAAAGCGCATAGTAATATTATCTTGGTTGATAACTGTGGATGTGTGATGATATGTTATTGTGGAATGTCCAGGGGCCACTGCTGCCTTCTGGGGACACCCTTGTCCAATTTATTTTGACAGTTGACTATACCATTAGGCCTTTGGAGGAAGATGAAAAAATGATCGGAGAAAAATTTAGTTGAAAATTTTTAACAGCGACTGAGCAAATTGGAAAAAAGGCTAAGTACTCCCACGATTTGGTGAGACAGACTTTAGCCTGTAGGCCTACAGGCTGTAGCCTGTAGTGTAGGCCTAGTAGAATAGACTACAACTTATAAGAGTATTAATTCTTAAAGCCCTCATGATGCACTAACACAACATTTTTTACATAGCCTATTTGGCTATTATTATAATCACTATAGTCGGAATCATGCTAAATTCATCAACCAGGATTATTGAATTTCGCGGATTTCTCAGTCAATTCTTAACCAATTTTCATTAAATTTTACACACACTATTTTCCATTCATGTCGTGACTACTCTGAAAATTTCGCTGAGTTTGATAAGTATTTTAGAAGCTAGACCATTTGACATACATGTAATCAAAATTCTAAGAGGAAGCTAATGAGTAGGGGAGACCGGGGCACCATAGACAACTATTTTTCATTTTGGATTTGCTTCAAATATTTGTGTAGCTCATTAACGTATTATTGACCAATAGGTAACGCTGGACTATACTAATGTTTGACTGAAATACAATACCTGCATTTATGTTGGATGTTACTTGAAAATCAATTTTAAAAAAATCTGACAAATGTCCATGGTGCCCCAAGCTCGGGGCACGATGGACATGGGGGTGGGGTACTATGGACATGTCTACAGGCATGTTGGAGGGACTTCCTGTGTCAATCAACACATTTTTGATTGTGAAATAAAAAATAAAAAAAAGGATATTTATTTGTGGAAATCGTCATTTTAGGGATAGTGCAATTTAAAAAAGATATATATTCTGAGGACGGGGCACCATGGACATTAATGTCAATATTTGGGCACCATGGACATGACCATGGTACCCCGTAGCATGTCCATTGTACCCCGTCCATGGTACCCCAGCATGACGATTGTTATAAGTGTAGCTTTAACTAGCTTAAGGTAGAATATTCCATTATCACCCATGGTTCTTGAAAAAGCACAATATTTACTAGTTACTATGTGATTCTTGTTTTAACTTAGTTCCAATGAGTGTTTAATGTATTAACAAAATTTGTGCATCTCAAAAAAATACTTTTAACCATCAAAAACACATATTTCACGATAGCTTACACATGCCTTGCTGTATCACCACTAATTTTTCTGCTGAAAAAATACAGTTCAAAAGCATTCTCTAGATGGCTTCGTTGTCAAAATTGGACAATACACTTTGCCACAAAGACAGATCTTCATGGTGCCCCGATGTCCATAGTGCCCCGGTCTTCCCTAGGCTAATGGGTTTATAGAGATCAACATTTTATTTATTTACCTGAGGTTAAGTGATATACTGGATTGTTTTGTCATATTTTTCAATTGTAATTGCACAATTGAATGTTATAAATACCGACGTCAGATTCTGACGACTAAAGTCGATCCCCGCGATTTTATCAGGGTTCCCCACAGTGCCGGAAATGCCGGCATGCCGACCGGATGAATTTTATGCCGACCAGCATGTAATAGGTCACATCCAGCTGTTATCCAGCTGGTAGATTAGTTAATATTCCCGTCGCCAGTGTCTTACTGTGTTGGTTTAGCGATCAGCGTGTACATGTAAGACAAGATACGTGCTACCACCCCCCCCCCCCATAATCCCCCACCTCTGGGCCACCCGTCATGTGCTATATGCTACATAACATAGATGTAGGCCTACGCCTGGCAGAAGCAATGCTGACAGCTAATGTAGAAAGTGCTGTCACAGGGTGGCCAGTCCACCGCTGTGCCAATGTCAGTCCAGCGCTAACAGCGCTGAGCCGGCATTGGCGCGACGCTGGCGGATGGGACCAACTCTTCTAGCGTTGCCAGTCACCACGACACGTTCATTGTCACTGACCAAAGTGTCACCGCGTTGGTGAGTGAGTGATACCAACTCACAAACCTTGTCAGGCATACACAACAACACTTATCAATAACAGAATAATAATTCTCACCAAAAACCCATAAAATACCAAGAAAACATGCATAGGCCTACACTCAAATACACAACTCACAAACCATTAAATCAACAAGACAAAATAACAGACAGACAATTCAGAACAAGCGAACCTTCTTATTTTCACAAATTAAGATGAGACTCTTCTAGGAACTTTCTATTTTCCAAACTCTCAACTTCAGACACTTTTAGACCATTCCACTCAAATTCAATCAAAATTACATAACTCTGACGTATGCTGGGTATGCTGGAGTATGGTGACGGCACATAGACAGTCAGGCAAACAACACAAATGAAAAAACTTTAATATTTCTATCGCGCGCAAGTGCAACAGTAAATATTTTATTATGCTGCTCGCGCGCGCTAAGTTAAGATTTTTAGGATAACGACCGGATGATTTTTTTTTCTGTGGGGAACCCTGATTTTAATAATAATAATAATAGATAACATTATAATAGTGTCGTGAATGTAATTTTGCTAGCCTAGGAGGCTAGGCTATGAGTATGAGTATGGCTATAGCCTTGCCCTACAGGCTACACTATACCCGCCGTCAGATTAACTTGTATCGCATGTTTTTCGCCGATTTCTCAGTCAATTCTCAACGGATTTTCATGAACTTTTGTATGGACTATTTGCGAGTCACTCGGCGATTACCGTGAAATTTTCATCGGAAAATAATGTTTAGCTAAAAATTTAGACCATCTGGCATGTAATGCAATTCAGGGTTAAAAACAAACTTTAATTTAACCAGTTTAATGGGTTTATAGAGGGACGTCGTACTTTCAAATTTACTACATGTCAAATGGTCTAACTTTTGAACTACATAATATTTTTTTTATGAAAATTTCACGGTAGTCGCCGCGTGACTCGAAAATAATCTTTGCAAAATTTCATCAAAATCGGTAGAGAATTGACTGAGAAATCGGCGAAAAACATGCGATACAAGTTAATCTGACGGCGGGTATATATTATATACTAGCCAGACAGTATACTATAGTAACTAGTATAACTATAGTCTAGCCTATAATAGGCTATAGCCTATAGTCTAGTTTAAACCTATATATTTATATAGTATCACAAGAAGCATGAATATAGCAAAAATAACTAAGCATAGCATAAATATCACTTCTTCTCTTAGTCTTACCAATGAGACCTAGGCCTAAATTGAAAGCAGAATCTGAGCTGTCTTCATTTTCCCAGCACTGTTCCTCTTGTTCCCATTGCGCTGCACTATGATCGCTCATTGACAGACTTCTGTCGAGTCTGCCATTTATGTCCATGTTCACACAGAATCAGACATTTTTGTTGTATAAAGAGACATTACGTCGGATCAAAATAAGACATATTCTATGCTGAAAATATGCGTTTATTAACAGTGAAAATTATAAAAACTTCACCATCCCCGTGAAGAAACCCACGGAATTACCGACTGATCAGTCAGACACTTCGACATTCTTTTTTCGTCAATTCACTGGAGCGTGGAAACTACATGTCACAGTTCCAAGTGCATTTGAGTATTCACCAGTGAACGACACACTTGCTGAGGGGCCGTGCACAATAATCAACTACACTTAAAGCCCGGGGGGACAACTCTCATAAAGCTGGCGTCCCATCCGTGAAGATGAGATAATTTGCAAACCACCCCTAAACATTGCAAGTGAAATTGAAAAATGACCCCTAAACAAATGCACGATCACTTGGAAAAAGACCCTTTTTTACTTGCCGTTGAGTGAAGGTTGAAAAAATGACCCCTAATTTTGTATTTATAAACATTATTCTCTTTAAAAATACCCCTAATTTGAGGTTTTAGGTCTTTTTGACCCCTTAAACACGTAACATGTGTTATCCACGTTTTTCATGCAACCCTAATAATGTGTTTTCTACTTCAGTGATCACGGATGGGACGCCAGCTTTATGGGGAGCAGCTCCTCCCTGGGACTTTTAAATAGTTTACCGATAATGTAGGGCATATAACGTTACCACTTGACTTCCCGTGAAATCGTAGACATTGTTATGACATATTATTTGCGGTTTAAATAGGCTAATATAATTATACCATTTTGACCCCACTTTGCATTATGTGATTACGCGATTTAGGCCTACTAGACTACACCATTCTGAGCTGTACGTTTACCTGAGCGACATGTAGCCTATGTGTGGCGATCGAATTGTAAACTCATGCATGCCTAACGCAGTAGGCAAACGCAGAGATGATAACTACTGTTGATCTGACCAGAACGGAACACGACAATCCATGATTGGATTGGGTCAGTAATGGATTGGTCAGTAGGCCTACAGGCAAAGGTCAGCTGAGCCATCAAGGCTGATGGACGGGCGACCATCGCCAGGAAATGTATGTTAACTCAATGTGCCGATTATGATCATGTATGATTAGATGTTAAATCAATGTTGTGATTATGATGATGTAAAGTTTATATAAGAGACGGACGTAGGTGAGGAGGGGAATGCGGGGAGTGATGCGGGCTTGGTACGAGGTTGAGGCGGGCCAGAGTGCTGTCACAGGCACTATCGTGCGCGCTCTGGTTTAGAACCAAGTGGTTTTGTGGTTCTCTGCCATGATGAAGCAGAGTGAAGGGACTATGTAATTGTATCTGTATATTATATGTGTTCCACACGGATGAGGAGAAATAAACACGACGTTTTCCTAGAGAAGGACTTTGTTGAATGAGCCTGGAGTCTGAGTTTGAAAACCAACCCTTCGCCGTCCGCCGTGTCGTGTTGGCGTCGGGATGGCGTCAAGGGTTGACGTCTCTTTTCAGAATGATACTACACTTTACATGTTAGGCCTACATATTCACTTAGTTGATATCACAGACTATTTAGGCTGGTCGGACAAGGGTCGAAGTGGGAAAAAATTCATACCCAAACAATTTCGGTATCAAATTAAAATTTATGCAGCGACATCTCAAGAATCACTCCTCCAAAATCCTCTTTAATTCCGCTTTGTGGGAAATTTCTTCTGACCTTTTGAAAAAGAAGATTGTAATGTTATTCGCTTTTTCAACACAAATCATACAAATATTCTTGGGGTATTTACACAGACCTAGAGATGATCTAACCTTGTTTTGTACAATGTTTTTGGTGTTTCTTATAGATTTTTTGGTGTTGAATTCAAATTCGATGAGTGTCGGCCTAAATTGTTTGGATAGTTTTGTAATTTCAAGGTCAAAGGTCAATTTTAAGGTCAAATGTCAATTTCAAGGTCAAATATGATGTTTTAACTAATGAAGCTGGGAACAAGTGTAATACTACATTTTTATATGATTTTGACTGGGCAATCAATTTCTGAAAATATTTTATTTATTTTTTCAAGGTCATCTTCAAGGTCAAAAGGTCAATTTCAGGGTCAGGTAAGAGAAAATGTCATTTTTAACAAATAAAGCTAGGATCATGTGTAATACCTCGTTTTCATGAGATTTTAAATGCGAAAATCCATTTATAATATTTTTTTGCTGATTCAAGGTCATCTTCAAGGTCAAATTCAATTCAAGGTCATCAACAAGTATTTTCAAAGGTCAAAAATGTGAAAATATGATTTTTTTCCAAATAAAATAGCGAAAAAAAGTGTAATAGGGGCCTACGTCTTATTTATATAATTTTGACTGAATAATCTATTTATGCTATTAGTTTGATAATTAAAGGTCATTTTCAAGGTCAAAAGGTCAATTTCAGGGTCAAGTAATAGAATATATAATTGTTAACAAATAAAGCGAGGCCAGGATCATGTGTAATACCTCGTTTTCATGTGATTTTGAATTTAAAAATCAATTTATAATATTTTTAGTGACTCAGGGTCATCCACAAGGTTTTACAAATTAATCATCATGAGAGTGAAATGATTAGATGACGAAAAAGCGTTAAAGGCAGATGGACAAGCATTAAAAGGCGAAAGGGAGGCGTTAAAGGACAATGGGTAGGCTTTAAAGGGCCACAGCGAGGTGCTAAAAGATGACCCAGAGGCGCTAATTTGGGCGCTGAAGGACGATTCAAAGGGGATAAAACAGCAATGAGGAGGAGGTAAATGGAGATGAGGAGGTGTTGAAGGGCAATTAGGATGCGTTAAAAGGCAACGATTAGGCATTAAAGGGACTGGCCCAGGCTGAAATCATAAAAAAATCGGTGATTTTATTTCGGGTTTTTAATATGACCATATGATGTAAACATGTACATAGACTAGAACTGCAAATTTTTATAATTTTTGTGCTGCGCATTCACTAGTTAGGCTAGATATAGAGACGAAATTCCCGATTTCTAATTATTGACAACCATGTCAAAAATAGGAAATGCGGGAATTTTTGGTCTCTATATCTAGCCTAACTGGTGAATGCGCAGCACACAAATTATAAAAATTTGCAGTTCTAGTATATGTAGACTACATATTTACATCATATGGTCATATTAAGAACCCGAAATAAAATCACTGATTTTTTGATGATTTTAGCCTGGGCCAGTCCCTTTATGGGGCAAAGAAGGTACGTTAAAATGGGACCAGATAAGCTAAAAGGTGACGAGGATGAATTGAAGGGCTATAGAATGGCGTTAGAGGGTGATGAGGAAGCGTTAATTAACAATGGAGGTATGTTAGTGTACGACAGGGAGGCGATAAAGATCGAGTAGTGCATAGGCGTTTAATGTGAGGAGCAGGTGTTAAAGGTGAAGGAGGGTCGCTAAAGGGCAATGGAAAAGCAATAAATGGCTACGGAGAGACGTCAACGGGCGACAGAAAGGGGTTCAACAGTGAATAAAAGGTGTTAAAGATCGATGGAGATGCATTAAAGGGCGTTAAAGGGTGCTGCAGATGCGCTAAATGGCAAGGGGTAGGCATTAAAGGGTGGTGGAAAAACGCTAAAGAGTGACCATAAAACACTAAATGACGATGAAAAAGAGTTAATGGGTGATGAGGGGCAGTTGAAGGTTGATGGGCAGGCGTCTATGGCGATGCGTTAAAGGGCGACGACGAGGCACTAAATGACGACAGAGAGGCACTGAAGTGCAACTGAAAGGGGTTTAAAACGGCAATGAGGGGGCGCTAAAATAAATGGTGTTGAAAGGCATTCAGGAGGCGTTAAAAGGCAACGATCAGGTGTTAGGGGTGAAGAAGATACATTAAAGTGCGACCAGATGCGTTAAAAGGTGACGGGGAGGAATTTAAGATATATAGAACGGCTTTAGAGGGCGACGAGAAAGTGTTAAATAACAATGGAGGTATGTTAGTGTGAGACAGGGAGGCGATAAAGACATAAAGTGTGATGCGTAGGCGTTTAAGGGTGAGGAGAAGGCGTTAAAAGTGCAGGAGTATCGCTAAAGGATCATAAAGAAGCATTAAATAGCTACGGAGAGACGTCAAAGGCCGATGAAAAGATGTTAAACGGCTAAGAAAAAGGGTTAAGGATCGATGGAAATGCATTAAGTGGTGCCGCAGATGCGATAACTGGCGATGGAAAGTCGATAAAGGGCGACCATGAAGCAGTAAATGACGATTGAAAAGCAATTAATGGGTGATGAGGAGGAGTTAAAGATTGATGGGCAGGCGTTGATGGCGATGAGAAGGCAGTAAGGATGGTGGAAAAGTGTTAAAAGGCGACGAGGAGGCATTAAAGTGCGACAGAAAGGATTTAACTGGTGACGGCGATGCACTGAAGAGCGACAGGAAGGTGTTAAAGGGCAAATGATGATAAAGGTTGACACAGAAGCATTGAAGGGCAATGTGGTGTGCCGCAGAGGTAATGAATGGGAATGAAAAGGCGTTAATGGTTGATGGAGAGGCGTTAAAATTGATGGAGGCCACGAAAATGAGGACAATTGAGGGACGTTCTATGCGAAGAAGAGACGCTATTTATAATGAGCGATGGAAAGGCTTCCAATGGCAATAAAATGGTGTTAAACTAAAACGTTCAGGGCAAAGAAGAGGTGGTAAATGGTGATGAAAAATGTAAAGGCATTCAATTGCAACAATAAGTCATTAAGCTAAAAGTGCTATAAAGATGCATAAAGTGAGACGGAAAATAGTTAAAGTGTGACAGGAATGTGTTTACATAGTCCTTTAATGCCTGTTTATCGCCTTTAACACATTTCCATTGTCATTATTTCGAATAGTTTTTCGTTGCCCTTTAAAGCCTCTCCACCACCTTATAAAGCACCCCGTCAATCAATCAATACAACTTTTATATCACCTAAATCCTCAGCAAAGAGGCGCACATATCTTTAGCATGATTGTGTCGTAGCCCAGGTCAAATCAGGTTTGTCAACAGAAACTAGGGTAGTGGGAAAGCCAGGTCAAATATGCAAGATTTATGTAATTTCGGAATGTTAAAATTGTTTGGGTATTATGTATTGTGACAGACAAAGCATTTTCACAAGGCTGGGCTGGCTATCGAGAAAGCTCTAGACACGGTCTTAGTTTTTCTGGGAACAAAAATGTATCTGAATTTATAAAGGATAGATATTTTGTACATTTCGGCCGAACAAGTAAGTCGGGGAGTTGATTTTCTAATATAGTCTAGGAACCAGGGGCCCATTTTTGAGATTCCGTTTTTACTTTAATGTATATACCTCAAACCTATTTAATGTTGTAGAGGGACTATCTGGGAGTGAGAAACAGCTGGTTGTAAAGTTTTTAAGGTGTGCACTACCAAGTTATGACTGATTTAGTAAAGGTCATAGGGCGGCCGAGGGGTGCAACCTGAAAAATATTTAGAAAATTAATACAATGATCAAAAATCAACTTAGACATATAATTGTACTTTTAAAATGAAGGTAGCCGATAGGTGTTTTTTCCAAAAAATATTACCATTATTTTCAGTATAGTGAATTAACCCTTTGATCCCAAAGTCGTTTTTCAGCGTTATTTCTGATGAAAAAATCAAAATAATTAGGCGTGTGATATACAATATAACGATAATTTCATTATGAATATACCTTAAACCTATTTAATGTTGTAGAGGGGCTATCTGGGAGTGAGAAACAGCCGGTAATAAAGTTCTTAAGCTGTGCACTACCAAGTTATGACCGACTTAGTAAAGGTCATAGCGCGGCCGAGGGGTGCAATCTGAAAATATTTAGAAAATTAATACAACGGTCAATAATCAACTTAAATATATAATTGTACTTTTTAAATGAGGGTAGCCGATAGGTTTTTTTTTTTAAATTACCATTATTTTCATTATAGTGTTTCTCAGCGTTATTTCTGATGATAAAATCAAAATAATTAGGCGTGTGATATAGAATATAACGATCATTTCATTATGGGGGGCTATCTGGGAGTGAGAAACAGTCGGTTGTAAAGTTTTAAAGGTGTGCACTACCAAGTTATGACCGATTTAGTAAATGTCGGTGATTTCCAGAAAGTGGTGTTTTTCAATATGCATAAATATTGAGTAAACAACGAATAACTTACCTACATTCATAATGCTTGTCTTAATAAAAGTGGGATGACTTGATGTGTATTATACATAAACAATTAAATGTTATTATCTTTGTTATTTATTTATTTATTTTCACAAAAAATGGTAAAATTTCTCAAGAATTTGTCCCCTCGCAGTAGTATATTCAAATTTCAGAACCCATTACATGTATTTTATAAATAAGTAGTGTACTGCAATAAAATCAACAAAACACCATGTATTACCATGCTGAATGGGCCTACATAGCCCCAATCATTGAGCATATAGCATTGGATTTTTGAAAATTTATAACCCTAGAATACATATCTATCATTTACCCCCATATGTAATACTTTGATATGAAAATGAATTACACGTAAACCAAAAAACACTTGATTTCGGGTATCAAATTTCTATTCTATTCACAAAACACACACATGTAGGCCTACATAATGTAATATATTCCTTAACGCTGCATGTCATAAGATATATATGATAATTACATCTAGTGGCTGGACTCCTCATCACTAACATCGTCATCATGGACTCCGTCCTGCTGGCGTTTAAAATAGTTTTGTCCACATTGACAACTCGCACTGCAAAATATAAGTTTTCTTCATGTGCACTTCAGAGAAGAACACTTTGTTTTACAGCCGCATGTGAGAAGTTCACTACACACAGATGGGATGGGATCCAATGTCATCAAACGTGGCTGCAACATGTCACCTTTTAATTTCCACCCAGATGCTTTAGGCAATGGAAGGGTAGGACATGTCACTGATGCATTGTTCCACACCATGGCTTGATAGTTGCTTCTCATGACATGCAGCGTTAAGGAATCATGTGTGGGTGGCAATTTTGCTGGGTCATTATTGCGCTGGGACAACTAGATATGTCTAGATGTCGATGGAGGTGGTTGTAGATTTTTGGCTGTACATTTTAATTACAAATGATTCAATGTCAGACATATCAGCAGGATGTGATTTTAGAAAAATGCTCCAAGATGTTTTCTTGTCATGACCATAAAACTGGCTGGTGGAGTCTGACCCAGTTAGTGCGTGAAAACCCAGAATATTATGAACTACACGATAGGCTCAAGGCTCTCACGTACTTGGTAAACAGGTAGGCCTATGTATCGTTTCTCTTTACTGGTGCTGCTATTCATCCACAATTGGGATATCATGGTGAATAAGAATAATGAGAATATCAGTATCCCTTGTGTTAACAACTACTCTCTCAAAGCCATGTGCATGAACATCAATTGCATGCATAACTATTTTTGTGTCAGCTTCTTCTTAAATTAGCAATCAGGCGGTTATGAGATGAAGAAGCAGGGAAATCATCACAGCCAGACACAATTACTTCGAACTGCTCATTGATGAGTTGGCCGGCTTTCATGTTCATTTGATCACGCAGGAAATGTATAGGATTTTTTCCAAATGTGATCCCCAAATGTGACAGTGCCAGATGGCTTGCCCATCGATTGGACAACATAATTCCATCGATGATTACGCACGTGTTTTTATCATTGTCGGGGAGAAAATTCCTAGCTAGCTTGTCAGATAGCAAGGGGTTCGATACTCATTTGTCTTTTGATCGTAGTGTTTGATTCAAAGACGCAAGAGCTAAGGGTGTTGGTGATAGTTCATTGTGTCATAAATTTCACTTTTCCCTGATGCTGTAGCAACATGCACGTTTGTCAGATTAGCAAATGTTTGGACTTGTTTTGGGGGATCGGATCGTGAAGCTTACCTGTCGAATCAGTTAGCAGTCGCTGTTTAACAAAGTTTGTGAGAAGCTCTGAACCACGTATGGTAACTGATAAAATGTCATTCCTAATTTCATTGGACGCCACATCATTTGTTAAAATACAAATTAGCTCTTCACAAGTTCTTTCAAATGGGTTAAATAGATTCATAGCACTTGGAACTTTTGTTATTCCAGCTGCGATTTTCCCCTGTTTATTAATATGTTCTAGCGCCTGATCTGCTGCTATTTTGTTAAATGATCCAGCAGTTTCCTTTACCACAAAGTTTCTGGCAATAAATTCAGCATGTACTTCTGGAGCTGTGTTTTCTAATTGAAGCATATCCAGTAAATAAAAAACGCCCCACCTTGCATAATTTACATGATCATACAACATCATTCAGGGTAATTTTTCCTTAAAAGTTTACAAATGCCACATACAATCACCGGCTCTGTCAGCTCTAATAAATAGAAGTAATATTGATACCATATCAATGTGCTGTTTCCAGAAAGCAAATGTGGGGTTGCTTATATGTTTATCAAAATATTGCTGTAAATCATTCATTAGTTCATCTGAATGCGCAATCAATGATTTCATTGTCGCTTCAATTCCATTTATTTCATTGTTACCGAAACACTTCTCAAAGGCTGCGACGAATGCATCAACTTTTCCAATACAGTCTTTTTTTCTGTGTTGTGTCAGATTCGGAATTGTTGTAATATTACTCTCCACATATATATTCAACGGTCAGCTTATGAGCACGAACACCACAGTTCCAGTTTTTCCCATGCATGATCTGTTCTGATACACATTCACTGAAGACTCCAGCTTCCACCATATCCACGAAACCAGACTGCGCAAAGTGTGATCCAATGATACTAAGAAAGTTTATTGCAATATGAAAAAGAGCCAAGTCTAACAACAACATTGTTTAATTTTTCTGGTTGTAGCCAAACAAGTTCCTTTGCTTTATTGTACAAAGCTTGGTCCAATGTAATGACTGTTGAAATTATCGTTATATTGTATATCACACGCCTGATTATCTTGATTTTATCACCAGAAATAACGCTGAAAAACGACTTTGGGATCAAAGGGTAAATTCACTATAATCAAAATAATGGTAATATTTGTTTAGAAAAGAACCCCTACAGCTACCTTCATATTAGTACTAAAATTATATGTTTAAGTTGATTATTGACCAGTGTATTAATTTTCTAAATATTGTTCAGATTGAACCCCTCGGCCGCGCTATGACCTTTACTAATCGGTCAAAACTTGGTAGTGCAATCCTTGAAAACTTTACAACCGGCTGTTTTATACTCCCAGATAGCCCCTCTACAACAATAAATAGGTTTAAGGTTTATTAGTAATGAAATTATCGTTATATTGTATATCACACGCCTGATTATTTTTTGATTTTACCAACAGAAATAAGGCTGAAAAACAACTTTGGGATCAAAGGGTTAATTCACTATAGTTAAAATAATGGTAATATTTTCTTAGAAAAAAACACCTATCGGTTACCTTCATTTTAGTAGTAAAATTATATGTCTAAGTTGAATATTGACCATTGTATTCATTTTCGAAATATTTTTCAAATTGCACCCCTCGGCCGCCCTATGAGCTTTACTAAATCGGTCGTAACTTGGTAGTGCACATCTTAAAAACTTTACAACCGGCTGTTTTTTTATCCCTAGATAGCCCCTCTACAACATTAAATGGGTGTAAGGTATATACATTCTGGTGAAAACGGGACCGAAAAATAAGCCACTTTTTCACAATTGGTTCCCAGACTAATATGGTTTGGAAACTAATTGTGCATATTTTGAAATGAATGCAACATTTGACAGGACGCCGGTGTAATTCATTTAATATAGGAATAAAATGACTAAAACGTGATGGTTTGGTTACCACCTAGCAAAGACAGTGCCACTGCAATTTGTTTGGCAAGAGCTCATCATTCAGGACAGATTTTTTCAAATTCGACACAGGTCGCGGATGTGATAGAAGCATACCGTAAATACTAGTAGTTGTGATATGTATTTTTCGGAAATTTAGGCTACTGTCTGGCTGATGCAGATGGATTTGCGCCTTGACATAGAATTAAGCATGATAAATTATTTAGGAATTTAACAACAGTGTCAATGCATGGTTTGCATTATTTCAAAATAAGACACGCACTGTATGGTTTGTTTTAATACACGTGTTCTTTTCTGCATGACTTTTTAGTTTCATATTGTGCACTGCACTGCACAACATGTATATCATCATCTATGATATTAAGTTGTTATACATGGTATAAGGGAGACCACTTGAGGGGTGTGTTGATAACAAACATATCAACACACCCCATGTAGTGCCGGAAATTTAGCTCAAATGAATGATCTGTTTTGGAATGAGAAGAAAAATGTCTAGCTCGATATAGAAGATTGTGATTTTACCCCGCTGAGGACCAGATTGAGTGGCTTCTGCACTCTTGCCGAGACCAGAATAATTTATGATATCATAATTTTAACTCATGTGATCAATACCGGGATTGGGATTGGTTCTGGGGGAACAGTCGAGAACTCACTGGTCCTAAACGGGCTTAAACAAAATAGCCGCCACATTAATTTACTTTGCAATCCTTCATATATAGTAAAATAACTTTCCAGCCTCAAGTAGGCCTAAAGCTTATCTCTACAGCTCACTGCAGATATCAAATGGACACTTCCGCTAACTAATATGGTAATTTTCCAAACACGGTCTGGGTCTGCTAATATACATGTGATTTAACCGAGTGGTACTCGTTGATAACCATCTTAGAATACAAGATGACATACAAAATAGACCTGCAACACCTGTTCTCTAGCATTGACAAGTTATGGAATTGGCCATCCAAATGAGATTAAATGAACGATGTTTTAGGCCACCTTTGTGCACAGGTAGGCTAAACTGGGCTAGAACAACCTCCTGAGGATGATGAGATGAATGAGGTGACACTGCCCTCCAGACACAGAATTCGAAATTCGAGCCCTGGCGGTCTGAGGCAGAGCATGCTACCTCTCGGTCATTGAGGCTACCAACAATATTTAATCTGAATGAGTGAGCGGGGGAGAAATATTTTGTTTCTTTGAATCTTAAATGCCAGAGCAGGGTTCTAACGCGCGATCTTCGACTTTCCAAGCAGGCAGCTTGTGAAGGCCTAATCTGTCCCGTGACCCAATCTGTCTTACGCTGTTAACTATAGACGGTAATATAAAAACGCTGATGTTATCGACTGCGGTTAATTCGGTATTATCTGAATTCGCTACATTACCTCGCCAGCCTGCACCTCTGGCCATCTATCCATTTTAGGGTATCACTAAAAGGTAACGGGATACCCAATTAAATCGGTGCATTGTCCCAATGTTGTTTTAGTGTTGCTTAAAACATATTATGAGATAACCACACCTTATTCACCTCACTCAAACATCAGTAAAAAGTGACTGTTTTTATCATGTCACTACCTCAAAAAGATACTTGCGATCAAAAACACGCAATATGGCCCAATCTGTCCCATTTAACCCAATGATTAAAACACAGAACATCTACACTTTGGGTCAATAGCTGCCACTGGGCCCAATCTGTCCTATATTGATGAGTAATTTCTGATTTGACCAGATCTCTTTCTATCATGAATCCATTTCGAGGTGACCACACCTCACACTGGACCTAAACACCAGTGAAAAATGTTGATATTTTTAATCGAAATATATTTGCGATAAAAAACAAGGCAATTAATGGCCCAATCTGTCCTATTTCAATGAGTAAGTGAAGATCTTTGATCAGATATGTTCCATTATGGAACCATTACGATATAACCAAACCTCACTCACCTCACAGCGGAGCCAAACACCAGTGATTTTTTTGTTTCACATGTCACTACCTCAGAAAGATACTTGCGATCGAAAACATGCAGTATGGCCCAATCTGTCCCGTGTTGTCGAAAGAATAAAACACAGAAAATCGCATAATTCGAGACCTTCCACACATTCACATATCGACTCAGATGTGATACTGATACAAATTCAGAGACGTGGCAATGCTAAAAACAAAATTCTACACTTTGAGTCAGGACCCGCAACCGAGCCGATTCTGTCCTTTTTTGATGAGTAATTGACAATTTGACCAGATTCAGTTCCAATGCTAATAAAAATGCTAATATAGTCGTACTTGGTAAATGATTTAGATAGAGATAACAAACCATCACCTTGAGACAGAAAGTGTAATTTGCCAGTTGTTAAAGTGGCAGATAGCCCTTTGAATCAAAAGTAGACGAAACAGTTTTTAGGTGCGCTTACACTGTGCGCTTACCTCTCTTCGCGTAACCCCAATAACAGTAGCAACAAAAAAACGGAAACAGGTTTTTATCAACAGTATAAAGTTTATTAAAAGTGGCAATGAAAGCGTCAGCCCATCTGCAAGTCATTCCAAGGAATGGCAGAACCTGCAACAAGTCACATAAATACATTTTATTAAATGAAGCCTTTTTAAATAACCAAGGTGGTCAGCCATTGGAAATATGTAAGATGAATCTTTCCTTACATGCTATTTGTATTATTTAATAAATTAATCTCCACAGCCATTGTTATTAAATAGTGAAATTATTATATATATATATATATATATAAATAATTTATAGTGAAAATAAAACTAAAAAATCATAATCAATCGTATATGCCGTAGAATAATAATCAAAGGGAAAGGGACTCCTTGGTAATTTTCGCTATATTCTGATAATAGGCTGCTTTACATATTTTTTTTATTCGCCATACAAAGTACATTAGGTTCAAAAAACAAATACTGTATCCCCGCGCATAAACGTGCATGCACTTATAAGTGAAATTCGCATGTTTTGGGGATGTTTCAAAATTGATTTATGCTCAAATATAAGTGCATGCACTTGTTTTCAAAAACTAAGTGCACCCATCTAAATAGGAATTATGTCACCAAATCTGACACCTTAAACGACAAGAAAAGATGAGGCTTTCAAGCCACGTTATGAAAATCAACCCCGGCGGCTGGACACGTCTTTAATCTCTTTCAATGAGAACGGTATGTTTTTATACCAATGATCACGTCGTGAGCCCTCCTAGACAGAGGTATGGACGCGACGGTAGACGATACATGTGACGATGCAAACATGCACTATTTGGAATGGTGGCTCCCTGTTGAGACGGTGAAGTTTTATTTTGCGAATATAAGTCCATGCTTTTTTATTAAAATATTTTTTTATAAGTGCATGCACCTGTTTTCGAAAATTAAGTGCATCTTCAAATATAAGTGCATGCACGTTTATGCGCGGTTAGACGGTAGTACAATATGACAGGTTAACTGAAAACAAGAAATATGCATATACAAGTCCACAAACCATCATTATAAAACTTAAACTATAGTTAAAAAAAATAATAAATAATAATAATAAACCACGATTACAGATAGAAAGGTTTTGTCGGCGCAAAACCTAAAATAAAAAAGAAACTTGTGATCTAAAACACGCAAATTGGCCTAATCTGTCTCATTTAGGCCTAACTCCATGATTAAAAAACGAAAAATCACCTGATTCCAGACCTTCCAAACAATCAGATATCAAGTGAGATGTACTATACTGATATTTAACTAATTCATGAGAAATAACATTTTGGATGAATACCCGCCTCTGAGCTCAATCTGTCCTACTTCGATGAGCAATTGCTTATTTGACCAGATCTGTTGAATTATGGACCCATTGCGAGGAAACCACACCTCACACCGGACTCAAACATCTGTTCTATTATGCACCCATTGCGAGGTAACCAGACATTATGAGATAACCACAACTCATTCACCTCACAGCGCACATAAACTCCAGTAAAAGTGACTGCTTTTTTACTGCTATTGAAAAACAAATTCTGAGACGTGGTCAGATGAAAACAAAACTCTTTAGGTCAATACCCGTTATTAGGACCAATCTGTCCTATTTCGATGAGTAATTGCTGATTTAACCAGAGCTGTTCTATTATGGACCCATTGCGAGGTAACCAACCCCCCCCCCTTCCATTTGCACTCAAACACCAGTTACAAATAGTTATTGTTTTTTTAAAGTTAAAAGATACAGTATGCCCGCTACTGGGCCCAATCTGTCCTAGTCCGATGATTGCTACTTTGAACAGATCTGTTGCACTATTGACATATTATGAGATAGCCACACCTTATTCACCTCACAGCGGACGGAAAAAAGTTTTTTCAGTGGTATTTAAAAGCAAATTCTAAGACGTGGTCAGGCTAAAAAACCTTTACACTTTGGGTCAATGTCCGCGATTGGGCCCAACCTGTCTTTTTTTCGATGAGTTATTGCTACTCTGAACAAATCTGTTCCACTATGGACATATTATGAGATAATCATAAAAAAAACTAAAATTACGTTCGACTGTTTTTATCATGTCACTACATCAGAAAAATACTTGCTATAAAAAAACGCAATATGGCCCAATCTGTCCCATTTAACCCAATGATTAAACGCAGAAATCACCTAATTCGAGACCTTCCAAACATTCAGATGTTACACCCACTAATTACTCAATGAAACACATTGGGTTAGAATACTGTATTTTTTATCAGGAGTGTCTTCCGAGGTAATGAGATAAAAGAGGCGAATAATATTTTTAATGGTGTTTCGGCTCATTGTAACATGAGTGAGTAGTGACTATATAATAAGAGGACCATACAGAAGCATATCCAGTCGAAGTAGCAATCACTTTTCAACATAGGACAGATTGGGCACAGTTGACCCAATGTGTCTAGTGATTTTGTCTTAACATGACAGCGTCTGAAGAGTGGAGGAGGAGGTTCATAGACTAGTGAAAGTAACAATTAGTTCAAAAATAATCAAAATAAGACATATTGGGCACAGTTGACATAATATGTCTAGTGCTTTTGTCTTAACATGACAGCGTCTGAAGAGTGGAGGAGGAGGTTCATAGACTAGTAAAAGTAACAATTACTTAAAAAAATAATCAAAATAGGACATATTGGGCACAGTTGACCCAACATGTCTAGTGCTCAAGACAACGTCTGAAGAGTGGAGGAGGTAGATCATATACTAGTGAAAATAACAATTAGTCCAAAAATAATCAAAATAGGACAGATTGGGCACAGTCGACCCAATGTGTATAGTGCTTTTGTCTGAACATGACAACGTCTGAAGAGTGTAGAAGGAGGTTCATAGACTAGTGAAAGTAACAATTAGGTCAAAAATAATCAAAATAGGACAGATTGGGCACAGTTGACCCAATGTGTCTAGTGCTTTTGTTTTAACATGACAACTTCTGAAGGGTGGAGGAGGAGGTTCATAGACTAGTGCGAATAACAATTAGTTCAAAAATAATCAAAATAGGACAGATTGTGCACAGTTGACATAATATGTCTAGTGCTTTTGTCTTAACATGACAACGTCTGAAGAGTGGAGGAGGAGGTTCATAGACTAGTGAAAGTAACAATTAGTTTAAAAATAATCAAAATAGGACAGATTGGGCACAGCATGCACAGTTGACCCAATGTGTCTAGCGCGTTTGTCCTCACATGACAACGTCTGAAGAGTAAAGGAGTTGGTTCTTAGATGGTGGAGGAGAATGCATCAACGCATTAAGTCCTAGGGACAAGACGTGACTATACACGATACTATTATCCGTATTCCATTACGATATTGATAAATCCACGCTGTTCTTACGGTTGGACGGATGAAAACTATTGATTGAAATGACGACAAAACACCTGTTTGGTTTCCAACGTTTATACACATCATTGTCATATACACACTTTAATTACATCTAATGGTGGTCAAAATGATGGTGAAGCTACAGGTTGATGATATATACATGACGCAGGTCTGAACTGTCCATTTCCTAAAGGCCTGCGTCTAGAATTGCAACATGGGTAGTACAGTGTGACAGGGGGGGGGGGGGAATATATACATGAAACAGGTCTGAATTATCCATTTCCTAAAAACCTGCGTCGCTTGTATAACTACAGCTAAGGTCCCTATTGTCAAGTGTGAATCTCCCAAGTTGAAAATCTTGTCAGATCTTAACACATATGTCGTCATGTCAGTTGGACCAGCGCAAGAAATCGGTCAGCACTTTACAAAACGGGAAAAGGTATTTTGTCATTGATGGTGGTGCCAGTGTCGGCAATGTGAGATCATACGTCTCCAGCAGGAGACGTTCAACAGCTGCGACATGAGGCATGTCGTATTTGCCTCTGGACACCATGGCCAGCACCCCCATTGCTGTGCCGTAGAACAGTGTAGCTGAGCTGGCACACTTTTTACAGTCAAAGCTGAGTTATTTCGTCTCATCGCCTCATTTTTTCAAAAAGCTTATCTTAGGAACACAGCATCTACAAGCAGATAATTGAGAACCCATTAAACTAATTCTAAAATTGTATTACAAGTCAAATGTTCTAACGTTTGAAATATATTCTTTTGTCAAATATGGACAATGTAAAATAAAGGTTCAATTAAGGCTACCTAAATAATTTGGACGGTAATAAGTAAGCCTAACTTCTACCTACCAAATTAAAAATATATAAGGCCACTTCTTAAAATATAATAACGCTACACTTCTAATTCTTTTCCACACATTAAGAAACATAATATTTTTATACAGGGTATTATTGTATAAATTTTTAACGTCCTACCTGTACATTAAGTTATATATTTCACTTGGTTTCGGGACGGTGATAAGTAGGAATAACCCTACTGGTACCTATACCAAATTAAAAATATAAGAAGGCCACTGCATAAAAAATAATAACGCTACACTTCCAAATTGCTCACACATTAACGAGCATAGGGTTGTACAGTTATGCTAATACATCATAATACAAGGTATTCTCACACTTTGTGTTGTGGTCTCAGACATATTGGTATCATCCCATATCGCACTCTAGCTGTAGATTGAGCACAATGTAGAGTAGTCGGTATATGTTTAACTTTATTCTGTGAAAAAATACAAGCGATGTTCATTTTCCGTGCGCGCGATATGTGAAAATACAGCTCATGTTCCTTACTCACTCACTCACTCACCTTATTTATTGAACGAATGCTGTATTTTCCCACATCGCACTCAAGTGAACACCGTTTGCATATCTTATTTGAACGTCCTACCTATACATTAAGTTATATATTTTAGTCCGTTTCGACATGGTAACTCGGTTTCGGCGGGTTTCGGTCGGTCTCGATATAAAGCACGACCCGTAAAATCACACCAAAAACCCCTATTATCGCCACACCCACGCGCGGCCACGGCCCTGACTGGTGATGGACGAGATGATGTGGCATAGATTTGACATAAATGTTATTTTATAATTATAAAATAATGCATGAACTACTAATCATAGTGTACTAGGATAGTCTAGATGTTATATCAGAGAACGCAATCAGTCATGACAATCAAACCATAGATATATTACAGGATATCTATGAATCAAACAACATGACATGTGTCTCTGTTTACAAACATTCAGTCGGAAGAATTACCGTTGCAGTGCACACGAATAAAACATAGTTTAACCCAAAAAAGACAGATTGGGCCACTGGACAGATCAGGCCTTCACAAGCTTCACCCACTACACTAGGGCCCCCGCTTGAAATAGGCTTTCTGGCCATTAGTCAAAACATAGCAGTCACATTGTTACTTGGTCGATTTTTACTATTTCAGACAGGGTGCATGATATAGGCCTAAGGGTAAGTTGATGAGGGTAAAACTCCTCCAATCCTTATAATAGCCTAACCTTGTAACCTATTGATGTAATTTGGTATAGGTTCGTGTTGAGGGCTAAGCTTGTTTCAAGCCATAATAGACAACTCAAGGGAACAAAATTGTAGTAAAATCAACCTAAAATTAGCTATTTTCATTAGTTTTGAGCTTTGACCTTCATATGACCTTGCCATGACCTTGGAATGACTCCCTTGTGAAGCCTAGCCCAAATCTTTGTCACCATGTGTATTTGGAATAAGCTTCGTCAGGCTTTATAATTTTATTAAAATAATTGGCCAAAACATAACATCAGTGTGCTATATGTGTTATATTCCTGCCATATCAGACAGGGGTGACAAAAGGATGATATGATGGGGTAGTCTTTAACGCCTCCAATCCTTTCATTACCCTTGTGACCTTTCGGGGTGTTTCTTGGTATAAATCTGTGCCGGGGTCTATGTGGCCTTCAACATTAACTCTAATAGACTTCTCAAGTGAACAGCATTGTACCAAAAACAGAATATTTTCACTCCTTTTGAGCTGCGTTGACATTCTTGTGACCTTGAGATGACCTTGCCATGACCTTGGGGTAACACTCCTGTAAATTCCAACCCTTTTCACCATGTGTAGGGGTTTGTGGTTCTTCAGATGGAATTAATATGTTTAACTGGTCATTGTTCAAGACATTTATAACATCAGTGTGTTGTTTGATCCACTTATGCCATATGAGACAGAGGTGACACAAGGGTGATTTTATGGGGGATATCTGGATATAGATCCCCCCAACCCATATATTGTTCCTGTAACTTCTTGGCGTGTTTTGGTAGGTCCTATATGGGTCCGTGTTGAGGTCTACGTGTGTTTCAAATCATCACAGACATCTCAAGTGAACACAATTTTAGCAGAAACAATACAAAAAAAGCGGCTTTGACCTTGAGATGACCTTACCATGATCTTGGGGGTAATGCATCTATGAAGCCCTACCTCAACACGTAAGTTGGTACATATTAAGCTTTTCCAAAATTCTCAGGGACAGAGGGGAGAATTTTGACTTTCAGTGCATGGTCTTTAGAATGAGATAGGCCCATTATTCTACCTTCCATATTATGTGTCCCAAAATGGCCTAAAATGTGTAAAGAGTCCTCAACTTCAAAGGCTTATGAAATATTTTCCCCAAAGGGGATTTATGGGGATTGTTTATATGTAATTCTAAGCATATCAATGTTTGCAGTCACATAAAAAACTATTACATTAGAATTGTTTCCGACAAGACTAATTGGCAGGTCCGTGGTTGATATAGCATAATTGCAATATGTAACTTGGTTTAGTTAGTACACACAGACTAAATAGCAGATATAAATGCCAACGTAATAAAGCCTGCTATGTGTGAAAAACGTTACATTTTAACATTCTCTGAAATGTGTTAAAATTATAACCTTTTTTTTAAATGAAATATAATTTTGCTTCAATCCTAAAAATGATAAAACTGAATTTTGTAAATAAGTTTGTTTTATAATTTTTGCTCTGGATTGTTAATAATATATGATAATTATGTCAAAATATTGATAACGTTGTCACACACATTTAACTATAAATGCCCGAGCAAACATCACGTTCTAGCTCATCTGAACTGTCCAATTTTAAGTAACGTTATTGCAAGCTAGCCTGTCCATATTTCAGTAACGATCCTACAAATGACAAGTGACAATGTGGGGTTAGCGTCTCACCCGTTCGGGACTGCTCGGTTTTAACGACCACTGACGAAAGGCTGAGCCCGCCTAGCATAGTTCTAATCAGCCTCTGCCGCGAATCGAGCGTGCTTCCAGTCGAGTGCGCCACCACTCATCTCGTTGCCAGTGAAGCAGACTGACGCTCCGTCTCGAGCGTTAGATCGTCGTAGTCCGCTTGAGGACTGTGTGCACTTTATGAATGTCTAGACTACAATAAAGTGAGAAATAACCGAAGAATGAATTAATAGGAGTTGTTTATTCCGTCGTCCCGATGGTAGAGTTGATGGAAATATGGACGAACGAAGCACTTCAACATAACCATATATGCGACTCGATCGTTCCTCAACATACCCATATTGGTGACCACAGACGTTGAAACGTAATCGCAATTTCATTCAAACATATTGTTTTCACAAAGCAACCAAACGACAGTGCAAAACCATTGGTTTTGAGCCAGCCCAGGATAGTTTTAAAATTAGGGGAATTTTTTTAAAAAATGAGACATTATTTTTTGCAAGTACGTACGTGATGGTTGTAGGTCAATTATAAATAATGCCAGTGAGGTTAGTTAGAAAGGTTATCTGAAGAGAGGTACGTCATGTTTTCGCTAGAAACTGCGAAAATTTCAATAAATTTGGACGACAACCACGTGCTATCAATCTTTTTCAAGATGGCCGACACGATGGAATATGTGCAGTAAAATTGGACTGATTGGGTCATCCCTAAATAGTAAGAATTTAAAGATTTTTTCTTTCTAATTATGCCGTTTTTGGCGATTGGAAAGGAAATGTTCTTAATTCAGTTTAATCGTTTAACACCATAATTGGGTGATTCGATTTTCTCGGCCAATTCAAGAAAATATCAATAATAATTTTTCTTGTCTAAGTTAAACGTAAAAATTTAATTCTAAACCAAAAATATCACCTCGACCCAGAAAAGCTTTTAAATAGGATTAGAGCCACTTAAAATTGTTCGCCTGAAATATATGTGAATGAACGGTCTTATTTGGTCTATAAATACATTATTCTTAGGACCGTAGATCGATATTTTGTGGTTGTAACCATACTTCTATTTCAGAGGAAGTAGATATATTTTTACTATGAACTGGTAAGGGCAGCCATCTTGGCAGCCGGTTTCCCTATCATCCAGCTGATCTGGCCCACGTGTTCCCGCCTACCTGTAATTCACTGCGAGATCGCCTCATCAGCTCAGATCAGCATAATTAGCATAAATTAGGCAGCTATCTTGAATCAGTGGTGTGAACGGCAAATGCCGCTCACAGGTCAAGGCCAAATATGCCTGCAACAGCGTCTGGAAATACAGTCTAGACAAGATTTAATTTTTCCAAAATATTTTTTTTCAGTCAGGAAAGAGAGACTGATTTCATTTTAATATGTGTTTCTAGATATTGCAAATTATGTAGCACGTTGTGTGATATTTTGTGATTGAAAATTAGATTTTCCCATACTGTCGTTCCTGACACGTTTTTTGAGAGGTTAGAGTTCAAATAGGCTAAGACATGCGCCAACAGTCAGCAACATACTTAGCTGCTAAATCTGTTAATGAGTCATGAGCTGATGTGGCGCATCGCACGGTCATACGCACACCACGTACACAGTGCACAATAGCCGAAGCGCTCACCGCCCCAATAGAGGCACAGCAGCGTGCCGCCATACATACATCCCGCACATCATACAACCGTACAGTCTACATCGATGGGCACTAGTCTACATGCACCGATGCAAATCGAAGCGAGCGACCGATTTTGACGTCAATAAAAATAATTCTCATGGTGAACATTTTTTTTTTAAAAAAGGATGTTCATTATGGGAAATATTCATCAATAAATTTATACTACTCAGTCTTTATAGACCTCTGTCAGTCAAGAATTTCAACACGACACGGCGGACGGCAAAGGGCTGGTTTTAAATCTCGACTCCAGGTTCTTTTTAACAAACTCCCTTCTTCTAGGAAAACGTCGTGTTTATTTCTTCTCGTCTGTGTAAAACACATATAATATACAGATACAGTTACATAGTCAGTTTACTCTACCCAACGTGGCAGAGAAACCTAACCCAGCTTGGTTCCAATCAGAGCGCGCACCATCGTGCTTTGACAGCACTCTGGCCCGTCTCAACCTCGCATCTAGGCCCGCTCCCATATACTTAGCCATCATCATAATCGGAACATTGATTCAACATACATTTACGCGCATGTAGGCTTCCCTCTGCCCAGCCCACGCGGACGCCAGTCGGTCTGAGTGGACAGCCTATCTTGATGGTCCCCTGCGACCTCTGGCGGCATCTGCCGGGACCGCCTGTGTTACAAACTGGATAACAGCCTGGATTACAAATGAGTAATTCATTGTAACTCATTGCAACCCGTAACGCAATCAGCCCGCGCGCGGCTTGTCCTGTTCGATGGTGTCCTGGTCAGAAAGATCAATGATAGCATCATAGCTATGCTTATACTTTTACAAAATGATTCTATAAATTAAGTCGAGCTGTAGATGCATATTACAGTCACACTCAGCCTATTTTTAAGAGAATGAAATTTTCTCATGATGAGCAGAATTTAATTGTTACTTATTTAAATCTAAATTTGAGACTTGATAGTTGCGCTATGGTGACTATTTTGATATATTGTGTGTTTTTCGACTTGTGTGGAAATTTTTCCACAGGTCGAATTACCAAATACAATTACCTTATAGCTTAGAATAGCAATTAAGCATTTATTCTGGCGCTTTTGCATTCAGTTCACGACCTACAATCATCACAATTAATATGTTAAATAAAACAGTATGACCCCTACCAAGCACACATTTCTACATGGAGAGTTTTCAGATATTTCAGCAACCCCTGCACTCTACTACTTGCGAATTTAAATGGACAATTTTCACACATAGATTTATCACACATCTAGCCTTTTCTCAAACTAGACAACTGTGCACACAGTTCTTCACGCGGAGTGCGACGATCAAAATCGCGGATTTCTCGCAACAGACGTCGGAGAGATTTGTCATGGAGTGAATCCTCAAGAAGCCCTTCGCCAGTTAGACGTCAGCCTCAACGGCGATCAACCAATCTGCCGAAATTTAAAATAGCCACCTTTCACTCAACAGACGTGGAGTTGTGGTTCAATCAAATCGAAAAACAATTTGATTTACACCAGATAGCAGATGATGACGAACGTTACAGATTGACATGTGCTGCACTCTCTGGCGAGGTAGCATCTGATGTTAGAGACGTATTATTACAGCCTTTCCTCACTCACAAGTACGAGAATTTGAAAGCCATCTTAATCGAACGACGAGGTTTAACTACACCAGAGAGAGTAAATAAAGTGATTTCAGGAGAAAAACTGGGATCTGACATAGATATTAGATTTCTCAGACGGTTACAGAAGACAGCTGGTTTTGGAACCAAAGCAGTGGTAAGAAAGGCAGTCATCCGTCAGGCCTTTATTCGACAAATGCCACCATCAGTCTGGCTCATTTAGCTACACAGCCAGATAGTGCGTCGTTAGAAAATTTGGCCATGTTGGCCGACCGTGCTGTCGCTGCAGAAAAGGACGTCGACGAAGCTAAGCTGGGGGTTGCTTAAATACACGTCAGCGAGAACGGAAAGCTGGTTGGACTGTTGGAAGAACTGTCTCGCAGGCTTGAAAAATTAAAGACAGCAACAGCCAAAGCAACACAGAAGAAGACCTATGGACTCTCACAAACAACCGAGAATCGTGCCACTAAGCCACAGTTCGCTCCTAATGTGCAAGCCAAACCGTTTGTACCTAATAACCAAAATGTTACCAGGCAAGATGTTCCCACAAATAATAAAAAAAGATAGTCATCTTAACGCACCACCGCTGCAAATACAGCAAAATAACGCTGTTCAACCGACCGACAGTCAATGCACAGATTTGCTGCTACGACCAATCTTTCAGTGAAAAGGCGCGTTTGTGCAGTGAACCCTGTTTGTACTATAAAATGATAGGCCAGCGCGAAGTAGCGAATATTGCGTCATATCCGGCCAAGTTATTATACGTCGCAGACAAACACAATAAGCGTAAATGTCTAATTGACACGGGCGGAGCAGTCAGCGTTTTACCCAAGTCTTGCGCTAACAGGACTTCAGTCGCGTCGTCGACGTTGGTCTTAAAAAAGATTACGCTTGGACATTCATAGTAGCGGACGTCAAACAACCAATTATAGGAGCTGATTTTCTCATACATTACAGCTTACTGGTGGACTTAAAAAGTCGTTGTCTGAGAGACATGCGAACCGGTTTAGCTATACCAGCTACATTATCGTCTATTAAACCGTTATCACTGATTAGAGTCGACACCGTTCAAAACTGATACAAAAAAATATTAGGTCAGTTCCCGGAACTGACTCGTCCTGCAACGAAGGGCGAGCCAGTCAAACACGGTATTACACACAAAATAGTTACCAAAAGAACATCTCGTACTCGCGCACCCCGACGTTTAGCACCTGATAATCTAGTCACTGCGAAACGAGAGTTCAATGACATGATGACATGACAATGCTCAGACAGTACCGGATCGATATTCGATTCCCCATATACAAGATTTTACTCAACGTTTAGCAGGGTCAAAAGTTTTTTCCAAAATAGACTTGGTACGGGCATATTACCATATACCGGTTGAACCGTCTGACGTACATAAAACAGCGGTTACCACACCTTTCGGTCTGTTCAATTTCACTGGGACACCGTTTGGTTTAAAAAATTCTGGTCAAACCTTCCAACGTTTTATAGATCACGTTACGCGCAGACTAGATTTCGTGTTCGTATATTTGGACGATTTGTTAGTCCCAAGCCCCGACCATTGTACGCATAAGAAACATTTGAGAATTATTTTTACCCGTTTAGCAGAATATGGCATCATCATAGGCCAAGACAAATGTCAGTTCGGTACTACAGAATTAAGTTTTTTAGGACATCATGTTTGCGCAGAAGGCATTTCACCACTACCCAGTGCTGTAGACGCGATAGTTAATTTCGTTAGGCCTGAAAAGCAATGAGCGTTGCGTCGATATCTAGGAATGATAAACTATTATCATAGATTTATACCACATTGTGCTGATAAGTTGACACTGTTAAATCAATTACTAACTGCTGCTAATGAAGGACATACAAGATTGTCACCTAAGTCAAATTTCGACTTGAAGTTGAATGAAAGTGCAGATTCGGCGTTTATCGAGTCTAAGCAAATACTTGTAGGATCCCTACTTCGCTAGTCTAATGTGGCAGTTGTCCACACCCTCCCGGACGCGTAAGTCTGTGGACGACTGCCTCGTTTTGGTACTTTGGTGCCGGGCGCAGAGGGCCGAATCCCATGCGGCCGTGGTACTTTTCCCGCACTTCAGATAGAACGCTCAGCGACTGCGGACGTGCCGCCGGTCGCCCACTCTGAATTTAATTAAACGTGTCGTGCGCAGGGTTGTACGTTGCTTTTATCAAATGTCTAGACAAATAAACATGATAAGCAGAAGAGGAGTTTTGTGAGTTAATCAGAACCGTTGATCCGACGGGGAGATGAAGTTTACGATATGATGGAGAGTGTTATGCAGTTTCTCCCGTTCACCCTTACAAGCCCATACTGGAGACCCTAACAATCACATACTGGTGCCTCCGGCGTGAGGGACTACCTAACGTTCCCATATACTTGCTAACGCAACGCTCTTAGTACACCCAGACCACTCTGCCCCATTGAATATCACGTGCGACACTAGTGATTTCGTGGCGTTTTGCAACAGTTCATCGATAATGTCTGGCAGCCACTTCCATTTTTCAGTAAAAAACTAACTCCCGCAGAGACACGCTACAGCGTGTTCGATCGCAAGCTTTTAGCAGTGTACGCTACTATTAGACATTTCAGGCATAACTTAGAAGGCCGTTATTTTTTTGTAAACACCGATCATAGACATTTAACTTTCGTAATGACATCAGTCACTGAACGCCCGTCACTGCGACAAAAAAGGCAGTTGCCTTTAATTGCCGAGTTCACAACATACATAAGATATGTGAAAGGAGAGACAAATTTCGTCGCCAAGGCTTTGTCATGACCGACCGTGTCCTTCATAGACAATACATAAACCATAAATTATAAAGAATTAAGCGCAGATCAAGCCTTGAACAGAGAATTTACGCGGTTGCGACATTCAAAGTCGTCTACCATGAATTTTCAATTACTCAAATCATTTGATAACAATTTGATTTGGTGTGATGTATCAGCAGGACACATTTGGCCGTAGATTACAGCAAAATTTTGAAAACAGGTTTTCACAAATTTACGTCATCCATCGCATAGGGCTACAAAGCCATTGATCAATACAAAAATTGTCTGGCATGGAATGAATATAGATATTGCTAAATTGTGCCGTTCTTGCAAAGGTTGCCAGACCTGTAAAGTATCTCGCCTTAATAAGCCAGTTTTCAGCAAATTCGACGAACCTACCGAGAGATTTGACCACGTATACATCAATATAGTCGACCCCTACCGTATGCCGAGGGTTTCAGATATCTACTGACTTGTGTAGATCGTTTCACACATTGGCCAGAAGCTATACCGCTAGTGGATATTATAGCTGAAACGGTCGCGGACGCCTTTTTTAGCGAGTGGATAGCACGGTTTGGTGCCAAGTTCGAATCAAAATCATGGGATGGTTTATGCAACCAGTTCAGGATAGTACGAAACCAGACAACGAGCTACCACCCCCAATCGAATGGCATGGTCAAGCGTTTCCACCGTCAGCTTAAAGCAGCCATTATGGCACACGAATCACCGAATCCATATAACTATTCTGATAAGCTCCGCATAGCCATGTCGCGTTTCCGTCTGTGCCCACCGCGCGACTCACCTCAGAACAACATTTTCCAACATAAGGAAATAGACACATGCTCACATGTATTTTTGCGAAGAATCGCAATTGCACCGCCTCTAACCGCCCTTTACAACGGCCCATACAAGGTCATCGTAAGGAGAGGAAGAGTCATAAAAATCCTAATAAAAGGAGTTAAACTGCACACTTATACAGCAAGCCCGGAACAGGTACAGAGAATCAGCGTAAAACGCAAAATAATACGAAAAATTTTGCGATAGTTAAAAGGGTACCGGCTCTCACTCAGAATTCTGACAGGAAAAGAGCTGAACCGACAGTGAAAACACAGACACGGTCTGATGCAGTTAAAAATGGTACGAATTTGGCTACTACTCCAAAGCATAATGCTAATAGAGTAAATTTGCCTAAACAATTCACACCTTATATAGCCCCGCATTCGCGAACCCCCGCCGTTTCCTGCGCTAGCGGGAGCAGTGGCGGTTTGCGTACGTATTCATGTGTACCTTTACACATACGGGGTAAAACCCCTATTCCAACCTATAAGTACCAAATCTATTAATTAGATTTATATAGGTTGGTCGTTACCCGTAGCGCAACAGCATAATTCGTAAGCAAGGAACAATGGTGTTACGAGGATTGGAACAATGGTGTTATGAGGATTGGAACAATGGTGTTAAGAGGATTGGAACAATGGTGTTAAGAGGATGGGAACTTGGATATAATTATTACATATTAATACGTTAATGCTGCGCCGGCGATGTTACCAACCACCAACGCTGTATTTTCACAACTGACTGTTTTAGTGTTTGATTACTGTATGTTGTGTTGTGCATTTCCCAAACGGAGCGGCGAACTGACGCTATAACCACAAGCTGGCTTGGTTCATACGTTTACACTTAACCCGGGGGTAATGTGGGGTTAGCGTCTCACCCGTTTGGGACTGCTTGGTTTTTCCGACCACTGATGAGTGACCAGGCCCGCCTAGCCTCGTTCTGATCAGCCTCTGCCGCGAATCGAGCGCGCTTCCAGCCTGGCGCGCCACCACTTATCTCGTTGCCACTGAAGCAGACGGACGCTCTGTCTCAATCTCAGGGCCAAGCCGCATGGCGTTAGATCGTCGTACTCCGCTTGGGGACTGTGTGCACTATATGATTGTCTAGACTACAATAAAGTGAGAAATAACCAAAGAATGAATAAATAGGAGTTGTTTATTCCCGTCGTCCTGACGGAAGAGTTGATAGAAATGTGGAGGAGCGAAGCACTTCAACATACCCATATTGGCTACTCGATCGTTCCTCAACATACCCATAACAATGTCCAAACAAGCATAACGTTCTTATAGTTCAAGTCAAGTCAAGTAATGATGGCATATTAAGTGTTTAATAATTACTCTTTTCGATTACATGCAATCATATATGGTGTATAAAAAATCATTTCCTCGAAAATATCGTAATTTTGGAATGTGCTTCGTCGTAAATAGGCCCCTATATATTGGTAAAGAGACAAATTTTTTTTATAGATGTAGGACCCCTAGATATCAAGTCAACTTTTATGTCAACGTTACCATGGTTACGATGTCATTTTTGTGAATTTCTTGATAGGGAATTCATGATCAATGTGGAAATAGGAGAAAACACTTATAGGCCCATATATTTGCTTCTTTTTTTCTGCTGGCTTCTTTTACTGTGGCATCTTAGTTCTTTCTATCCTTACCATGTATGAGCTATAGCATCAGTAAAAAAGGTTAGATGGCATATAATTCTGAGTAGTAACGATAGGTAAGTTACAATAAATTTGACAGTGAAAATAGGCGATAAATAACTATGTTGTTATAGGCGCCTCTTTATATACTGTGATTGTGTGAGTTGTGCTATACACTAAATACGTGTAAGTTCACTGAATACCCAGAGAGCCAGAAGGGTTTGAGAGACATGGCGTGCTGTAAAAGGTTGGCCGGTGGAAATCATCTCTACACATACCCACGAACACAACCTGGGTGGACAACCTTGACAGTGAAAATAGGCAATAAATAGCTATGTTGTTATAGGCGCCTCTTTATATACTGTGATTGTGTGAGTTGTGCTATACACTAAATACGTGTTCACTTAATACCCAGGGAGCCAGAAGGGTTTGAGAGACATGGCGTGCTGTAAAAGGTTGGCCGGTGGAAATCATCTCTACACATACCCACGAACACAACCTGGGTGGACAACCTTGCAAATATTTTGCAGTAAATGCACAAAAATCGAAAATCCAAAATGGCTGCCAGAAATGTCTTGTTTATATAAATTTTGAACGGTTTGTTCAAATATAATGTGTGACACATCGTTTCTAATGGTTTTCGGCATTCCAAGTCCATTTCTAGCAACATTTCATTGATTTAGGCCATACATAGGTTGTTTATGAGAAGGTCAAGGTCAAATTCAACTTTTAGAAAGGCCTAACTTGCGGCATATTCGGAAACAAAACTATAAGAAAATTATATTTTGTGGCTATAACAATTGTTAATATTGAATGTAGGCGCAAAAGAAAAGATGATTTGATTGCACAACACTAAGCAAAGTCACAGACACAAAGTGGGTATAGGAGACTTAGCAACATAGCTAATGCACATTAGCGGTCTGGTAATAGAGCGTTTGATTAGATCAAACCTTGGGATGAATGGAGTCACCCGTTTACTATTGTTACTCTGGAGACTCGAAGGTAGCGGAACTGAGCAATAGGCCGAAGCGTTTCAACATTAAATTGCTCAGTGACACACACGTAGGGTAAATCGCCCAGGGATGCCCAGAGCGAGTGAAGGGAACTCTCAGTAACCCTCCATGCCCATTCACCAACCACCATCTCGTCATCAGCTCATTTTTCACTTAGGCCTACCGTTTAATTATTTAATTATTTAATGTATTGCAATTATTTGTATATTCAGATAATAAAAAGATATATTGGAATCGATCAAACGAATTACTTTAAGGTTATGAAATCGAAAACATCATAATTATCTGATTTCTAAGATCCATACCTGCAACTGGACCAAAAGTGAGGTAGTTAATTATGCCATTGCTATGGATGACATAATGTTATGCCAGTGGGGCCGCTGTGAATATTGTCATTTTAATAATGGATGTATAGGAAATAGTAGTAGTAGTAAATTATTGCTTTACGTCACTTTTCGGCACAAATGGTCTTTTAAGTGACATTGTAATAAGATAAAAACGTTGTAGTCAATTGATGAGATGAATGATGTACATATGATGATGCGAGGGTGGGGGTGATAGGGCATGGTGGGTTATTCAGAGCGTTTTCCTTCACTCGCCCGATCAGGGGTTCTGGGCATGTCTAGGGGATCTACCCCCAGACATGCCCAGATGGCCGGAGACTTGGGTTTCGCTGTAATGCTGAAACTCCGTGGCATTTTGCGCAGCTCCGCTATCCTCGGGTCGGATAGTCCCCAGAGTAACAATAGGATGGAAAACTCCCTCTGGGTAACTCCAGTCATCCCACGTGAGAGACCTAATGTCAAACACGCTATTGCCGGTTATTTAAGGCTACCACGGCCTACACCAGCGCCAGTACTGATGCGGGTGCTGCATTGGCTCCACTGGAGGAACCAGGGTATGCCACTGGCAATTCGCCCAAAGATTATAGCCAGATACGAGGAGGCTGCAGCTGCCCTTGGATGATTGATGTAGACTAGTGCTTCCGTACACAGCATTCAACAGACGAAACAGATCCCTAATGACCCTCCCCGGATGGGGGCGAAAAGTACTACTACTAGCAATCATCCCAGTACCCCTGTATAGGAAATAACCCCGTCACCAATTGCTCACTATTCAATGGCGATAGTACGTACCATGCAGACGTCAGTTGCAAAATCCTGTGAGCTTATTCAAAGATTATACAACAAATTGTATCATACAGGTCTAACTTGCCAGAATAAAATTACAATACTGCAGCAATTGTGAATGCAATGTGTGTTATTTCTCGGTGATCGTTTCATACAGACAAATTTTTTAAATCAATAGAAAATGCAGTATATATATATTTGCATGACCTTCTATAAGACCTATAATTTTTGTATGAATTTCTGCTTCCTCTCAGCCTGAAGTTTTCAGTACAGAAACATGATATAAGATCACAACAGATACAAAAGTGTATGTCAACAATAAATAGGTGTCCAGTTCAGTGTACATGTCTGTATTTATTTAGTGAGCTAGACGTGGTGCCAGGATGAACAGAGTTATGATATCATAGCAAAGAAAATAAAGTAATGTGCCTTGAGGATAGATACAATCATGGAAATGCAATAGTAGTAGAAAGGTTATCTGAACAGAGGTTTTCGCGTTAAAACAGCGAAAAATTTGATAGATTTTTCTAGAAACCCTCGACATTTTCAAGATCCACTTAAAACTGTTCGCCTGAAATATATGTGAATGAAAGGTTCTATTTGGTCTATAAAAACATCATTGTTAGGACTGTAGGTCGATATTTTATGACTGTAATTATAACTTTTATTTCAGTGGTAGCAGTGTTATTTTAATGTGAATCGGTAAGTGGCCGCCATTTTGGCAGCCGGTGACCCTCATTTCGCTCCATTGGCTGCGAGATAGCCTCAGGTGTTCCCGCCCACTCATCATGCATTGCGGTATCACCCCATCTGCTCAGATCGGCATAATTAGCATAAATTAGGCCGCCATTTTGAATTAGCGACATGAACGGCCAATGGCACTCACATGTCAAGGCCACATAGACCTACAAGAATAATTTTTCCAATATATGTTTCTCAGTCAGGAAAGAGAGACTGATTTTATTTTAATTGTATTACTAAATATTGCAAATCAGGTCGCACATTGTGAATGACAAATCAGTAGTCTACCTTTTTCCAGACAGCCCTGAACTGCTAAATATGTTAATGAGTTCTGAGCCGGTGCGGCGCGCCAATCGACCACACGCACACCGCCTGCACAGTGCACAGTAGCCGAGACACACACCAGCTGACAGTGTACTGCCATGCATACAACCCGCACATTATACGAGCGTACAGTCTAAATCGTTGGGCACTAGACTACAAGCACCGATACAAATCGAAGCGAGCGCTCGATTAGGACGTCGATAAGAATAATTCTCATGGTGAACAGTTAAAAAAAAAAGGGGATGTTCATTACGGGGAATATTCAGCAATAGGATTATTTAAGCAGTCTTTATAGACATCTGTCAGTAAAAAAAATAAATAAGTGATTCTATGAATTAAGACAAACTGTACACGCCTAACAGTCACATTCAGCCTATTTTTACGAGAACGAAATTTTCTCAGGATGGGCAGGATTTAATTATTTCTTATTAAATCTAAATTGAGGTTTGACAGTTGAACTACGGCGACTACTTTGATACATTGTATGTTTTTCGACTTGTGTTGAAATTTTTTTTCAACACTGGTTGAATAACCAAAGATTATAAACATATAGTTTAGAATAGCAATTTAGCATTTATTCTGGCATTTGTTTTGCATGCACTTATCGACCTACAATCACCACGATTAATATGCTTAATGTCATATTGTAAACATTTCCACACGTAGGGGCCTACATTTCTGCATAAAGACTTCTCAGTCATTTCAGCAACCCCTGCACTCTACTATCTGCGAATCTACATGGACAATCTTCATAAACAGAATTATCTCACATCTAGACTTTTCTCAAGCTAGACAACTTAACTCATAGCAGGCTGGCCGTTTTGACATTGGACGTCTGTGTGGTCTGGCCATTTTAGTGATTTTGAGACATATTCTGATACTCCTAATATAATTTTAGAATGATGGCATATGCATTTCCTATACACCACAGGAAGACACATACAACATATAACCAAAATACACTTCATTTAATTGGCAAATGTGATGTTGCCATGGTAACCGACAGCCATTTTGAATATGCTAATTAGGTGGTCAAATTTTTGGTAATTTTGTTTAAAAATGATCTTTTAGAGTTCCACGGAGATTCAGGAGTGCAATATTATATCAATTCACATAAAATATATTAAAATACATCACAGACAGTTCGAAGAAGCATTCAATAGGTCTATGTACACAAAATAATAGGATAAATCAGTTATTACCATGGTATATATTAATCTGTCTAAATTCCCTGAGGGGCATACTAGATTTCATATTTTGAGATAATATTTCCAACTCATCTGGGAAATACCGAAAGCCACGTATTCATCTGAGCCTAGAGTTCTATTTTTTGTTCAAAAACGGTTGTGACGCAGATAAATCAACCCTTTATGTTCTAGGTTCCCCATGCTGTGTTCATAGTTGCGCAAGTGATGTCATCTGTGAAGGACTAAGCAATATTGCCAGGTCCGAGCTGGGCTCGGACTTAGACTGCAGCGTCATAAATTCGAGGCCCGAGCTGGGCTCGGACTTAGACTGCTATGAGTTAACACACATGAGTTTCCCACGCCGAGTGCGGCGATGAAACTAGTTGGTATGTTTTACAGCAACTCAGACGTTTCACTATTTAAACTAATTTCAACAAATAACTTTTCAAAATGGCCGCGAGAGGCGACAGTGAAGGTTTCGTGTCATCACCCCTCGACGGACAAGGGGCACGTCACAAAGATTCGTACTACCCGATGAGTGATAAAAATGCAGCAGAACTTGGAGACAGGATGCTGAGTTTTGCCGATTAAAAGCTGATTTCCTGCGGATCGCATGCAATAGACGTAAGAGAGGGTTGTCACAGAGTGATTCATCAAGAAGCCCTTCGCCAGTCAGACGTCAACCTCCACGACATTCAGCTAATCAGATGTTAGAGACGTTACAACCGTTCCTCACTAAAATTTGAGAGCGATCCTAATCAAACGACAAGGCTTAACGACACCGGAAAGAGTCAACAAAGTGATTTTAGGTGAAAAACTTGGATCCGACATACCGTCTAGATTTCTTAGGAGGTTGCAGAAGACAGCTGGCTTTGGTACAAAAGCGGTAGTAGGCAAGGCTGTTATCCGCCAAGCCTTCATTCGACAAATGCCGCCTTCAGTACGTGCGCACTTAGCTACACAACCAGATAGTGCGTGGCTAGTGAATTTGGCCATGTTGGCCAACCGCGCTGTCGCTGCTGAGAAGGACGTCGATGAAGCTAAGCCGGGGGTTGCTGAGATAAACGTCAGTGAGAGCAGAAAGCTCATTGGACTGTTGGAAGACCTGTCTTGCAGGCTCAAGAAACTAGAGACTGCCACAGCCAAGGCTACAAAGAAAAAGACATACGGACACTCACAACCAACCGAGAACCGTGCCGCCAAGACACAGTTCGTCCCGAATGTTCAAGCAAAACCTTTTATACCCAATAATCAAGCTGTTACTAGGCAAGATGTATCAAATAATAACAAAAAAGATAGTCGTCCTAACGCACCTCTGCCGCAAACGATGCAAAGTAACGTTGCTCAACCGGTCGACACAGCCGATGCACCTGTTTGTTTTTATCACCAAACATTAGGTGACAGAGCATGCACGTGCAGAGAACCTTGCGCGTTTTCTTCAAACTAATCGGCCAGATCAAGGCAGCGACTCTTGCATCTGGCGAAATAACCGAGGCGTGACATGGCTCTGCGGAAGCTTCCTTTTCCAGCTTATCCCCCTCTAAGTTATTATACGTCGCAGACAAACACAACAAGTGTAACAATTTAATTAACACGGGCGCAGCCGTCAGCGTGTTACCAAAGTCTTGCGCTAACATGACATCAGACGCTGCCTGCCTGTCCCTAGTTGCAGCTAATAATACTACAATAAACACCTACGGAAATTGTAGACGCGTCGTCGACGTTGGTCCTAAACGAGATTACGCCTGGACTTTCATAGTAGCGGACGTCAAACAACCAATCATAGGAGCTGATTTTCTCATACATTATAGCTTACTGGTAAACTTAAAAATTCGTTGTCTGAGAGACATGCGAACCGGTTTAGCCTTACCAGCTACTTTATCGTCTATTAAACCATTATCACTGAGTAGAGTCGACACCGTTCAGAACGACTACACGAAGTCATTAGGTCAGTTTCCGGAACTGACTCGTCCTACAACGGAGGGCGAACCGGTTAAACACGGTATAACACACAAGATAGTGACAAAAGGCCACCCAGTATTCGCGCGCCCACGACGTTTAGCACCTGATAAACTAAGTCACTGCGAAACGCGAGTTCGATGACATGATTAAGGTGGGCGTTATCGAACCCAGCGACAGTGAGTGGTCGTCAGTGCTTCATATGGTGCCTAAAAAAAAGGGAGATTGGAGACCGTGCGGAGATTATAGATGTTTAAACGTTCAGACAGTACCGGATCGACACCCGATTCCACACATACAAGACTTTACCCAACGTTTAGCGGGGTCGAAAGTTTTTTCAAAAATATACTTAGTACGGGCATACTACCAGATACCAGTCGAACTGTCCGACATGCATAAAACAGCGGTTACAACATCTTTCGGTTTAATCAATTTCACTAGGACACCTTTTGGCTTAAGAAATTCCCGCCAAACTTTTCAGCATTTTATTGATCACGTTACACGCGGATTAGATTTCGTGTTCGTATATTTGGACGATCTATTAGTATGCATAAAAAACATTTGAAGATTTTTTTTACACGTTTAGCAGAATACGGGATAATTATATGACCAGACAAATAACAGTTCGGTACTACCGAATTAAGTTTTCTAGGACATCATGTTAGTGCAGCAGGCATTTCACCATTAGCAAGCACTGTTGATGCGATAGTAAATTTTGTTAGGCCTGAAAAGCAAAGAGCTTTACGTCGATACTTGGGAATGATAAACTATTACCATAGATTTATTCCAAATTGTGCGGATAAGTTAACACCGTTAAATCAATTGCTCACTGCCGCCAATATAGGTCATACAAGATTGTCACCTAAGTCAAATTTCGATTTGAAGTGGAATGAAAGTGCAAATTCTGCGTTTATCGAGTCTGAACAAATACTTGCTAATGCTACCCTTTTAGTACATCCAGACCATACTGCACCGTTGAATATCACGTGCGATGCCAGTGATTTCGCCGTAGGCGGCATTTTACAACGGTACATTAATAATGTCTGGCAGCCACTTTCATTTTTTAGTAAAGTAGAAGAGACACGTTACAGTGCGTTCGATCGCGAACTTTTAGCAGTGTACGCTACTATCAGACATTCCAGGCACAATTTAGAAGGCCGTTATTTTTTCGTGAACACCGACCATAAGCCTTTAACTTTCGTAATGTCATCAGTCACCGAACGCCCGTCACTGCGACAAACAAGGCAGTTGGCTTTTATCGCCGAGTTTACAACAGATATAAGATATGTGAAAGGAGAGACAAATTTTGTGGCCGACGCTTTGTCACGACAGACCGTGTCCTTCATTGATAATACATCAACCATAAATTATAAAGATTTAAGTACAGATCAAGCTTTGGATACAGAGTTCACACGGTTGCGACATTCAAAGTCATCTACCATGAATTTTAAATTGCTCAAATCATTTGATAACAATTTGATTTGGTGTGATGTATCAACAGGACACATTCGGCTGTACGTTACAGAATAATTTCGAAAACAGGTTTTCTCGAACTTACACGGCCTAGGTCATCCATCGCATAGAGCTACGAAACCGTTGATTAATACAAGATTTGTCTGGCACGGAATGAATATAGACATTGCTAAGTGGTGCCGTTCTTGTAAAGGTTGCCAGACCGCTAAAATATCTCGCCATAATAAGCCAGTTTTCGGCAAATTCGACGAATCCACAGAGAGATTTGACCACATACATATTTTGACACATACATATAGATATAGTCGGACCCTTGCCGTATGCCGATGGTTTCAGATATCTACTGACTTGTGTAGATCTTATCACACGTTGGTCGGAAGCTATACTGCTAGTGGATATAAGAGCCGAAATGGTCGCCGGTACCTTCTTTAGCGGGTGGATAGCACGATTTGGGACTCCTGCCACTATCACCACGGATAGGGGCGCCCAGTTCGAATCAAAATTATGGGATGGTTTATGTAACCAGTTCGGGATAGTACGAAACCGCACAACGAGCTACCACCCCCAATCGAATGGCATGGTCCAACGTTTCCACCGTCAACTTAAAGCAGCTATTATGGCACACGAATCACCGAATCCATGGACAATAACACTACCTGCTGTATTGCTAGGTCAGCCCGTATAAGGTTATCGTGAGGAGCGGCAGAGTCATGAAAATCCTAGTTAAAGGCAAGGTAGAAACGGTCCCCCTTGATCGAGTTAAACCTGCACACTTAGACAACGAGCCCGCCATAGGTACAGAAAAACAGCGTAAAACGCAAACTAACACGAAGAATTCGAAAAATACTGCAACAGTTCAAAGGGAACCGGCTCTCAAACAGAATTCCGAAAAGAAGAGAGCTGAACCGAAAGCGAAAACACAGACACGGTCTGTGGCGGTTCATCATGGTACGAATTTGGCTACTACTTCACAGCATAATGCTAATAGAGTAAATTTGCCTCAACAATTCACCCCTTATGTAGCGCCGTATTCGCGAAATCCCCGCCGTCTTCCGCGCTAACAGGAGCGACGGAGGTTTGCGAACGTATTCACGTATACCTTTGCACCTACGGGTTAAAACCCCTTATTCAAACAAAACGATCAAACCACCAAATGTTCAAAACAATTCGAAAAACCAAATTGTACCAGACCCAACCGTAAAACAAACCAGAGTTGGACGAAAAATCCAGACTCCAGCACGTTTCGTGCAGATGGTCCACGCTTTAGTAGCGCCTAACGACATCTACTGCGGAACCAGCTGTACGAGGCGTAACAATCATAATTTGTAAATATAAAGTTTGCCAGGCCTGGCGTAATTAAAATAATGATGTCAAATGTTACTTAATTAGGTTACTCATAGAAGTAATTTTATTATCAAGTACTAATGTATTAATTAGATTCGTGAAGGTTGGCCGTTACCCGTAGTGCATACCAAGCCAAGCATCAGCGGCTCTGGAATAAATCTCTGATTCGGAATCACAACTGATGAGCCAATCATCGTGTGAGATCTTCCAACGGTAGATAGATGAGGGGACACAGGAACGAAAAGCATTAGAGATATTTAGCTGTCAAAACAAATCGCCAACGACGAAATCGTATGAGGAGAATGGGAATGAGATTAGGCCCAGTCTCAACAAAGCAGTCATTCAATAAAATACCATCAAAGCTTTCAGTTGAATCGGGCGAATTTTAGTAGTACGGTTGAGCTACTGTCTCGTACGTATCACCAGGCGATGAGGCAGATAGAAGACAAGGAGGACGCAACACCTGGAACCTCAGCGATTATCCTCAAGGATTCCAATTCTTAGAAGACCTAGCTTTGTACGTGGTACTTAATCGCTAAATCTGGAATAATTTCTGACTTTAAGTTTTAGAGTTTTTGCGCCCACAAAAAATGTGGAGTTGACCTGTAATGGCCACAAAAAAGCGTGACGCCTGACGCGACTAAAACCCCACCTTCCCCTACGGGTGGGGGATAAAAAGGGTTTGATACAGGTAAACTAATTAATTATAAGGATTATGTGTTGTGCACGGCTGCATTTGCTCAGGGATCTATGACAGTCACATCCTACATAGCAGGGGACTGTCAGAAACTTGATTAGTTAACGCCGGCGTTAGCCCATCCAAGATGGATGCACCAAAAGTGGGTAAGTCAGTTTTCTGCTCTTTTGAGGTATTTTATTACAATTTTTGCGCTAGGCATTCACCCACAGTATTTATATAAATGGAAGAGATATTTAGGGAGTAGTGGCGTTTGTTAAAAACGTAAGAGTATGGTAAATTTGACATCCGCAAAAGCACGGGAAGATTGACCAACGCATTTTATAAATAACACAAAGATTGACTAAAGGTAGACAGAAATTCCGTCTCTAGCGTAAAATTAGACGGCTGTCAGTGAAAAGCCATGAGAGGACTGCTGCACAGGTTAGACTAAAGGGAGTTAACAATAAGGCCAGTCGGTGACGGAAGTAGGCCGCAGCCTCTAATCGTCGTTTAAAAAGGAATATCATTTGAAAATAACTTTTAAAGGCCCATTGTAACATCACGGTTTAGATTATAGAATACTGTTACATTAATATCCAATATAAAGCTGGTCCTGTAAATATGTTTATTAGATAACATGTAGGCTAGATATAATATAATGTACACTATTTACACGTCAGTGTGGCAAACAGCGCCACACTGACAAAATGTAGAATTACTACATGCTCACACAGCTATCAGACACGCTCTCGATCTCAACTTTCTAAAACTCTCTCCAGAGAAAGTCTCTGAATATGATTATATAAAACAATGTGTCAGAGCTCCGAAAAATGCGCCCATACGCATCAGAGCAATCTGGGCCGTCCGCCAATGAATGATCATATTGCTCAAGCGTTGTGGACTGGGTTACTTGCGTGAGCAACATTCCAGTGACGCACGAAGTAAGGCCAAAATGTAGAATTTTGGGTTAGATTTATTTCGCGTGCAATTAGCTATCTGCAATTGTAGATTGTGTGAGCAGAAATGGATACTAACATTATAGTCCCCTTAGTACGGAGAAATAACAACATATTGCCTATCTAAGAAGGCAATATTTAAAATAACATGACATGCTATAAAACAGGTAAAATTAATTAATCATTATTAAATAACTAATAACTAATATATTAGCAATAACATAGCATGTTTTACGGTTCAATAAAAGATTATTCTTATTATTAAATCGTAGTATAGAAATTACTCTCTGGTAGAATTGTCACAGGTGTTGATAAACACTATACGCAATGCTGGAAACACTATACGCGCGTTGCAGAGTTAATGAAGATTTATACTTCTGGTGGTAAGCTCGGTCGCCGCCGCTGTTCACGTCATTATCAGTACGGACAAACTAACAAGGCCCAATGGGTCATAAATCATTCTAGGTATTAGCGATTTAAAAGAAAAACATAATATTGCAAGCTACAAAAATAATATGCGCAAGTACAATGGTATTGAGTATTAATCTACAAAGCCCAGTAACATTATAGTTACACACACAACATGCATAATAAACAATCTGTTATATAATTAACAATTCAGTTTATTACACTCCTCCCATCATTTATAAGTGAGAGACGAAGGAGCGAACAATTAACCTGCGAGATTATCTAGACTAGACTGCGAAGATGATCTAGAATAATTAGGTACGCACAGATCAAGTTCAATATTATGCTGTGGCGCAGCAGGTTCCTTATGTTTTGTAGCTGCTGGTCGATGTGATCTAAACCGGCGCCGAGCATATAGACCACAGCAAACAACACGATAATAAGTAAAACACCAAATACTGACCACCACCATCTGTTATAGATTGACTTGGTGGAATAGGTCACAGGAACCAACTGTCCTAAAGAAATCTGCTGACGATCAACATCCCTCAGCAAGGGAAGCTGATAGTCGGCTGGGTTCAATGTAAGATTTGTAACACTGTCCAAAAATGTTTGGCGGGGTAATTTGTAAGCAAAACTTGACTTTAAACTTACAATATGAGTACGTACAAAAGAAGAGTATATTGTCCACTTAGGAGCAACGAGATTACATGGATACTCTATATAAAATCGATATACACCAGCAGTAATGGAAATAATTTTTGACGCTTTGCCATGACATCTCATGGTTAACTCAGTTCCGTTTGTAATTAAAGTGTACATATTAAAATCTGACAGAAACGCTAAGTCCGTGGAAAGTTCAGGGCTATTAAGCTCACTAGGTGATGCAGTAAAACGCGCCATCACCAGCGCAGTGTTTGCCAAGGCAGCTGTTTTGGCAATAACAATATAACAAGAGCACACTCGATAATAGCCCGCCGCCGAATTATGATAAAGAAAGTAAAGACGAATGTCATCACGTAAATAACAACCCAAGATATAAATGGTATGTTAAATAAGATAGATACATGTATAATATGATATAATATATAATACTTGCATAGACTACAAGCAGATCTATAAAAAACCAGCCGTTTTTCAAGTTATCGCGCCCACAAGGTCAAATTATGGACGTAAAATAAATGTGAAAAATCGCAATAAGTCGACCATTTTGATTTTTTTACCGGCCATTATTGAGTTTGTCCAAGAACTGCTTATTAGTAACATGCATAACAAACTTGAAGAGGATACTTGTGAAAATGTTGAAGTTATCGCGCCTACAAGGTCAAATTATTGACGTAAAATGAGAAAAATTGCAATAAATCGGCCATTTTGAATTTTTTTTCAGCCATTATTGAACTTGTCCAAGAACTACTTATTAGTAACATGCATAAGAAATTTGAAGAGAATATGTGAAAAACTTTTCAAGTTATCGCGCCCACAAGGTCAAATTATTGACGTAAAATGAGAAAAATCACAATAAATCGGCCATTTTTTTTTTTTCAGCCATTATTGAACTTGTCCAAGAACTACTTATAAGTAACATACATAACAAATTTGAAGAGAATATGTGAAAAACTTTTCAAGTTATCGCGCCCACAGGGTCAAATTATTGACGTAAAATGAGAAAAATCGCAATAAATCAGCCATTTTTTTTTTTTTCGGCCATTATTGAAATTCTCCAAGAACTACTTATTAGTAATATGCATAACCAAATATGAAGAGGATATGTGAAAAACTTTTCAAGTTTTCGCGCCCACAAGGTCAAATTATTGACGTAAAATGTGAAAAATCACAATAAATCGGCCATTTTTTTTTTTTTCGGCTATTATTGAACTAGTCCAAGAACTACTTATTAGTAACATGCATAACCAATTTGAAGAGGATATGTGAAAAAATTTTCAACTTATCGCGCCCACAAGGTCAAATTATTGACGTAAAATGTGAAAAATCGCAATAAATCGGTCATTTTTTTTTTTTTCCGGCCATTATTGAACTTGTCCGAGAACTGGTCATTAGTAACATGCATAACAAATTTGAAGAGAATATGTGAAAAAAATTTCAAGTTATCGCCCCCACAGGGTCAAATTATTGACGTAAAATGAGAAAAATCGCAATAAATCAGCCATTTTTTTTTTTTTTTTGGCCATTATTGAACTTCTCCAAGAACTACTTATTAGTAATATGCATAACCAATTTGAAGAGGATATGTGAAAAACTTTTCAAGTTTTCGCGCCCACAAGGTCAAATTATTGACGTAAAATGTGAAAAATCGCAATAAATCGGCCATATTTTTTTTTTTTCGGCCATTATTGAACTTGTCCAAGAACTACTTATTAGTAACATGCATAACCAATTTGAAGAGGATATGTGAAAAACTTTTCAACTTATCGCGCCCACAAGGTCAAATTATTGACGTAAAATGTGAAAAATCGCAATAAATCGGTCATTTTTTTTTTTTTTTCGGCCATTATTGAACTTGTCCGAGAACTGGTCATTAGTAACATGCATAACAAATTTGAAAAGGATATGTGAAAAACTTTTCAAGTTATCGCGCCCACAAGGTCAAATTATTGACGTAAAAGGTGAAAAATCGCAATAAGTCGGCCATTTTGAATTTTTTTTCAGCCATTATTGAACTTGTCCGAGAAGTGGTCATTAGTAACATGCAAAACAAATTTGGGAAGGAAACATAAAAAACTTTTCAAGTTATCGCGCCCACAAGTAAATGTTAACGCCGACGCCGACGCCGACGCTGACGCCGACGCCGACGCCGACGACGCCGAACTTCAATTGCAATAGCCCACCTTTTTTAATTAAAATTAAAAGGCGGGCTAACAATGGGAGTTATACGACAACGACCAATAATTGTTTCGAATCTATCATCCCAAGCATCCTTCCATTGTGCTAGAAGGGGCTGTGAATTAATAAACGTTCTAGAGGCATTTATAAACATGAAAAAGTCATCTGGCATACGGGGTTCATCCATCATAACTAGTAAAGTCCAATATCCTGTTATGACACGTGCTCCATCATCCACATCTAACTGCAATCCATCCGGAAGTGGTTTTATCCATCTTGGAGTACCGGTGCTGTAAACCACTCCAAGACTGTAATAGTGTAGGTAAGGAAGCTCTTTTCACTTCAACAGTAGCCGTGTCCAATGGCTTGACGGTCCACTCTTGGCTACGAGTGGTGACTCCGGGTCTGTCCTTTCTTGAGAATTTGAGAACAAGTGGGGGCGCTGCTGGGGTAGACACGTCTGTCCCTGTGGGAATATCAGTGGCTGGTGGTGAAGAAGGGTCTGCTCTCACCATTGGCGTTGTAAGAGTAGGGGTGTCAGGCTGAGAAGGGGGAGAGGTCCTGTCCGACCGCTCCGGAGGAGGCGTAGCAGTAGGCGGGGCCATCAGAGGTGATCCCATGGTACCAGGATCAACCATTCTGCTGCTCTCCTGTGATTTCTCCTTTGTCCAATTTATGTCAGCAGGTACATGTTGTAACCGTGACCGATGTAGGACCTTATCCTGCCCAGTGGGCGTGTGTGTAATCCAATAAGTCGGATGACGTGCTCGTTTCACAACCCTACGGCTATGCCACCTTGGTGTAAATGTGGACTGCTGTCCGGGTTTTAAAACCAGCACATGATCACCAACTTGAAAGGCCACGTCCTCTTTTCGTTTTGCAATTCTCTGTTCATTGTCTGTACGACTGTCTCTTAGGTGTTGCTGGATAGAGTCTTCCAGGTGTGTAAGAGAGTCAGAGAGACATGGTAACCTATTTACCCGCCCATATAACGCCTGAAAAGGAGTGAACCTAGTGCTAGAGTGTACTGTATTACGATAGGCCACTAAAGCAGGTCCTAGCCGAGTTTCCCATGATGCGTTTTTTCTGAAAGGTAATTTCCGAAGCATTGATTTAAATGTTCGGTGGAATCTTTCAATTTTGCCATTAGACTGTGGGTGGTACACAGTTGTTCTATGATGTTCTATTCCTAAAGATCCAAAAAGCGCAGTAACATCTGCATTGCAAAATTCGGATCCATTATCTGATATTGTGACTTCCGGAAATCCGTATTGCGGGAAGTATTGTTTAATGAGAATCTCAGCTATGGTTTCCCCACGTTTATGAGCAATTGGATATGCGTCTGCCCAACCAGTCAAGTGGTCAATGAGCGTGAATAGGTACACATGACCAAATTTAGAACGAGGAAATGGACCAACTAAGTCAATGGAAACAATTTGGTGTGGATAATGTGGCATAATGTGGCATTGGCATTTGGCATTTGGTGGACATGAGATTTCTTTGTGTGGAACATTTTACAGGCTCCACATTTAGCAAGAATTTTTCTAATATCATCACACATGCCCGGCCACACATAGGTTTCTTGAACATGATACAAAATACGGGAAAATGCCCCATGTCCAGCTTGTTCATGCCTATTTTCAATCACTTTTTCTCTCCATTGCTGTGGTAAGATAACACGTGGATAGTGAGCGTGGTCATAACCTGGCCTCTTTACAGACAATAAAATATCATCATATATAATATAATCATTATCTGTAGCAGCCAGTTCAATTAGGGATGTAAACTCCTCTTTCTGCTTGGTAATTAAATCCTCTCGCTTGATATGGTCAAACGATAGAGGTAGCTGCCATGAAACAGTACAAATAGATGTTTTATCAGGAATGCGAGCACGACTTAGCATATCTGCTCGTACATTATCAGTTCCTGCCTTGTAGCTTATCGGCGCACCAAACTCCGATATTTGAACAGCCTATCGTTGTAACTTAGTATTGACAATTTCTGATAGTAATAATGACTTCTAATGACTTTTTCAATTGTTGCCCAAAGGCGTTTAACATCATCGAGCATGTGCAATAGATAATGCACAACACGTTCGACGCCGTGGTCATCTTCCTGCACCAAAATAGCTCCGATCGCATAATCAGAGGCATCGGTATACAATTTATAGGCACAATCTGTCTGAGGGTATGCCAGAGCCACATCAGAAAGCAAAGCGGTTTTTAACTTTTCAAAAGCCTGTTGTCTTTCCGGTGTCCACAACCACTCAGCATTCTTTTTGACTAGTTCTAAAAGTGGTTGAGATATTTTAGCATAATTTGGCACTAATTGTCTATAATATCCAGACATGCCTAAAAATGTCCGAAGCTCCGATAGCTTGGTTGGTGCAGGTAGGTCTGCAATTGCTTGGACTTTAGCTGGATCTTTTGAAACAGTATAGCCCAGCAGTAACAATGAGCATTGTGAAAACATGCATTTAGCAGGTTTTACTGTTAGCCTATATTTCCTGAATCGCTCAAGCACAAGACGAAGGTTTTGTGCATGTTGTGCTTCATCTACACCAAACACAACCACGTCATCTAAATACACTAAGCAGCAAATTCCTACCAAACCATGCAAAACCCGCTCCATGGTACGTTGAAATATAGCAGGTGCGTTACAGAGTCCAAACGGCATCCGAGTAAACTCTAATAAGCCTTTATGACAAATAAATGCAGTTTTTGGAATATCAAACTCTGCAACAGGAATTTGGTGGTATCCTGACTTGAGGTCCAAAATGCTGAACACTGTGGCGCCCTCTAGTTAATCAAATACATCCTGAATTAATGGTAATGGAAAAGAGTCTTTAATTGTGACTGAGTTCAATTTTTTATAGTCCACACAAAATCTATATTCTCCTGATTTCTTTGGAACTAAAGTGTCAGGAGATGAATAGGGGGATGATGATGGCCTAATAATGCCTTGTTCAAGCATTTCATTAATTTGATCTTCAATTAATTTTCTTTTTGTTAACGGCGTGCGATATGCACGCTGTCTAATAGGCCTGGCATCCCCAGTTGGAATATCACACTCAATCAAATTACAAGGACTCAATGGTTTTGAAGGTGAATCAAAAACATCAGAAAATTCAGTTAATATTTTGTCAACTTGACAATTGCCTGTGGAAATAGAAGTGTAAATTTCACCATGATGTACTGAGTTTGGACATGATTGTATGTGATATAACATGCCGAACCAAGTAAGAATCTCTGTTGAGAAATCAAATTTGGCATCTCCCCGTTTTAATTCATCAGCACCCAAGATAAATGAATATCCCAGATCTTTAACTATTAAAACTGCAAATAGCCCAACACTAGTTACATCAATTTGTGCACTGCCTAACGTTTCTAAATTATTTTCACCCAAACCACAGACAATATTTGAGGTATCTTTTATCACTGGTCTATGTGATTTTTCACAAATTTGTAAGTAGGTCGTAGTGTCTATCAATGAAGCTGAGGCCCCGGTGTCGATGAGTGTTGTAACAGAAAGTCCACTGATAGTGGACCACTCGTCGACACCCAGTACTCAGTTTAACGGCCTGTCTCTAGTTGTCACACTTACCTGTCGACGTCGTGTGGTATGTCGACCGTTGTCATGTCGGGGACCGTCATGTCGTCCGTGGTGACACCTGGTACAATCAAAGGTCCTATGGCCGACTATATTACACGTCCTGCAGATAGGTTTACCATTGGCATGGTAATTTGCCCTGCAGTCTCGCTTCACATGGTTAGTGCGATCACACCGGAAGCAGGATCTTGTAATAACTTGTTTCCTAGGTGTAGCAGAGGCTTGCTTCCTAGGTGTAGCATATGATTGATGTCCTTTCTTGGCGTGGCCTAGCTCCAATTTAGACACTTGGGTAGCCAGCCGATCCAATCGGGCAGCTAAGACATCATTTGGCTCTTTAGTTGATTTTGTAGCAGGTTTGCTGACAGCAGTACATTGTTGTGGGTTATTGTGCTTGCCAACAAGAGACTTGTATTCAAACTTAATGTTTGCCTTTTCAAGGACAAGGTCTGCTACAGCTTCAAGGTCTTTACCTTTGCCTTTTTTGTAAATAGCAGCGGCCATACCCTGATCGCGTGGGCCACCCAGGTAAAATCCAACCACACGTTTCTCCTCAACAGGGCCACGGTTGCCATTGAGGTCTGTTTAGCCAAAATCAGAAATCTGGAAGTAAATGCCGACACAGGCTCGTCGGTATGTTGGCGACATTGAGATAGCAGCTGCTGATAATGCAAATCTTCACTGGTTGGTAGATATGTCTCTGTAAATTTTTTCTGTATTGCTTCCCATGTATTGACGTCCCAACTATGAACGGACACCCTCAGTTCTTCGCGTGCAGTATTTTTTATTATTTGCAACATAAAAGAGTCAGACTTACTGTCTTTAAATGTCACATCCAAGTCACGAAGCCACTTCCGTAATAACACTGTAGATGTGCCGTCACAAGTGCCTACAGCAGCAGCAGCAGCCTCCAACTTATGTAGTTTGCGTGACTCTGTGTGCTGTGCTGTAAGCGCTGTGGTCAGCTTTCACTCGTGTCACCAGTGTCTCTATTTCTACTTCAGACACTGGTCATCTTCCCCCGATCAGCTAATATTAACCACCAGGGGACAGAGATTTCACAGCCACTCTCTGTACTGCCGCATCTAGGTGTCTGCATCAGAGACCCCTGGTGTTGGATATGTGTAAATGCCACACAAAATTTCAGTGGGTGACTGTGACACTCACTGATAGCTCAGTGTATGGTCAGCTGAGTCAGCTGCCCTTTTGTGAAGCCAACGGTTGTAGACATGGTTGAAAAGCGTGTCCATTAAATGTAACTTATTTTAAAATCCCATTATAATGCAGAATATTGCAGGCAATCACTGTCCTCCCCATGTTTAGGAGAGAACTGGCAATAGCTCGCCAAATAATGTACTATCGAGGTTTAGATTATAGAAAACTGTTACATTAATATCCAATATGAAGCTGGTCCTGTAAATATGTTTATTGGATAACATGTAACATGTAGGCTAGATATAATATAATGTACACTATTTACACGTCAGTGTGGCAAACAGCGCCACACTGACAAAATGTAGAATTACTACATGCTCACAAAGCTACCAGACACGCTCTCGATCTCAACTTTCTAAAACTCTCTCCAGAGAAAGTCTCTGAATATGATTATATAAAACAGTGTGTCAGATTTCCGAAAAATGCGCCCATACACATCAGAGCAATCTGAGCCGTCCGCCAATGAATGATCAGATTGCTCAAGCGTTGTGGACTGGGTGTGAGCAACATTCCAGTGACGCACGAAGTAAGGCCAAAATGTAGAAATTTGGGTTAGATTTATTTCGCGTGCAATTAGCTATCTGCAATTGTAGATTGTGTGAGCAGAAATGGATACTAACATTATAGTCCCCTTAGTACGGAGAAATAACAACAGAAATTAAGTTATATCTAACAAGGCAATATTTAAAATAACATCACATGCTATAAAACAGGTAATATTAATTAATCATTATTAAAGAACTAATGACTATTATATTAACAATAACATAGCATGTTTTACGGTTCAATAAAAGATTATTCTTATTATTAAATCGTAGTATAGAATTGTCACGGGTGTTGATAAACACTATACGCAACGCTGGAAACACTATACGCGCGTTGCAGAGTAAATGAAGATTTATACTTCTGGTGGTAAGCTCGGTCGCCGCCGCCGTTCACGTCATTATCAGAACGGACAAACTAACAAGGCCCAATGGGGCATAAATCATTCTAGGTATTAGCGATTTACAAGAAAAACAGACTAATGCAAGCTACAAAAATAATATGTGCAAGTACAATGGTATTGAGTATTAATCTACAAAGCCCAATAACATTATAGTTACACACACAACATGCATAATAAACAATCTGGTATATAATTAACAATTCAGTTTATTACACCCATCCCCAGGCAAATGGCATGTTTTAGCTCTGTTAAATCTTTTTGAGTGTTTGAATGAGTGAAGGCAAAATTCCGATAGATTACAACTTTTAAAAACATTCTCCTCAAAAAAATTAAAACCTCGCAAATATCACCAGATCTATAGTATAACTTGAAAACTATAACTGAAAATGTTGACTCCACTATATTTTATGACTATTAAAAGTCAATAATGGCTGCATTTCAACCATTTGGAATTTTGATTCAGTTGAAACTTTTCAGAGCATATCTTTCCATGAAGCTGCACTTTTTTGTTTTAGGGATTTGGTAGGCATATAGCTATGTGGCATAGTTTTCGAGATAATACGCATATTAAAGTCAATGATGGCCGCAATTCAGCTATTTTGAATTTGAGCGAGCTGAATTATTTTAGGTCATATCTCTCCCTGAAACAATACATTTTGTAATTATATAGATGGTATAGCGATCTGGTACGGTTTTCCCAATATTACGCATACTAAAGTCAATAATGGCTGCAAGTCGTTCATTTGAAATTTTATCGAGTTGAAATTTGTCAAGGTATATCCCTCCTTGAAGCCGCACAATTTGTTTTATAGTAATGGTCCAGCTATCTGGCACGGTTTTCCACATATTAAAGTCAATAATGGCCACAAATCAGCCATTGTGAATTTGAGTGAGCTGAAATTTGTCAGGATACACTGTATATATCTCTCCCTGAAACCATACATTTTGTTCTATGGTAATGGTTTAGCCATCTGGTATGGTTTCCCAGATATCACACATACTAAAGTCAATAATAACCGCAAGTCGGCCATTTTGAATCTAATCTGGTTTAATTTTTTAAGGGCATATCCCGACTCTATGCTGCACATTTTGTTCTATATAATGGTCTGGCTATCTGGCACAGTTTCCCATATTTTACGCTTATTTAAAAAATATTGCCAATAGTCAGCCAGAAAATTTGCCGATCAGAAAAAAAATAAAAAGTCATAGAGGCCAAAGAAAGGTCAAATATGAAATCAAGGTTTAGTGATAATAAACATGTATATGAAGATTAAGGTACATTCCAATCCAGTAATGTGAAACAAGTTATATTGCTAGAAGTGGCGGACAGACGGACGCGCCGCATGACGACAATAGGCGTCCACCAAAATTTGGCTGAGCCCTAAAAAGCATTAAAGAAGTGGCGGACAGACGGACGCGCCGCATGACGACAATAGGCGTCCACCAAAATTAGGTTGATGCCTAAAAAGGATTAAACTACAACAGCTACTGCTTTTTGGCTTTGTCCGGCAAAAATAGCATATCACAGGTGGTCCGTTTGGCGAGGTTAAAAGCAGTTTGGTGCTGCAAGAAGTGGTTTGTGTCCCGGTGCTCCGCTAAAGGTTGATCCTTAAGCATTGGGTTAATGGAAAAACCATGGGACTGCAAGGTAAAAAGCAGACACGAAGTGGTCCGCTTAGTGAGGTGGTTGTAAGCCCGACGTTATACTGTATATCATATTTCATTTTACACATCTTCTTTTATATAACTATTATTTGATAGAAAATCATAATGATAAACACATTATATTCATTCACTTCACATGTTTTGCTCATATTTATATTACTGATATACCAATTTCGCTGTTTAAATTTATAATAATGACATCATTGCTGGCCTTTATGATAGCGATCTTGCGATCTTCTAAACCAACCACCCTGTAAAACAATGTTTAATTTACTTTCTATTAATTTTATTTTTTCGCGGTTAAATAAACAATTCTTCTTCTTCATCAGACAGACAGGCATATATTTTATTGACAGAAAGAAAGTCAATCCAGACTTATTTGTCATAGAAATAGAGATATGTACATGTATATACAACATTGTTAATTTGGTAAAATCATATGGCAATCTACATAGTATGACATACATAACCAAAATCATGTTAACTGGCATTGCCAATTGAAAGGCATTGCCAGGGTAACATAAGGTCTATCATTTTGTTTCCCGCACCAAAACCAGAGATAAAACATGCTAATTATATATATAGTAGCAAAAAAGACACTCTGGAAAGCGTAGAAACCTAGAATATATACAAGTGCATAATTATGCTACAGTAATTTGGGAATGTATTAAGACAATGTTAAAAATTACACGACATTTTTAAAAATCAAATATTATATCATGCAAGTACAATTAATGTGACAATCTGCGACACAGGTAGCTCCGAGCCATGTGATCATGCAAGCACAGTCGCTATGAACTCGGCGATTCCCTGATATAGACTAGTGATGCAAATTTAACAACGTAATAACAGTAATACCATCGAAACACAATATATACATACTAATAAAAGTCGGACATGGTGGTTCGTCGACTGCCTAAAAGTATAGCATCAGAACCATCCATATTATCGAGTGTTGGAGACTTAGTGATGTAATAAGAATAAAAATTACGGATAATAATTATGCGTGCCATTCACGCAGGACATGGCACTCACACAATAGCAATAAAGTTTGTTTAATTAACTAGTGATTTATTATCTATATGGCCCTCTCACAAAAACATTACAGCTTATTTTAATTCACTATATTGTTTAGTTCATACCATTTCACTCACGATCTAGTTAGTACCACATACTTGGAGTTACAGTCGAAGAAAAACATTCCCGACCTCATAGAGAAGATCAGTTGACTTAGCAACTCTGAAATCCTCCATAAGGCCCCTTCTCGTCTGATAACAAAGGCGACGGAAACGTCCCTAACCGGCCCTAAAAAGCCAAATAATAAGATCCGAGAGCAACAGCCGTACTGATATGTGGTAATATCAAGTCAGATCATGAAGGCATGATAATATGGATAATATAGCGACAGGTGACTTGTGATTGTTCTACATAAAAATGTAACGTTAAAACGATAATAATGACACATAATCATGATCATGATGATAATAATTAATCATGCTAGTCACGCACGGCACGACACACATACAAAATATTCTAGCTTGAATATGAATTTACATTTATCATACTCAATATTTTTAACCCTTAATTTGTTTAATTTGTTTCCATCAATATGGATTTGTTTTCAAAAGTGAAAAATCTGTTAGCGTCCCCCCACAATTTGTAGTTTGTTGTGTTTAATTTATTTGGGTGTATTTTGGAATGTGATCGCTCTTGAGTAGCCTAAGGGCCATATAAACGTAATTTACAAATGGTGTGGGACACAACTCACATGCATGGATCGTCACAGGTACCCTATTAAGTATTTAGACGCTGAATAATTAATGAGAAATAGCATAATAATTGAACACATACAGAACTGAATTCTTATTCAAAAACACCTTTGCTAGAGAAGGGATATAATATAGGGAGAGGCTGAGAGGAAACTGACTAAGTGTAGTGCCGTTTTTGACATGACTTGCAGTGCTCAGCAATCCATGTTTTGTGAACATATCAATACATTATTGGGATGAATTTGAATAATGTATGTGTAGATCAATATTACATTGAGGACATTCATAAAAGCTTGTAGTTTTTTTTGGACAATGGTCAATTAACAAAAAGTATGAAAAACTAGGAAAATACACATAAAATTGGAAATATGAGAAAGGAGAGGAAAATATAGGGAAAATTGGAGCGTTTTGATCCCTATATAATAACTGAATTCTTATTTAGAACACCCTTATTACTGGAAATGAAAGATGTGATGTAAGGACAGAAAAGTGAATCTATGCGTGCTGCCGTTTTTAACAAGATGTTCTTGAAATTAATTCGGACACACCCACAAACACAGTGCCAAAACAACACCTTATACCACAATTACTCATCGTCTAGGACCATCGGATTCAGGGTATTTCAAAAGGCACCAACGTTAATTGGTGTGTGAAAATTAGCGATTGGGGATTGTCTGTCCAACGCTGAGCCTACAGCATTAACATGTGGCTGTGGTAACATTCAACCATACTTTAGGTGTACAAATAGTTTGTTTCGGTTCTTAGAAATGTTGATAAATGTTGATAAAATTGTTTTTTTTTAATCTGAAAATTTGGCAAAAAAATTGAAGCATGATCTGCGGGATACACTAATTCATACAAAACTATTTATACTAAAAATTGATGTCATTCCGCGGAGCCTCTTTAATAAAATTATGAATGGAATACAATTGGAATGAATTCCAATAATGTAAAAAGGTATCATATACTGTGCCAGGTTGACCCAGAAACCACCACTTAATTCTAAAACTTGTTACATAAGTTTTGTACATATTTTAATTATTGTACTATTGTATGTTTATAAAGAGGGCCAACTGCAAATTATTACGATGTACTACTACCCTCTATAAATAAAATGTATTATTATTCTTAAAACCTTCATTTCTATGACAAAATTGTCCAGTATGTGTAAACCGTTATGACATGGTATAGCTTTTGAAACATATTTGCAATTCATTTGAAACTATGTCAGCTTGTTAAATAAACATGACTTTTGTAAACTATGAATTAATAGTTCATACATAACGGCATTGTCTCTTATAATAGGCTTATTTCCTGACAGCCCCCCACCCCTCCCCCCTTGTATCAGACCATGACTGATTTGGGTACTCCCTCTCCGGCATAGTAGAGGTGCTAAGGCGATATAGTCTTCGGATTGTGATAAAAGCATCAAATTTCACACACGGGTACATTTTGATGTCCTCAATCAGATAAAAGAAACACTCCAATCGATTTTGACCCGTAAAATATCCTAATTTCAAAATGGCCACGAAATGGAACTGAATCGGGTTTGCTTACACTAAATCCTTTTTTCTCTGCATTTTTGTGATTTAATTTGCTATAATATGTTTTCTATAATTGTGTCTCATTAGCTTTAGATATATTTTTGATGCTTATTTAACCTGAAAACCACCTGAATTAGCATAACGGAATTATCACATTCAAATATTTCATAAGAGTTATAATTTGCAGCCATTTTCATTACAATTGTGTTTGTTGAAAATTCTAAAAAATCGGAAACCCGTAACATTATAATGTAAAACCTCGCTTTTTGGATGTTATAAACTTGAATATTTACATATGGTATATATAAAGATGATAAGATATTATTGAAGAAGATATAAAATATGTCTTAATTGACAATTTTAGTGAAATCACAAGATGTAATCACAATATTTCAATTCAACTTTGGTCATGGCGGCCATTTTGAAATTATGCAGATTGGGATAATTTAGGGGTTTGGTTACATAACTTTTTATCTTCAATGGACAAAATCATTTAAATATATTGTTTGTAGCTATTTTTAATTTCGTTATTCTAATTTGAGCGGTTTTGGGCTTCTTTAATAATCATAAATAGATCCAAATATATCACTCAAAAAGTAATAAGCGGATTCGCATCAAATTTTCACCAGTGGTGAGTTTTCGGACCAAGGGACAATTAAATTTGGGGGGGGGGGGGATCAGGATTAAGATGGGGATGCAGGATCCACATTACCTTCAAACCATATTAGGGGAGCGGCCAACTAGCTAAAAGATGCGTATTTTTCGAGTTTAATTAGCCCTCCTGGCATCAGGCTGAAATATGTCTCAAATGAAAGAGGAGACCCCACTGGTAAGTTTTTGCCCTGTTGGCATTGCTACATCCCGGGGGTTACCATGGCAACGGGGGTGTAAACAAACCCTTTCAAAACCTTCCGAATCCTAATAACTGACCAGTTTCTCCCATGTGATTTACTTGTTGTCAAATAAATTCATAACATTTATAACATATCTCCACAATAATTGATTTTCATTGTATAAAATAACAAAATTGTATGCATTCTTCACAACAAAAACATAATTTGTATAATTCTGAATGTTTTTCACATTTAAAGTGTTGCCATGGCAACTGTGTTATTACCAATTATTGTGCTATAACAAATGATAATGTTTTCTATGTTACTTTTCATCTGCTCAACATAAAAACACAAACAATGTGTCAAATTGAAGGTAATTTATTTTTCTTTAACATGGTAATTTTAAGATATCAAATTATATAATTACTCTATGCCTTATTTGCATAAATACATACGCTATATTGTCAAAAATAACAAGTTGTCACAACCTTCTCAATTCGTGATGTATATTACACTTGTAATTACTTACACAAGCTACTATAGTCACTGGGACACCATGATTCAATGGCAATTTTTTTTCGTTAGTCGTATGTGTATATTATATTGTGCTATGCCGTTGGGGTGTAATAAGATGATTTGTGTTGCACAGCCGGTATTTCTGTTTTGTTCAGAGCGAAAAACACCCTATAGCCCCTAAGGTGTGGGGGTTGCAAAAGAGGTAGGCCTACATGTATTAAACCATGTTTAATGCAGTCTTGGAATTTCCCTTACATGTATGTATATAACATTCCCACATATTTCGCTGATATTGATGGCATATCACATAGTTTCTATACGCATAAACTACACAATAAACAAGGTGTGAAGGTCATCTGAGGTCAAGGTCAAGGTCATTCAAGGCTACAAACTAAAAACATCGCATATTTTAAATCGAAAAAAAAAACATATTTTGACTAAAACTGTTCATTTCTACGAGCATCTGCAGCTTTAAACTTTATTTATTGATTTTATCGCTATTTCCTTGTTCATTTTCGACTGTTGTGCTCCCCAGGCCATGATCAAAGGCTGATTATATGTTCTAAAACCGATATTTTACCCTTTCCAGCTAATAGAAAACTATCTATAGGCCTAAACCACAAATTAGGCGTGTGGGTTGCAATACAAGCTCTATTCATTGCATAATGTTGTCTTTGACGTATCTCTAATATGTTCCGCCATATTTCGGTGTTATCGATCACATATCAATATTCAAGCATACACGGCACAATCGAGCTGTAAAGGTCGTTTGAGATCAAGGTCATCTGAGGTCACAAAATCAAAAAAAAACTGAAAAAACTACTAAGGTAAGGGGGTTGAAGGGGACACTCGAATAACTTCATTGTAGTCTTTGAATTTTACAAATCTCTAAAAAGTGTTGGCATATTAATTTTGCTGATTTTGATGCTATATCACACAGTTTGAAGCATGCACTATGCGATAAGAAAGTTATAAAGGTCATCTGAGGTCAAGGTAAAGGTCATCCGAGGCCACGAAATCGATCAAAGAGCGTATTTTGACTCATTTGTAAGAGCGTATTCAGCCATAAACTTCAATTAGTAATCTTATTCTTACTGTTATGTCTATTTTCAGCTGTAGTACACCCCAAGCCATGATGAAATGACGATTCAAAGTTCCATAATTATATAGCTTGTATTTTATTTTTTTCTAGCCAAAAATAACTAACTACTGTTATGACCTCTAAAGCAAGGGGGTGTCAGCGACGCATTATTCACTGCATAAAGGATTTTTTTTAAGTTCACATATATCTAATATCTACTCTTCTACATGATAAAGATGGTTTGAAAGTCATCTCAATTGAATGTCGTCCGACGACGCAAAGTTTTAAAAAAACCACAATGGCTTGGAATAATCGTCTATTTAAATTTTTTTATTTATACGAGCATTTTAGCTTTAAACTTCCTTTACTAATTACTTTCTGAACTAATCTGGCAACATGCTAAAATAAAATTTAAAATCGCATTCATGTGCGTACGATGATCCAGAATTAGGTCTTGGTTATGATACTCACAAAAAATGTTTTTATATCTTCGCCAGTGAGTGGGGAATCAAATTTAATTTGGTAAACTTATGCGCTAACCTCGATGACGATTTGCTTTACTGGCTGAGATAATCGAATGATCTTTATCTTGCGGAAAACGCTTTGAGTGACAGAATCACTTTTTTACTGTCCGATATCATCTTTTCACTGGCTGAGATCACTTTTTACTGGCTGAGATAATCATTTCACTAGCTGAGATAACTATCTATTTTTGTCGATATCAATTTCAACTGGCTGAGATCACTTGTTTATTGACCGATTTCACCTTTTCTTGGACCGATATCACATTTTGACTGGCTTAAATCACTTTTTGACAGGTCGAGATCACTTCTCATTGACTGGGATCACTTTTTCAATGGTCCTGATCAATTTTCGACTGGTTGATATCACTTTTTCGCTAGCTGATATCACTGGTCGTGATCACTTTTTCACTGGATGAGATCACTTTTTCAATGATCAAGATCACTTTTCGATTGGCTGGAGTCGGCTGTTTGTGGTCAATAAAATCACCAAAGACAGAATTGATGAATCTTATCAAATACCCCAAACTTTACATACGTCATTACGTCGATGACGCAGTGTTGGTTGCTAAGTCAGCAGAAGACATACATTTTTTGGATGTAATCAGTGTTTATTGTGAACAGTGGGAACTAAATGTCAACGTATCTACGACCAAGATAATCTTTTTTAAGAAGAGGTACACGAGAAATCCCTACATTTAATTTTGGTTAGACACAATAAAAACTAACGGATCAATTTAGTTACTTACCGCGTATCCCAGCGCATTAACGTGCATGCACTTATATTTAAAGATGCACTTAGTTTTCGAAAGATTATAATTATTCGAACATAAAAAATATTTTTTTTAATTTCTTAAACCATTTTATTTCAATTAAAAATAAACTAAGCTAGCGTTAGTAATCACTGACTGTTACTTTGAAGTTAAGTTGCGTGAGTGACTCCGGGAGAATAGGTGTTGACACTACCTGAGCTCTCATATATCACACCTCCTTTGTCAACTCTTTTCAGCTATCACACTTATGCACTATATAGCGTTCACGGCTTGAACTGCAGGCGCATATATATGGAGCAATTCTCTCCTAATATCTACTCGTTAAGAGCTGAAAACAATAATGTAGTTTGTGTTCACGATCAATTTCATAAATTATTTTATTATTATGGACATATACTAATAAGGGTTTCTAAAATTCGATACATATTACCTGCAGTACATGGCTGAGCAGAGAGCTACACAGTTGTGCACGTAGTAAATTTCGAATATAAGAACGTGCACGTACTATTCGAATATAAGTGCATGCACTTATATAAGAACGAGAATATTTTAGGAGCCATACATAAAACAGTCGATTTTCACTTAAAAATGCAAGCACAGGATATCTTATTTTCAATTACAGCGGTAAATTTATTAAAGCCCCAAAACGCTTTAGTTGTATGATAGAGGAAGCAGCCAAATTATCCTTTTGTAGTAATAAGAACTGTTTCAAGCAGCAAATTAAGCAAATATTATCAGACCAGTTTAGACAATAATGGACCCCAGCAATGCACTATTCAAATCAAATTTAAAAATTGCAGACTTTTTAACAACTTTGAAGCGACAAAATCAGGCTAAAATCATCATATGACCATATAAATAAGCGAAAATAAAAATACTGTTTTTTATGATTTTAGCCTGATTGTGTCGCTTTAAGCTATAATAACCTTCCGTTTGAAATCGAATACCATAAAGGTATGCCCCGATAACAGACAAAATGTACCTGATGTGCGAGTGATTTTCATTTTAATATGGATTGCTCACATTTTAAAACATCGGGAAGCAAATTCATACAAATAATCTTTACTATCGGCCCATCAACCATTACATTAAGTAAATTAACAAACAGTGCAAGCATACTATAATTGAATAACCTTTTTTAATGACCAATATTACTTTTCCTTTCACTGAAATCACTTTTAACTGGTCGAAATATCTTTTTCTGTGACCGACTTCACATTTTCGCGGGCTGAGATCACTTAATTACCAGCTGATATCACTTTTTCAAAGGCCGTGATTACCTTTTCAACAGCAGATATCACTTTGTGGATGGCTTAGATAACTTTTAAAGTGTCAAGCTACTTTTTTTGCATGGCTGATATCACTTTTGCTTACTGGCTGAAATCATTTTTTACTGGCTGAGATCACTTCTTCGGTTACGTACTTCACTTTTCATTGTCTGAGATCATGTTTTCACTAGCGTAGAACGCTTTTTAACTGGCTAAACTCACCTTTTCTCTAGCCAAAATCACATTTTGTTGGTTGAGATCACATATTCGCTGGTCGAGGTTATTTTTTCAGTGACTGAGATTACTTTTTCACTGGCTGATTTCACTTGTTCATTGGCCGAAATCATTTTTCGCCGACTGAGATCACTTCTTCACTGGCTGCGATCACTTTTTACTGGTCGAGATCACATTTTCGATGGCTGAGATCGCTCCCCTATATGTATTGGTAGTAAAATATATTTGATCTAACTGTGTAGATGATTACTTTATGACGTCATAGTCTCACAACTGCAGGGCTCACACCAACGGTTGCCCAGGGCAATCGATTTCAGGTGGAGGCATGTAAAAAAGTACAGACAGTGCCCCTCTGGGCAATAGCTTCTATTTGCAGCATTTTAAATTTCAACGACAGTCACGACGGAAAACGCATGTCAGTGGCAAGTGATAAATGGGGGGGGGGGGGCAAGTACCTCTCAAAATTTCTTGTGTTTCTGTTGTGTAAGGTTACTAGCCCTATAGGCCTACCTTGAATGAAAGAAATAGGTTGAATCTATGACGTCATAAATGATCAACTACACTGAAGTTTTACCATAATATGATATTATACCTACTCAAAGAATGAATGAAATACTACTAGTACCATTATATGTTTCAAGATCGTTTCCATCAATAATTTCGGCGGAGCTTCACAGACTAACTGAATGTCTAGTTTTGACATTGTTTTAATGCCTTGACCATTACCACCATTTCTGGGGGAGGGGGGGAGGGGGGTAGTCTAGTAGAGTTCCTTCTGCACAATCAAACACGCAAAACACATAAAAAAACACTCTTGATTTGTATCAGAATTTAATATCATCACAATCATTTACTAATTAAATTTACAATATGAAAACCAAAAAACAGGCATCACCAACAACATTACAGTTATCATGACCAATATGGCACAGTCTGTTAAAATGTGAACACTGAATGGTAAAGGCAGTACACATTAGAGCGATGGAGATTGGAAAATATACAAATATATTTCACTATATGAAAGGTTTAAGTGTGGATGTATGTGCTTGAGATAGAAAAACAATATTTAAACTAAGAATCAAAAAAATCAAGGCAGATGCCTGGGATCTGCTTGAAGCACTGAAGTTTGAGCCTTTCACTTTAAGACGATCCGAAATTAATTGACCTATTTATCAGCAAATTCGGTCTGTTATTACCTTATACCTGAGATCGCTCCCCTATATGTATTGGTAGTAAAATATATTTGATCTAACTGTGTAGATGATTACTTTATGACGTCATAGTCTCACAACTGCAGGGCTCACACCAACGGTTGCCCAGGGCAATCGATTTCAGGTGGAGGCATGTAAAAAAGTACAGACAGTGCCCCTCTGGGCAATAGCTTCTATTTGCAGCATTTTAAATTTCAACGACAGTCACGACGGAAAACGCATGTCAGTGGCAAGTGATAAATGGGGGGGGGGGGGGCAAGTACCTCTCAAAATTTCTTGTGTTTCTGTTGTGTAAGGTTACTAGCCCTATAGGCCTACCTTGAATGAAAGAAATAGGTTGAATCTATGACGTCATAAATGATCAACTACACTGAAGTTTTACCATAATATGATATTATACCTACTCAAAGAATGAATGAAATACTACTAGTACCATTATATGTTTCAAGATCGTTTCCATCAATAATTTCGGCGGAGCTTCACAGACTAACTGAATGTCTAGTTTTGACATTGTTTTAATGCCTTGACCATTACCACCATTTCTGGGGGAGGGGGGGAGGGGGGTAGTCTAGTAGAGTTCCTTCTGCACAATCAAACACGCAAAACACATAAAAAAACACTCTTGATTTGTATCAGAATTTAATATCATCACAATCATTTACTAATTAAATTTACAATATGAAAACCAAAAAACAGGCATCACCAACAACATTACAGTTATCATGACCAATATGGCACAGTCTGTTAAAATGTGAACACTGAATGGTAAAGGCAGTACACATTAGAGCGATGGAGATTGGAAAATATACAAATATATTTCACTATATGAAAGGTTTAAGTGTGGATGTATGTGCTTGAGATAGAAAAACAATATTTAAACTAAGAATCAAAAAAATCAAGGCAGATGCCTGGGATCTGCTTGAAGCACTGAAGTTTGAGCCTTTCACTTTAAGACGATCCGAAATTAATTGACCTATTTATCAGCAAATTCGGTCTGTTATTACCTTATACCACATTTAACACAATTTATTAAAGCAGTAAGGCATGATACATTTAATATATCCAGTCAGTTATGCCTCACTGCTTCTAACTACAGTCTTCAACAAGATGGTGAAAATGACTTAGAACTGATACCAGGGCATATATGTAGTCAAAAACTGGTGTCTGAGGTGCTTTAGAACCAAAAATTGAAAATAAACTGTCAGTCAACAGGTAATTAACATGTTCACCTCATCACAGAAATAGGAAAATCAATGTAAATTACATCATCCATTATCCGCTTTGGTACCATCTTATGTTTATATGCACTTGTGTCGCACATAATTATATGCACCACATAGCATATTCTGAATAAAATATACGAGATATAATTGTATTATCCATCAAAATAAGAACTTTTGAGCATTCATTGTACATTCATTACATATCAATCTCAAATCAGGCCATTTGAGGTGGGAATTTTTTAGTGGAGATTGTTAAAAAAAACAGCAATTCATATATAAAGATGAATAAAGAGTAGAAAAAATAGTGCATATATATCCTACAAATTGTCATATATAAAATATATATATGTAAGTGAATTTAAAGCAATAATTCAAGATCATTATACAATTTTGTAAGTTATTTGATTGTCTCAAGCTACTATTTTCCTTGCCAAAACTGCTACACAAACATGTCATTGTGTTTGTATTGCATAAATAATTTACCACAAATTGTGTAGCAAACTGCTCCCCTGCACCAGACAAATTATTCCCTGCTAGGACATGACCAGCAGCCACCTAGTGACCAGGTGTGAAATAGTCACATAAGCTACGAAAAATATCAAAGTTACGGATTTAATACCTTACTACCTTGAAGTTTTGTTGAAATGAAAGAAATCAAAGCAAGCTAACTGAGCAAAATATTTACATACCAATAAATGTGCTGATCTCAGTAATATTGTTGTAATGCCATTTCACCAGATATTTGTCAACATAAAAACTTAACAAACTTCATATATATTTATAAACATGGTAAATATTATCAGTCACATACACATTTGTAATAACCATCCTAATAACAAAATGTATGTTGCAAAAAAAACATGGAGAAATACTATTACACCAGTATATTTGTTGCTATCACCTGTATGCTAACAATCATCTGCATCCACACCAAGCCTTTGTTCATGACATGATCAGCACTATAGGAGCTGAATTAAATATAACAGTTATTATAATTATAAAACAAAAGCCTCCAGTCTGAGTGAGTAACAGATCTAGTGTTTAAGAATGACATATTGAATCCATGACTTAAAATCTTCAGCGTTGGATTCAGATATTCATTGCAGTGACATGTAAACTATTAAAAATATCAGAAAATTGCTGATCATGGAAATTCCCACTATTGATGTTCAAATAAAATATGCCTAGAAATTGTATTTGCTGTATGAAAAAGGAGAACATTGTGTGTTGCGCTGTATGAAAAAGGAGAACATTGTGTGTTGCAGCTCTGCAGAGTTGGTTGGCATAACCAACAGATAAAGCAAAGTGCCCTAAGTTCAACCACTTTAGGTATTTATCTAAATTCTTCCCAGTTCCTTTTCTTTCAAAAAAAGTCCTTTACCCTGGAGTATGGCCATAATTAATATATCTGGTCTATCTTAGGTACTTTATCACTTTTTGACGCTCAGTTCGATCACCCCTAAAAAAAGTCTAAATTGGAGGCTAAATCTATTACAATCTCAATATCACATAATCGAGACTTACCAATTCATGAATTTTTAGATTAAATACATTTATTTAAGCACAGGGGCTAACATGGATTATAAGTTCATATAAACCTTTTACCCGCCGTATTATTAAATTGGTATTTTCATTCACTGGAAGTTATGTCTCGCTGACGTGATCCACAACTTCAAGTGAATGAAAATTATTCAGATTTGACAAAATGGAGGTCAACTCTCTTCAAATCTTGCCGATTAATGTCACATTTTATCTTTACCATTTTTTAAATGTGGTATCCCCGGTACTTAATGTGTTAAAAAATTTTGAAAAATTGAATATATTCGAGACCGGTGATCAAAAGGCTAACATGATATAAATTTTAAAAATCTTCTTTTCTTCTTTCATATAGTGGTTTTGTATTAAAAAACTTCAAGATTGCCTATAACATATACAGACAGGATATCTAAAATATAAACAAAATGTCAAAAAAAAAATTTGACTTCAAGGGGGAGCTGCTCTCAATAAATCATATTCGGTTGAACTTAAAGTACTTTGCTCTACATTCATGGATGTAATCGACAAGTGATGTTGACACAGTACAACATCACTTACATTGCTAATTTATCAGTTGGTATTTTTTATTATTTTGAGGTAGAATTGCTAACACAATTTCCAACTTCTAATGCTGATGAGAATTAGAAAGCCAAACAACAATTTATATTATTTTTAATCATTGATACATGCTCAAAGTCCTGTATTTGTCTGTGACATTTCTCCCTTGTTGGAGTTGCTGATATATATATTGTCAAACTATAGGAAACGTGTTCATTGTATTCAAGAGTTAGGCATATTAAAAGTATAATTTCTGAATTTATGTGGCTTCCAGCAGAATAGATCATATACATATCTATTTACCATATTTATTCTAATAAACGCCTATATTCAAATAAACGCCCCCCCCCCCAATGATTTGAAATTTCCACCCACTATTATGTTCACTAAACTCAGGAATATTCTAATTAATGCCATGAGCGTTTACCAGGTTTACTATAATAAATACGGTATATGTATATATCTACAATTTATACATCCATATATCTATATATATATATGGGTGTGAACAGGTGGCATATTCCAATTAAAAACAGTTAACCCTTGTGCTGCTGAATTATTCAATACAATTTTTCATTCATTTGAAGCAGGAATTGATGAAAAATATTTATAGTCATCGCAAATATACACCTTTCTAATTGAATATTTTGTTTAACTGAGCATCTAATACAAACTATTAATTCCATTTCAGTGGAGATTTGATTTAAAATTAGCTTGAGAACTCAAGAATTATAGGTTATAGGTATTACAAACCATCTAGTAAGGATTTTTGGAGCTTAACCCTTCAACCGCCAAATTATTCAATTTGAATTTTCACCCACTTAAAGATGTGTCTCGCTGACGCAATCCACAACTTCAAGTGAGAGAAAATTATTCAGATTTGAAAAATGGGGGGCAACTCTTTTCAAATCTTGTGGGTTGATGTCACATTTCATGTTTAACATATTTAAAATGTTGTGCTTAATGTGCTGATAAAAACCACAATATATGGGGCACTGCCGGTTAAAGGGTTAACTTTTTACATTTAGTAAATGTAGTTATACATGTCTTGTGAGGTGAGAATTTCAGTACCAATTACAGCTGACAAAATTTATTGAAATTCCAAGGTACATGTAGTGGAAAGCCTGACAATTAGAAATCACACATTATATAATGTGGTTGAAAGATTATCAATACATCTATAGTCTATCATTCTAAGACTACTTATGAATTCCAGATTACAAAAATATTTAGAGCAAAAACTGAAGAGAGGTTAACAGTACAAGTACAAGCAAACTTTCCAGAGATCTTTGTAAATTCCCAGGCTCAGCTTAAATATATCTTGCTGTAAGCAACATAATTATATAAATTGTAACAAAACATTTACAAACAACAAAAAGAGTGAACACAGGGTTTCCGCCAGTGAGTTCTCAATTTAAGTGCTTAAAATGGTCTTTTTTAACTGAAATGTCAGCAAAATATGGAATTTATTTTATATTTTTTTGCCAACAAGGGGGGATATCCCCTCCTGTGGTGCTGAGTGGAGGGTCCGTACCCCCCCCCCCCACCCCCCCTGGCGGAAACCCTGGCACAATACAACATTATAATAACTGTTAGCTTTGAATTGTCGGTGTGATCTCAAGGATTGTAGCATCACCTTGAGCCATTATTTGATTGGGAGTCATATGAAGAACTATGTGCCCATCTTCTGGTTGACCTTCAACTAATTCAATACCAGACTCTGAAATAATAATTTTAAAAAAGGTAAATATAAAAAACATAACTTATTTTCGCCAAAAAAATTTGGGAATAAACACTATATAAACATTTAGTCAAGATGTGTTTTAAAATTTTGCACTTTTTTGTCACATCCAAAAACCCTCACAGCGTGGGGATCGACTTTAGACATCTGTAGACATCAGATTCTGACATCTAAAGTCGATCCCCGCAAGGTAAGAGTAAAACCATTTATAATGGCCGTAAACATATAATATATGTATTCAAATGAAGCAGAAAGAGCTAAGTAAGACTTTTATGATGATTTCAAATTGAAAAAACCCCTTTGGTCTACATAGTTTATATAAAAGTATTTCAGAGCTTTAGGGTTAATTATGTTTTTAATCAAGAACAAAAAAGAAAGATAAGACCAAATACAAATACATGTACCAGTAAGTAATTTTTATGCATCAAATTATATTGGAAGTTATGTGTCGCGGTAGCGAGACTAGTTCTAATGACAATTGCTTGTATTAAATTCAATTGTTTGTAATGCTAGCTAAATAAAACTGATTAATACATATATTTAATAATATATAAGTTCTAAACATCAGAATAAAATTTTAACATCTATAATATTGCAAATGAAAAGGTGTATAGATGCCATATTACAAAGTAACTATCTTTCAGGAAGTGACATGGAAAGCATATACAGAGGAATCCCGTTATAACCCGGTAGTTGGGGTCCAAAGAACGGGATCGTGTTATAAGTGGATCGCGCTATAACGGGACGACCGTTCTACCGCTGATGGTCAATACATCATGTACATTGGGTCTATATGGACACGCTATACGCGGCAGTGGTAGATGCTAGTGCTAGATATAACTCTATATTTATTACAAATGAACAGAATAAATAATGAATTGGAAATATACAATATTTAATTTAATTCAATAAATAAATTGTGTACAATATTTTTAAGGCGATGCTGTCTGCTTAGTGGTCAAAGCAAATATACCAGTTCGATTGAAAATTCACTCTTTATATAACACTAGTGAGGACAAGTTATTTAGTCTCATATTTTTCTAGTTGAACGCAATTAGAACCTTTTGGCTACTCGCAAGATATGATGACATCTTGGGCTCCGTGAAATCACTCCATGTGTAGTTAACAGATTGAGCTGCGACTTTAGGCGTGAAGGAAAGGTGTAAGCGATCTACAGCGACCCTGTGAATGCCATGGGATCACACAAGGCATGATTGTGCTAGACGTTTTTATAACAGATACACTCTTTTGTTTCATGCAAAAAATTAGGTGTATATTCTTTAGACTAAGCCAACACTGGCCCAAATTGAAAATGTTATGCCAGCGTTGACGCAACAATTAAAAAACTGTTTATCATGTATGAATGTGGACTATATCACTGATTATTCCCGTGTGCATGGACAAAACCTGGCACTATCTCACGGGCATCACGGTGTTTTGCGAGATAGGGACGGGCTGAGCTCTCCTACCACCAATCAACGCTTTGCAACAGTTTGATTGACAGGTATTAAGAGAGGGTGGGCTTTGTATCATATATTCACGAGGCTTTGATATTCGACCAGATTTGCTAGAATTAAATTGTTTTCCATACTGTACATTATTCTTGAGGTCACAATAGATATAGGTATAGTATAGCGTCATCGCGTGACTATAGCACAACGCTGTTTCAATGCTGGATCAACATCGTGATTGTCCATTGCTAACCACTGCTCTAGCCCTAAATGGTATACCCTCTCGGAATAAAGTTTATTTTATTTAAGACGTTGGCCAGGCATTGTGCCGTATTCATCTGCCTTGTGTATACAGATTAAAGAATGGGCTGTAGATGTTGCGTAACGTGCCGTCACAACAGGAGACCTGTTAAGCTCCAGTACTGTTAATGTACACAGGCGACCAGACAGTTAATGTGCCAGTGGTGATTAATGAGAGTAAGGTGTACTTATTAAATGTGTTACATACACGCAACAAATTGGTATTGTCCTCCTTGCTGTGATCTTGCACAAGCATAACATCGCACAGGTTGTTGGACAGGGACAATCATCAACACTGATCAAAAGATCTATGTGTCATTCCTAAATTAGGCTATTGGCGCTAAATAGTTCCCTTTGTTTAAATGAGCATATACCAGACGTTACTATTTCACGATGGTCCATAACAGTATCATCACTCAGAAATCAGAATCATTTATTCGCCTCTTCCATACCGCGGTAACTGGATCACCTTATACCGCGGTATAGGCCTAACAGTATCATCAGAACTCAGAATCATTTGTTCACCTCTTTTAAATTTATACCGCGGTACCTGGATCACCTTATACCGCGGTATAGGCCAAACAGTATCATCAGAACTCAGAATCTTTTATTCACCTCTTTAAATTTATACCCCGTTAACTGGATCACCATGTACCGCGGTATAACATATATAGCGTGGCTTCAGAATTGTTACTTATTATTTCATTTTGAACAGTCTCAGTCAGAAGGTTAATCCGACGCGTTCCCCGTGGTCGCACCTGCCAACAGTGTGGCCGCGAGGGGTGGGGAGGGGTGCAATGATTACTACATGCATACATGCCTGGTCAGCACAGCGTCACGTGAACGTGAATGGGCGATGTTTTATCCAGACTGGCGTGATCAAGAATAAAAAATTCGCACTATTAGTCAAATTTCACCCTGTTAAAAACGGGGTTCATGTGCGGACCGCGTTATAACCGATATCGCGGTGTAACAGAATTCTACTGTAATTTGTTTCAGGTATTGTGAAAGATAACAGTGGAGCAATGTCACATGTAATCACAAATTATGTTTGAATTAAATAAAATAACAATAAGGGCCTATTCAAAAGAAATCATGTATTGTTTTTGTAATTGCATGCATTTTTTAACTCTAATACAGGCAATTTGTTTTATCATTGATATAGAGTGGCTACTGCAAGACTAAATTGAAATAAATGCAACTGGAAAGGCAGTGTTATATACTTGTTGGCTTTATATAACTAAGAATATATACTGCAACAATGTTTGAGGGTCACCAGTTCTCGGAAACAACAGCCCTCCTGTCTACTTCCTGAAAAGTTTATTTCTAACTCTGCTTAAACATGCGAAAGCAGGGTTACAAATTTACTTTCCAGGACTAAATTTATTTACTTCAAAAAAAAAAAAAATTATAAACAGCTCATCTATAATAACTAACCATCTTCAATACTATTTTCTGCGTCTCCTCCAGGACCCGGAGCAGCAGCCTTATGAGTTCTCATGTGTTTTGTTAAGTGGTCACTCCTCATAAATCTCTTGCAGCAAATAGAGCAAACAAATCTTTTCTCACCTGGAATATAAAAAAAACATATACTCCTCATAAATCTCTTGCAGCAAATAGAGCAAACAAATCTTTTCTCACCTGGAATATAAAAAAAACATATTAGTAAAGGTAATATAAGGCTTACAATCAGCAGAAGATAATTCCAAAATATGACTAGTGACAGTGTATTGATTAAAGGGACTAGCCCAGGCTAATATCATCAAAAAATCGGTGATTTTATTTTTGCTTCTTAATATGACCATATGATGTATGATGTCCAAAGACTAGAACCGCAAGTTTTTTAATTTTTGTGCTGCGCATTCACCAGTTAGGCTAGATATAGATACAAAATTCCTGATTTCTAATTTTTGACAACCATGTCAAAAATTAGAAATACGGGAATTTGGTCTCTATATCTATTCTAACTGGTGAATGCGAAGAAAAAAATTTTAAAAACTTTTGCAGTTCTAGTCTATGGAAATGTTTACATCATATGGTCATATTAAGAAGCAAAAATAAAATCACCGATTTTTTGATGATTTTAGCCTGGGCCAGACCCTTTAAATATTATGAAACAGATGATATGGGATTAATTTTCAGTGCGGGATTGTCTATATATGTCACATCTAAAAACAATTAGAATCTTATGTCAATAGATGTTTGATTCTCACGTCTTAAGATGATCCCTGTACTGAAAGAATATCGAAATATTTATAATGGCCGTAGACCCATAACAGAGTTATTCAAATGAAGCAGAAAGAAATAACTTTAGAAGTCACATAATGGTTAACATAACAGTTAATGTATCTAGAACCGCCATTTAGTCCAGGCAGTGTTCAGCACAGGCCGCGATATCGCGTGAATTACGCACTTAGAGGTCAAATGTCTCCTATTTTTCCAGGGTAGTGAGACAAATGTCCCCACCTATTTCTGCTGAACACTGTCCAGGTATCAGATGAGTACGACACTTGAGCAGTAACGTTGTCTCATATGGCAATTCAACAGACTTAAATAACCAAAAAAAATTGTTCACAAGCTTTGTCAAAGAGTTTTTGTAACAGAAATGTATAAAGTGTAACAAAAACAACAAAGTCTACATTATCTTGAAATGCCAGGTAAATTGAAGCACCTTAGTATTTAGGGATATAAAAAATAATGTTCACTCCACCTGTGTGTGTGCGTCGGTGACGTTGTAGCTCATCAGATCTAGTAAATCTTTTTCCACAGTACAACCAGTTACATATAAAAGGCCTTTCTCCTGAATGCCACCTGTTTTGTTGGATAAAAGCAAAAAAATTATCTGATTTGTGAAGATTATTTTTACAAGTCGAGCCTTCTCTGTATATCTGGTTATCGGTCATTTTACAATAATTGTTTTTGGACTTGATTCTGGATAATTGAAGTTGAACAAAATCATAATTTTGCCAAGTAGGGAAAAGTCATTATTATTCAGCAATGAACAAACCTACATCGATATGAGTTCTACTGTTAGGCCAGTGCAAAATATCATAACATCAGCATAAAATACCTCCGTTTCCTTCCGATGTACTGACAGACCCTATTTAACTCCTTATTTTGGGGCAATTAAGGTTCCCCATCCTACCATCTTTTGAAAAGCCATGTAATCAGAATCCCACCAAAATAGCAATAAAAAAATCATCTACCTACCCTCTTTGGGAAAGCTGTGTGATCAGAAACATTTTTTTTGTCCTGACCTAGTATATAATCTATTTCAAATTCAGATTTGATTAACTTTGATACAGGCTCTACTGTTTAGCACCACCTACCTCAAATGAGCTCTTAAGTGTGAAGTCTTGCCGTACACTTTGCTGCAACCAGGCAAATGGCAAATGTGTTGCTTTTTCTTGTTTTCCTTATTCCTGAAAAAAAGATGGCATAATAGTAGTCATTTATTATTTGATTATTACGGTATAAGAAACTAATCTTAAACTGGAGTGCAAAAAATTTAATAAAAAGGCTACACAAAAATAATTTATAGTTGACAAATTCCCTTTTGCAATGAATCATCAAAATAATGAAATATTCACCGCTTTTGGTTGCAAAATATGAGTCAAATAATTAATGAAATAAGTATAGATTTCATTCAAAGAAGCATACTAGTAACTAGCACTTGTGAACATTGACATTATTGTCCAACCGCCCGCCCGGGGCAGGTTAAAAAGGCCCAAGTCGGATAAACTGTCCACATCGGCCGCCCGGTGGTCGGGTGAAGTTTTCATAGTTTCCGCCCTACGTACCACTTCCAGGTCCAATTAAAAGTCCCCGGGCAGACAAAAATCACAGTTTACCTGCCCTGTTGTCTAGTATAAAAAAATTAAAATGTCAATGGCTGCTACTATGCTTCTACTACTACTTCTAGTAGTACTTTGCTTTATATTATAATAAGCTTGATATATGTAGAGCTCTGTATAATGCTATAATGTGCAGATGGGCTAACGTTGCTATTCCTCTACTCTGCTCCAGCCTATTGTAATTAGCTAGTGATTGGTAAATGGTTGGGTGTTTCTCAGGCACAATTTGAAATGCCTCGTTTCAGTCTGTGGTCGGAGACAGATATGTGAACGAGTATCATCCAGAATACGCCCCTTTGAACTATTGCCTTGCCACCTCCAAGGTCCCCACCCTGGCTATAACGTGACAGATTAAACCTTTTTAGAATTCTAAATAACATTTTACTGTTGTTGGCATTCACACAGGACATAACGCTTACGCATGATCAGATGGTTAAATGTAAATATTTTCATGTTCACATACTACAATTACACTTTATAGCCCGAGATGTTTACAATTTTAATTAGAAGTGTAATGATAAAGAAAATGCCTCGCCACGTGTACTAAGCAAGGTGTACATTCTCAACGATTTAGCATAGATCAACACATATAAACTAGGCCAAAAAAATATATGTTTGTTTCCGATTTGTTGCCATTTTAACCAGTGGGTGGGTAGGAAATTTATTTTATTTTTTGTCACTTTAACCAATCGGTAGGTAAGAATTATTTTCCTAAAAAAAAAAAAAATCCATAAAATAAACTTGGGTCGCACATGTTTTGATAGGGTCGGTCGGAAATCAGAAACAAACAATATTTTTTTAGGCCCTTAGTTTAATTCATATAATTTTAAATTAATAAAAAATTAACTTAATAGCATTTATTTCATTTAAACTTCCATTTTCATTTTAACTTGTAGAGTAAATGCAATTACAGGGTTTAAAATGAATGAAAAATAGATCTACTATACCTACAGTACAATTCATCTTAGGCTATACTTTAGTTTGAGCCTACCTTGGATAATACACACACCAATTATTATCAATGCTCCAACAGTTTATTTTTTACATATTTTCTTATCTTGATTTGACACAGGGATCACTTACTTTCCATCATTATCTCGACAATTTGGACATGTACAAGCCACCCGCCTTAGACGTTTATTGGGAGAATCTTCTGTAGATGTGATTTGTCCAGGACTCACTGATGCAGATTGTATAACAGACTGATTCACTTGCCACCTGGTGGTATCAGCTTCTTGTTGTGGAGGTGTAGCTGGGAACAAAATTTCACTTTGGTCAAAAAATTTCTCATACATGTATGTATGATCATTTGAAAATTAAATAATATTAGTACGGTATTAGGCTACTGAGTACTACCAAGCAAACATGACACATCGACCCAATGCTGGACCAAGGTAATGTTGGCTCCCCTTCTAAGACGTCTGCACAACATTGGTTTGTTGTGTCGTGTTTGCTAGGTAGTTCACATGCTATGAATATAAATTGTTTAGACTAAATATCATAAAGTCAGATTTTGAAATAATACAAAATAAAAATATTATGAGCAATTCCCGTCAGAGGTGATGAATACTCAATACAATGCAAGGAATAAACAGGAGATAATTTGCCTGAAATTGTACTTGTAAATTGCAACATTCTTGTTTGTGTGTGAGACAAATGTCATGATGAAAAACAGCAATTCCAGCTGAGAGTCCAAATGGGTTACAAAATCATTAAATGTGATGTGATACTGTAGGTTTAATTATACCTTCCTTCAAAGGGTTTAACCATAACTGGGTGGGTCCAGGTGGTGGCATTTTTTATATGAAAAAGATGCCAGCTAGATAGGCATAACCTGGAGATAAAAATGTACAAACTAAATTGCCAAAATGAAAAGCCAATATTAATAATTTTGTGGTGTGAAAAGGGGTTAAATAATAAACTCACCAATCACTTGTCCGGCAATAATATTTTGTACCTGGCTTGCCACCGAGGTTTGCTGGCTGTTTTGTACTTGACTCACAAGCTGAAGTTGTGCAGGAGGTGTCTGATTTGTACTTCTGCTCTGAGTTGCCTGTGCTGTTTGAACTTGTTGTAAAGTTGTTCCAGACCCTATGATTTGTTGTTGTTGCTGAGGCTGAACAGCTGTTAGACCAGGAATACCGGACATATTCTGGACAGGCACAGCCTGAGGTTGCCCAGGCAAACCAAGTGAGGTCATCAAAGGTGCCTGTATAAGCTGGCCATTTTGGTTAAGCAACTGTAAATTTTGCAACCCCTGCAGTGTCTGGCCATTCATTGTCTGAACCATCTGCCCAGCATTTCCTATAAAAATTGTTTGCATACCTTGCGTACCAACTTGTGCTGTTGGAAACCCAGCCCCAAATTGTGACCCGGCCACTTGTTGCATGGGTGTCACTATTGTTTGTGGCAGTGCTGCAACAGTTGTGGTGGGGAGGGGTGTCACACTGGAAGTGGGCATTGCTTGTGAATTCTGAATCATAGCTTGAATAGATGAGGCACCAACAGATGGAACATTCAGAATGGTCGGTTGTTGCTGCTGTTGCTGTGCCGCAGAATTTGCTACAGATTGTAAACTTACTGCTCCACCAGCACCACTTACCGATGGTTGTTGAGTGGATGCAACTGGCTTGATGTCCACCACCGGAACTGTCTCCTGGGTCGCAGCAGCAAGTTGCTGTTGCCAATTTTGCAGAGTTAAAGCTTGTTGTTGTGGAAGGAGATTCATCACTCCCTGTTGACCTTGAAAACCAGGGCTCTGCAGGTTGTGGGTGGGCTGGAGGACTTGTAGGGTCTGGTATACTGTCTGGCCATTAACTGAAACAGGCACCTGGATGGACAAATTCTGCATTTGTGGCTGTGCCATCTGCATTGTCTGTAGAATATTATTTGTCTGTTTCACTTGATTGTTCTGGAAATTAGGAACAGCTCCCAGATTGACAACCCCCTGAGGGGTTACATTAGCTATTGGGACTGTTGCCATTTGTGTCTGATTTTGAGCTTGTGGTAGTTGTGCCACATTCGATTGCATGCATTGAGTTTTTATTATTTGGCCGTTTGGGCCAATAAGGGTGGGTGTTTGAGGCTGCGCTTGGGCTGTAACGTTAGGGATCACTTGACCAGGACTGGCTAGATTGGTGGAGGGAATCAGAAGGGTTTGTTCTTGGCCATCAGCTGTTTGGAAGGTGACAGTTTGAAAAGTTTGTTGTGGAGGTGGTGGAGCCTGGGGGATTAAATTGTACTGGATTTGTCCACCTGGTCCTGTTACGGGCGTGGCCACAATCTGGGGGAGTTGCGGCATGACCTGGCCGGCTGCTGCAGGGTTGGTTGCTAGGGAAAAGCCCCCCGCGCCCATCACGGGCTGTCCCGCCCCCTGCAGGGACACTGGCCGCCCAGCAGCGTCCACCATCGTCAAGTTGTTTCCAAGCTGAATCACACCGCCCCCGCCTCCAACAACGTCTCCTGTCTGCAAAATCTGACCGCCAGCACCAAAAAATCTCAGTGGTTGCTGCTGAACTTGACCTCCTTGGTTGTCAACTTCACTTGGAGCGCCTATTTTGCTGCATGTAGCCGCCAACAGGGCCAAAGGCGAAGGCTGGGTATCCTGCAAAAAGGCGGGGTCAAATTGAAAGGAGGGGGTGTCAGACAGTACTGCTCGATAAACCACTCCCCAATTACACCTCGAAATCGACTGAAAACGCGCAAAACTCAACTCACCTGTGCTGTACTGGTAGGCTTCAGATAATCTTGCTGCGCCTTCTTGTTATTTGAAGTGCTCATTTCCTTGATTTAGTGGTTATTTTAAAGCCAAACCGCGAACAAATTCCAGCATCACACGCATTCGATGCGCTCCGCTCCGCTATGGCTGGCCACGTCCGCCTACAAGCCACAAAGAGACCTACCGGTGTATTCATGCGCCTAGTGAAAACCTCCCTTGAAGACCAATCAGCAAAAATATTCCAAACGCTTACATCTCTACCTATTATAACTACAAAGACAACATTTATATTGGATGACTGTCTTCTAATATGCACAGTTACGTATAGGTGTGTTACATGAATTATATGTCAATTAGTTGGGATTATTTTTTCTTTAGGGTACGTCATTGGTGTTGGTGGGCGGTGATTGACAGGTGGGGGGACTACCCTTGGCAGGGCTCCCAGCTCACACACCATTCCTTTATGGTTCACAAGCTGACCAGCCTGGCGTGGAAGATCCCAATGGCCACTAACTGGGTGTGGTCACCAGTGGTCACACATGTATACCACTACTGTGACTACATGTACCCCTTCTCAAATACTCCCATCCCAGCGAACACGGCGAGATGTTGACCCAATATTGTTTTATCGTTTGGCCAGCGTCGTAGATGATGGACCAACAGGAAGCCAGCATGGCTCAACGTCTAGATCGTAGGCTATTTGCTAGCATCCCAGCAAACATAAAATATTTGTATAACAGTTCTGCAACGACGACCCAATGGCTTCGACGTTGACCCAACCATGTATAATTGGTATATCCCTACACATGTTTTATTTTTGCCAGGGGCGGATCCAGGATTTGAAAAAGGAGGGGCGCAGGGGAGTTCGGGGACTCGCCCCCAAGATTATTTCGGTCGATTTAGGGCACTTTTTTAAAGAATCTGAGGAAAAAAGAGTGAGCGTGCGCCCCCGTCTGGATCCGCGCCTTTGCTGGGAGGTAAAACTAAACACCAAGGAAAGGTGAGACTCTGGTATCCTTGGTAACAGGCCTATACTATTGGGATAATTAGCCTAATTGTGGTCTTTTACAACACTTCATCAAAAAATAATAGCTAGCCTAGGACCCACTTTTATTAGAAAAGGTAATTTACAAAAGGCCTAGCTACTAGATGATTTGTTTTATAAATTTGTAAACCAGATAATTAATAAATACATATTGGCATAAATAGATAAGATGACTGCTACTTAAAAGGCCCTACATTTATCATTTCCACGGTAGGCCTATGGCAAGAAAAATTTATTTTTATGTTGACAGATTTTATTTTATATTTTCATAAACATGACATATTCGCAGTATTCAAGTGTAAAAGCAATAATTTTTTAGAAGCCTATGCACGCTTTATATTTATTATCACTTTAATCTATTTAACCCATGGCCACCCAACAATTTGATTCCACGCAGAAGTACTATAATTCTACCATGCCTATAGCCATATAGGCCTATAGGCTATATACTACTGTCACGAATTTTAGCATGACGTAACATTTCAGTCTACAAGTACGTTAGTAGCCTAGATCTAGTATTTAAAACAGAGACTTTACAGGACCCTGTTGGGGTACAGTGGGCCTACATTCATGGCACATTTTCTGTACAAATATGTATAGGGGCCTACACGTATTTGCACCTTGCCCTATTACTGCAGCACTGGTTGGCCTGCTATAACACAGACGATCAATAATAAAGCGCCCAGTCCTGTGAATGCCACCCAGTCACACAAGGGCCATGCCGAGGAATAGTCCATTAGAGACACCGCCTGGCTATGTGGGAGTGGCCGAGTGCATCGTATTAGATAATAGGCTATCGTATCTGTATTATTACACTAATGGCATAGTTTTATAGTGAGTAGCTAGGATTATAATATTGATGGATCCCCTACGATATCATAGCATGCTTATTTGTAAAATTAAGCACCATGTTTCAATATATAGATAAAGATTCTGACCTTCCAAGGCCTTAGTGGACTCACCTAATCGGAAAAGCAACAAACGGGAAACGCCCTTCATCGCAATCAGCAGCGTGCTATGCTGTATGCAAATTACAGGTGCGCTGGCAGCTGCAGGCGACCACACCCTCCCTACCTGAGAGTCACGATGGGTGGGGGGAAGTCTCCCCTGTATCCTCCCATTTTACAGCAACTGCCGAATTAAAGGAAAGACCCAACAGGACACAAGGCGTGATCGTTCAGCCCCTTTCGCGTATCGTCCAGCCTGTGTATCGCAGGCTGGACCGATAGGCCTAATAAGTCAAGAGTGAATATTAACAGTGTGTCTCTTATTTTACTGATCAATACGATCTCCATTTAGGTCCTATCGGCCACAGGACCAAGGGCACGCACATGGCATACATTCCAAGTGACGCAACTGGCGGGGTTTGACCGGCATTTACAACAATACGCTGACTAACGATAGTAAACTGTACAATCCATTTTTAAGTGAAAACCATAGATCTAGAGGAAACTTGGAAGGAGTCCCCGAACTCCGAGGTTCGCTTTAGTTTGAGTGCTATAGACAAAAAATATTTTCTAAACATAACAGTGTATTGGTCTTTCTCATGGGCCAGAATCCTAAATGTCCAGGCTATAGGCCTAATTAAGGAAATAACCAAGGAGATCAATTCAAATATATATCTTCGACGTGTATTCCTTCCACCACCATCGCCGGTGCTGGCCAGCATTCATTAAATACTTGCCTACAATGTACCTCGTACAGAGGATGTAGGCCTACCCACCGAATTCCGGTTCAATTTTGGGCCAGCGTCGCAGCCCATTGCTGGTTCAATGCCGGTCAATCATCTACGACGCTGGCCCAACACTAATCCATCACTAACAGGGGCGTAGCCAGGGTTATGAACATGTGTACGCACAACGCTAGGGGTAGGCTTACTGATTTACGGAGCTTTTCTGAAACGGAGAGGGTGTGGATTTTTCCTAATTCATTACTGTCATCTTATGAGGACAACCCCTATACACGCTGCGCGCAGCTCTGCGGACAAGGTGGGGGGGGGGGGGGGGGGAGTCCGGGGGGCCTCCCAAAATTTGAAAAAAGACCGCAAATGGTGGGATCTGGTGGTATTCGCGGTTAAAAGATTGATTCATGATTTTCTTTTTATTATGTTTGTAACATTTCAAAATTGAATACAGCAACACAATTAAAAAATTAAATCACTTTACTCAGTGATGATAGATTGAGATTTACTGATGTTTTCTCTCTCAAGTACGATTATCCATGGATAAACTTTTTTTTAAACATACGTGGCGGATCCAACATTTCAAGAGCTGACAAAGGGGGGCGCGCCGAATTTCATTTTGTAAAGTAAATTTATAAAGAACATAATTGAATGACAACACCATGCTGATTACCTACATTTAGCAAGTTTAATAGCATTTCAAACAGATAAGATTTACTATTGAACACTAGGTCTAAGGATTAAATAAGAAAGCCAATCGCCTTTCTATCTTAGACGCAAATTCTTCCACTATGTAGTGTCTTTGTGAGCTGGACATTCTGTGATTGGTCACAAGGGGGCCACCATTCATTCAATCTCCAGGGGGGGGGGGGTGCAGCTGGAGTATTTTTTAAATAAATATTTTGAGATTGAAGTTTCATGAAACAAATAATTGTCTGAATGAAATGTTGTAAATAAATATTTAATGGCCTTCAATTTTTTTGTACATAATTAAATGTACATTAAATGACGCTTAAATTTGTAAAGCCTTTTTTCGCTCGTCTCCTTGACCCCCACTTCAATACTAAGCCTACTTTGGGATCCAAAAAAATCGAAGAAAGTGAAACAAATATTTTGCTTGAGGCAGAGTGTGAATTAAATAAAATATTGCAGTTCGCAGGTGAAATAAATAATTTGTCCTGTTCAAAACCTCATCCCCCCCCCCTCATAGTAATTTATTGGTGGTCCCCTAATTATTTAAAAGCAAATACGTGTTACTCTACCCAGAAACACCACACGTTAAACCAATGTTGGCGCAATGCTGGTCCACTTTCTACGAGCCCTATGAAAATAGCTACCATTAACCCAATATTGCTCCAACGTCATGTGCTTGCTGGGTAGGCCTCTAAGGCCTAGGCCTACAGATGTAGAACTAGTACACTTTTTTGTACCTGCAAATAACATGTCAAGTGGGTCCTTTATAATCATATAGCGGTCTACCCTAGACCAGGTGATCCCCTCACTGATGTAGACACAGAGCATGGACACGGAGGCGGCCACCCCTAGAGGCTAGAGTGTGTGGAGGGGTTATAAGATGAAAGAACTATTATTTGTAGGCATATCATGATTTTTATTACTATACGAGCTGCCAGACAGTATACAAAACAGACTAATCTCACACATGCATATAGTTTACGAACACGTTATTTGATCATTATCTCTGTGTTATCTATAGTTACAGGATTCGCTGTGATATAATAATCATCCCAGCTAACATGAGATGTTGAACCAATATTGTTTTAATGTTGGGTCAGCGTCGTAGACGGTGCACCAATATTATAATGACATTGGTTGAATGCCTGGGATATGCATACATGCTTCTCATAACTCATTGTGTAGCCTACCATTTAACATGGTGCGGTGCAGGTACAAAAATAGTTCGTTTAGACATAACGTTGCTGAAGTTTAGGCCTTTTGTGCCCACTCAAAACAGTGGGACGTTTCTTTGGACGCTCGTATCTAAGCATTGGCCTCGATTAATCAGGTCAATAATTTTTCTATAGGCCTATTTTCTATAGGCCTACATCGTAGAGCAAGGTGCCCTAAGTTCGATTAGATCCTAAGTTCGATCATTATTTGATTTTGGAGGCCAATAAACTTCCACTGTGGGCTTTAGACTATCTGGAAATTAATCATAGGTGCCGAAAAAAACGGGAATGGGCGATAACATAGCACTTGTTTAGGATTAAAAAATCAACAAAGTAAAGTGAAATTGTATTTTAATTGACATCATAATATTATGAAAATGCGTTTTTGGGTCTTTTTATTTTTTCCATAACATTTATAACATCATAAATAAGTTTATATTTCAAATAGAATCATTTTTTTTCTCAAACAAATACTTTTTGGTGGCCATTATGGTTTGAGGCTATGCCCTAAATCGTCCAAAAGTGTTTAGCATCCAAGCATTAAGCGCTGGTGGGGGTGATCGAACTTAGGAACAATTTTAATCACCTGTGCCTAAGTTTGATTTGTGTTCAAAATAACTTTATTTGGAAAATATTTAGTTGCCATTATGTCTATTTATTTTTGTTCAAAATGTGTTCATCTTATGTCTCTTTCAGGAAAGCACTTTCTGATGTCCATCTCCATGTTTTATTAGCTTTGAGGTGAATATGTTTCAGGGAAAATGTTTTCAAAATGGTTTTACATACAAATCAATAAAAATTATAGTTGGTAAAAAGCTAAAATAATGAAAAAAATATTGATTTTTAAAAAATTTCAATTTTACTGCCTTATGAGTGAATCCAAGTGAATAAATAAACTATAAGCTATGAATAGTCTGAAAATATGGCATGGCCTGGTCAATTGTTCGTCTTTATAAGGGCTCTGGTCCTCATGGAGGACCTTCATCGAACTTAGGCACACCCCACTCGAACTTAGGCACTTGATTCCCAACGTGAAAAATTGATTCCTCTCTGGTCGTCCTAATCACTTTTTCATAATTTCGTGTTTTTTGGTTCCACGTTTATATGTTTTATCAACACAGCCGGCCACAACACTATTTTCCATGTGTATGGCTGGATAAATTTAAAAAAACTGCTTAGGTGAACGAACTTAGGGCACTTTATTCGTTTATTCGTCGCACCTTCAGTAAGGCCACTATGTTTTTTTCTCTGTTTTATATAGATGAGCGCGCGCATTAGATTTAGGCCGCACATTACCAGCGCACGCATTAGATTGTTGTCGATTTCCGAAAAAAACAATTAATTTCGGGAGGTAAAAAACATTTCGAAAAAACAAGAAAAAACAAGTTTATTTCGGGAGATAAAAAAAAACATTTTCCCAGCTATGTTTTTATTTTGCTTGTTTTTTTCGTCGCCCTCAATAACTTTTTTTAAAATGAGTCAAAAGTGTGTTTTTTATTTTGTCACCCTCCTTAACTTTTCTAGAAATTTGTCAAATGTTTTTTTTATTTGGGCGCCCTCATTAACTTTTCCAAAAATAGGTTCAAGGATTTTTTTTGTAAATGTTTTTTTACTGCCCTCCATCATTAGATTTTGGTTTTTTTCTGATCTAAAACAAAGAAATAAAACACAGTGGCCTAAAATGTTATTGGCATTTTTCCACAGGTCTTGAGGTGGATATCGATCTCAGAGACTGCCTGGTTGAAAAAAGTTGAATATCCTGGAGAAAACGATACGGCCCCACATCGTTATGGTGTTGGCTCGTCCACGGCAAATATAGCGGCACTATAGTCATAGGGCCTAGCCTACATGTTGTGAATTTGTGACTGTTATTGAAAAGAGAAACAGTTAGTGCATCTGCATCCTACTTATTCTGGTGTTTGATGCAACAACACATAAATAATAGAAGTTGTTATTTGGACTGTTAAGTAGGACTACGCATACAATATTGAATACATGTAGGCTATAGTCTACTAGAATCTACTGTAATTTTTTTTAATAGGGTCATAATTTTGTTACCCTCCCTTGGCTTACAATGTGTACGCACGTGCGTACTGGCGTACGGCTGGCTACGCGCCTAACTATGTGGCATTCACCCAATACTGTTTCAATGTTGACTCACAGTCTCCGACGCTGGCCCGTAATTGAAACAGCTTTGGGTGATTGTACCGTGTTTTCTGATTGCTTCATTATGGCGGTGAGGCTTTCGATCCCGGCGCCAAAAACACCAGATAACATGATACATTGGCCCAATGCTGATGTAATGCGAAGCTGGGCCAACATTATTACAACCAAAACCCTTTAAGCTCTTCACGACAAATAAAACCATGAATATTTTTTTTCTGAACACTTGTTGAAGACAAAGTACTTAACCTAAGGATCTAAAACGTTACATTGGACATGTTTAAAAGGACTGGTGACCCTGTACAGAGCCTAAACACTATTAAAAAGAGCAAAAATTATTTTTCTACACGAGTTTTAATGATCATTCTCTTGTTGTGACTTGCGTCAGAAAGGCTGAGTGTATGACATGGGCCTATTTATGCTCCATATGAAAACCTGAAGTTATTTAAATCTTAAAGTAGGCCTATAGGTGGATCGTCATGATTCACTTCATGGTCAACGTCCACAGAAGTGTGTTCCACCGCAATGAAGATATTATGGTTCAGTGAAACAAAATGACACACCTGACACGGGTGTTTTTTCGGAGGTTTAGATCTGAATAAATGGGAGAATGATAAAAGTATAATAATAATGTATGAGCAAAAATGCCTTTAAACTTCCTGAAACAATGACCCTCTCTTGACCTTGAAAAAAATCTGGCTCCAGTGGGGAATGAGAGAAATATTTAAATATATATATATATTACAACCCCCACGGTCTTCTGATGTCCTTGTAGCTCCTAAAAAAGAATGAGAGAATACGGAACAATCTATAGTGGTGAAGTTCCAAAATGAAGTGTGTTGAATTACCTTCTAGGGCCTAATTTTTAAAATGAGTCAGTAACGCTGTTTTTTTTGCAGAGCCACCAAACTTGTCAAATGGTGTAGGGCTGCATGGAGTGCGCAATAATGTATAAGTCATTTGAAAAGATTATACAGTCCCGACTTCGAGCTTCCTTCTGTCGCGATATTGCCACGATTGTGCAATCGTATAAGTAATTAGAGATCTGATAATTTTCGCAAGTTCCATTTTCGCTAATTTGTGATTTTGGAAATTTTCGCGAGTTCTAGAACTCGCAAGTTCAATTTTGACCAGTCGTAATTACATCTAACATGCAGATAGTCACTGACCAGTGAAATGTCACCTTTTACTGGTGCTTAATTACACCGCCGCGAAATCAACGATCCCCCTCATCCATCGTTATCACAAGTAGGCCCAGTCCACTGTCACCACACCCTCTTACGTAATATCAATTACGGAAATCACTATTTATTTATTTATTCATTCAACCTCCAAGCTGGAGACAGTATACTTACATATGAGATTAGATGTATAGACATTTAAAACATACAAATGCAATACAATAATATTACCAGTTAAAAACATGATACATCAAAAACACAAAATAGTATAGCTCTTTAATCTTGTTAATACTGATTTATGTCTTCTAAATTATAGTTTATGGCTAGGGAGTTTTTTATTTGGGTCTTAACTGGGCATTAAACTTGTTTGGGTTTTAGAACTATAAGCAAACATGGACGTTTTGTTGAGTATTCTTCTTACCCTCTGATGACTATTTATCATATATTTGATAACACTTATTAATAAAATATCGTAAGCAAAATTATTATCAGTGCATCTGTTGAAAATATGGCACATAAAGTAAAATTTTACAGTGACATTTTGTTTTGTCTTGAAGAATTTTTTCCTGGTTGTTGACTCAGTTTTATAGTCAAGATGTCTATGTATATTTAACACCCTCCACGTTCAATGCATGGTTCATCTGGCCAAATCCAAACATATTTAACCAGTAATACTGAACTACTCCTATTGTCATTGATTACATACTGGGTAATGTAATCCGCTATGAAATCATGATCAGTTGTTTTAACAAGAACTGTGCAAATGTTACAATAATAATTTGAGGTGCACAACATAGTACACAGTATAGTGCAGCTGTGACGGGAGCTGGTACAAAGATATTACAGGCTCCACGCATGACCGACAAAGGTGTTCTATATTAGAAAATGATCCGACCATACCACTGACCACTCAGTAAAAAAATCATGCTTTTAAGTTTTAACCCAAAGTGCAAGGTTCGGCCGAGATTTTTAAATTTGAGTAGGCTTAATTGACAGGTAGCCTACATTGTTTCCAGGCCATATTTCAATGTCGACACACACGCGCTATTTCATATATATTTTTAATATCCAAATTGAATCCTGGAAAAGACATACTGAAAGTATTTTAAAAAAGGGAAACTGTAGACTCAAATTTCTATGGAGACAGGCTAAATATTTGAATAGAAATTCTAGGAAACTTTTGGCTACATCTTTAATTTTATGTCATTTTGATTATGCCTGCTCCGCATGGTTTGAGGGTCTCCAGGTCAACTTACAAAATAAACTACAAATTTTGCAAAACAAAACTATGAGATTTGTTCTAGGCTACCCCCCCTAGGTCTCACATTGGCATAGAAGAGTTTACTTTGTTGCACTGGATCCCAGTTTGTCAAAGGGTTAAACAAATCAAGCTAAACAATATGTACCGAATTGTCCATGGAAATGCCCCTCAATATTTAAAGCGGGATGGTCAATGATCAACATTCTTTTTTCACCAGAAATAGTTTTCTATCAGTTGTTTTACCCCACGTAAAATCATCGGGGAAAAAGACTTTTAGATTCTCAGCCGGTAAGATATGGAATGCGCTCCCAGTTTCTCTGAGATCAGCTGAAGACTTACTTTCGTTTAAGAAAGGAGTCAATAAGCATCTCAGAGAAGAGCTAATTACCGAAGCTCGGAGTGATTTTCATTTCTACCAATCACATTTACAATCATACAGCCTTATAAATATAGGCAGGTATGTTTGCCGATTCATGTGCTCTAAGAGATTATAAGGCCATTTTATTCAGCTCGTTTTTTACAATGTTTTTAATTAATTTATAACAAGCAGAGTCTGGAAATTGCTCCAGAAACCCTTGTAAATAATAAGGGTTCCATTTGTGTATATTATCATCGATAAAATATATTTCATCATATGCACTATTTAGAAGCTTTCATAATCATTTCATATTTCATCTAGTCGAGGCAGTTTCTGCCTGTATTTTTTTGTGAAATGCTATGACTTTCCTAGTCACCAGTTTATCTGTGATATAACCATTGACGTGTAGCTAACTACAGAATCAATGATATAACTAATGTATTTATTGAAAGTATAAAATAACTTGCTCTTGTCGCCGCCACTCTGGAACAGCATATAGGGACCACTGCGAAAATAAGTGACCTGCACCAGGATACTTTTCAGTGTTTTTATCCCTGGTGTTCCAGAATGGTGGTCACATTGTATTTTGAATACTTAATGTATTTATCATACTGATTGTTAACCCTATTTTTATGTGAATGCTGAATAAATCTATCTATCTATCTATCTATCTACCACGACCACTCAGACTATAAAGTGATCTGCGGCATTTCATTATTCTATTGTTAACATGCGGGTAAGAGTGAACATCGCTAGAGAGTAGCCTACCCTCAACATTTCTAGCGTGATTTCGTTTCCCATAGTTTGAAATCCGAGTCTTCAGTGCACAGTGGGTAGACCGACACGACACGTGCCTACCTTCTCAACTATAACACGGGCCATTGCGCAATTCTTGGTTTATTGAGCCATTAGGTCAGCGCTGCCTGGAGATAGCAGGCCAACGCTGAGTCAGCGTTGGAGTAGCATCCAGTGTTAGTTGAGCTTGTGACAATGGACTGCAGTAATTGTTATACAAACACGTTAGTGTAATAAGCCAAACGATTCCAATCACTGACTTTCCAATCATCGTCATCAATAGCAGGCAGATTTAAAGAGGAGATCAACGCATGTTTTCATGAATGGTATGTCAACCAGTTGTCATCCACCCAGTCCCTTGAGGTCCATGAGGACATGGAAGATGAAGGAGCGGCAGACGGAGTGAACGTTAAAGTGAATATGCATCTATAGTCACTGCCCCTTCCTTTTTTCTATTGTTTTCAGTCGGGATATCTCCCCGAAAAACGAGTGTACTAGACTTCATCCTGCATTATTAAACGTCTACCAGTGATTATTTTTAATAATGTAGAGTGCATCTGAGGTCAGCCCAGAAACATTAGCAGACATTCTGCCGCGGCCCCCGTCTGTGATGGCCAGAGCTTAGACACTTTTATTTATGTTTTCGAGTGCAAACGGTCTGATAGTTGTTTCTATAGTAGAAACATGTCAGGAAATCAAAAAATAAAGTCTTACAAAAAGTAACCTGTCCGTTTTCTAAGAATTCAGCTTTAAACATGGGTACCGTCGCAAAATTTTACCGTCAGAATACTTACACATAAACAAGACAATATGTACCAACATTTTCATACTTTTGTCAAATAATCGCAAAAAAAAAAAAAGAGAAAAAAAGTGAAATTGGTTTTACCGTCGATTTTGTGCAATAATAGCAATAACTTCACTTTTCGTTATCCCATTGATGTAATCAATATATCAAAATCATCTCGTACTAAGCTTTAATATAATAATAACAAGTATTTGACATGTATGACTGATAAAATCCTTACCATTTAATATAAAAATAGCACTCTGGGGAAGTTGGTCTCCGTCAAACCAGTTAAAGGTGTAGTCAACTGTTAAAATTCGTGGGACAAGGGTCCCCCAGAAGGCAATAGTGCCTGTGGGTAGGTCAAGTCCCTATTCCATAATAATACTAAATATGCGTTTCATACTCAAAGCCTCATTAAGAGCAAGTTCTCAAATCACAGCAAGTTCATATATACTTGAGCGACATCTATGAGTTTATAATTCAAAGCTCTTGGCCCTTATCCCTACTTGGTCGCTTGCATGCAAACAAACTGACTGTCTTACTGCGGGGATGTTGAAACTGCTTGACCCAAGCTTGTATTGACATGCCCAGTAAACACATACCATTTGTATGACTTTATGCAATGTTGGACCAACGTCGAAGACGTTGGGCCGACGTTTTATAAATGTTATACAAATGTCTTGTGTTTGCTGGGCAGGAGGACTTTCTCTCAAACATTGTACATTTATTCAATGTTGGTTTAATGTTGGGCCAGCGTCGCAGACGTTGGCCTAGCATTAAAACAGCATTGGATCAATGTCCCGTTTAAGTAGTATCTTGTAATCAGTTCAGTGGCTATATTAATGCCGTCAATCTGTACTCAATAGGCTACTGTTGGCCTACACTTGACTGTCCCGGCCATGCGCGTTTTGCAGTTGAATCATTCTTTAATATTATATGTGCCGTTGATGAGAGACCAGCCATGGTCTTCTGCTCGCTGTGTGCATGGCTGAGATAGTAAGGCATTTTGCCACATGGCTGTAAAGTATTTCGTCCTGTGAAGTTTTTTCAATAGGACACTATGGCACGCTGCTGGAATTAATTCTTTAAATTTTCTCATATGAATCATCAGGCTTTTTAGGTGTATACTTCTCTTAAAGAAGAACAAACCGAGCATCATTGATTTTGCTGAGTTTTGGCAGCCCATACAGGGCACAAGTAAACTTGTCAATATCGGCGAAATCTGCCGGGACGATTAGATCACCATGACCCAAATTAGAAAATGCATCTCGAAAAGCGTTATTATCAGATTTCATGATCAACTGCAGAGCTTTCAACTTGCCTTTGTCCATGAATGCGGCGTTGTAATCACAGCCAGTAAAGGCATGTAAAGCTGGAAGAGCATTGATGATGTTTATATCCAAAGGACCCACTAGCTGTGAGATGTATCTTCTGGTGTTGTTGCTCCTTAGGCTAGTATCCATTCAAACAGTTTTGAGAGAGTTACTTGTATGCTCCGCAGCATGATACAAGAGCAGTATAAATACATCTGGTGTTAAAATTTCTGATGGCAAATGATTCACCGGTATCTGCTTCCAGAATGCGATGCAGGTGATAAGGTCAGCTTCTCTATGACTGCATCCAAGTGTAGAAACTTTTTCTCGAAAAACATTTCCAAATTGAGCAACGAAGGCGTAGCAGCTTTGTTCTGGAACAAAGTACACAATGTGACCCTCAAGGACGTTGGTCTCAGCATGATCAGTCCAATATGTCAAGAGAAAGCGGAAAAGAGCTGTTTTGAGCAGAGACGATCGTAGTGCCTTCTGCCAATCTTGTGGACATATAATAAAAAATGAGCCCCGGTTCGGCTAACTAAAAGAGTCGGATAGTGAACTAAATACACCTTCCCCGCTGTTGTAAGATATATTTTTGAACTGGGGGCTACCATCAGCATTCTTGGTAGAATCTGTATAGATCAAATGCAACATCAAATATTATATGCATTGGTACTTTCTCAGTGATCCATCTGGCTCACCAATGATCAATGCATGTGATCTATAGTTATTAGAGGATTTCTTATATATCCAATTCTCGATAGAAAGCTTAATGTGTACAAACAGTTTGTTGTCAAAATTGGAAAATGTTTTCAAGCTCTAGTTATTAAATGCTAGCGATTTTTAGGTATTTGCAATGTCTGTTAAGGGAAATATTTTCATGACTGCATAGGTAGTACCCATTGCAACAATTCCAGATTCAATCAGGCTATTTCTCTGTAATTTTTGTTGTATTTACATGAAGGGCTTGGGCAAAAAACAAACATATTCTAGAAAGTTACAGTGACCTGATGTGAATGATTATGCACCTCAACTACTGTGTATAATTCTGTTGCAGGTCTATTGATGGTTATAGTAGATAGCTGATGGTGTCAATTCAGATGGATATGCTTGTGTATCGAATATAATGTTAAACCCAGTCCACCTGGGAATAGTAATTTAATTCTTTATCATGGATTTTTGTTTTCCAAGTGACTTTACTATTTCCTTTAACAATAATCCCATTGGTCGAAGCGGCACCCATCCATCAACATTGAATACTTGTAGTTGTAACACGTCATTATTAATAGATATATTGTACTTCACAACGCTGGAATTTGACATGTCTGGCACTATTGCTATGTATTTTACGCTATGTACTCCTGCCTATGTTATTCCTGACAAGTGTAGTGGACATGTTTAATATAATAATAATTAATGAGAAAATTATGCTCATTCAGATTATAATGCTTACCTGAATGGCAAAATCAAAAACTTTGCAGCAACAGCTGTGAAGACCAAAGTAAATAAAGACCTAAAGGTGGTCGAGTTCAAGAATACAAAGGATTAGTTTGGACGCTTGCGTTACTTGAGCACCTGTTCCATTGTCACTGGCACACATAGATGGAAGCATAAAATATTGAAACAGATAAAGCAAAGCTACTCCACGAATTTGAAGCTATGGTTGATAGCATTCCTCCCCTGATCTGACTGATGATATAAAATGTTGATGCCATGTTCATGTTGCACACAACGCAGAAGCTACCAGAGAGTTTGCCCAACTGGTACTGTGTAAGCTTTGTCAAATGTCATCTTGGAGAGTTGATTTTTGGTATCTGACACATACTTAACCCCCTCAATAAAGGATGTTGATTACAGAAGACGTTGAAGTAATGATGCTACCTACACCATCAGTGGTCCACAGCAGAAATTTCCACAAGATAGGAAGAATATGCAAGTAAGAATTGACAGTAACCCGGACATTTTTCGATAAAAAGCAAGTACTGGAAGGGATACTGGTGGTCAGGCCGAAAACTCCATCTTGTGTCCTCTCACTGCCTTGCTGACAAAGGCTTCTCTCGCAACTGCATCTCACCAACTCTTCCCCCCCCCCCCCCAGCCGGCGTAGAAAGTCGTGATCTCCTTGAGAAGGAGCGGACACCTCTGGAATGGCCGTCCTGACGAAAGGGCTAAGACTTCTGTCACTGGTGTTGCTATCTCTGCTGCTATATAACTGCTATATAACTGCCTTCTCACTGGGCCTTCTATCTGAGCTCGCCATCATAGCAGATTCAATGGCCGAATTCAACATTGAGTCAAAGCCAATAGGAGTCTGCAGAATATACCGAATGTAGTGTGACAACGTCATATCGGCTGTGCTGGATGCCAGGTGGTTCTTCCTCTTATGTCCTAGGTCATTGAACCTGGCACCTAACAAGCGTAGAGCATGTCCCAACGGGTGTGTGGCTGCTTGAGACATCTCAGCACCCTATCCTTAGGAGGGCTTTCTTCCAGATCTTCAGAGGCTCGCTGCAAGTGCACAAAGCTCTCTCTAAATCCTGTCGACACAGCATGACCCACTAGGTCCATGTTTCTGCTGTCGCCGAAATACACCACCAGCCTGCCTCTGCTTCAGATTATCTAGACCTTTACAGGAGGCTCCGGGTCCAGGAAAGGCAGGTGTGCACGTGGCCTGAGTACAACCGCTCCATAATGTCTGTACGGATAGTCTCCATCTACATGCCCCCTCGCATTTGGCGCCACAAGGCAAGCTGCTAGTGGGAAGGCACCACCAGTGTCTTCTGTCTCGAGAGGGCTGATCCCAAGCCAGTTAGGGAGCACCCCTCTAAGCCGTCAATTCCCTGAAAAGGGTTGTACCTCTCCTCTGCTCAAGCGATTCTCCAAACACACTGCCCTTCATCTCGATATGCATCCCCGTTCTTGTGATGGATACTCATCCGGCATCTGAGTGATTAGTAGACGGAGCGTGAGCTGGTGTCTGTGCCACCGACCGATCCAGTCTGAAATGGGAATTTCCCTTAATTGCATCATCAATTTTATAATGTTGTCTCATTTATATTTTTAGAGTTATGTCACTTTCCTCAAATTTTGGTAATGGTGATTAGGCTCAAATGGCGATTTCTCTTAATTTCACTATCAATAAACATTCAGAAATGGTTTTATTGTATTCTTTGATCATGAAAACCCTGGTATAGAGCTCAACTACTATATGATTGTATCATTAATATTTTACGAGTTATGACACAATTTATCAATTTTGGCAATGGCGGCCATTTTAGGCTGAAAAGGGATTTCCCCACGGTTGATTTGGTTGAATTTGTTTTTGACGTGACCAGGCATGCCAGGGAAGTCACTGACCTGAAACTTGCTTTTCATCGAAAATGTCCGGGTTCATGTCGATTCTTACTTGACTATATAAGGCACTACGATTGTCTCTATTTAAAACAGCTCTTTTCCGCTTTCTCATGACATATTGGACTGATCATGCCAACACCAATGTCCTTGATGGTCACATTGTGTGCTTTGGTCTAGAAAAAAAGCTGCTACTCCTTGGTTGCTCGATTTGAAAATGTTTTTCGAGAAGAGTTTTCTACACTTGGATGTATCACCTGCATCGCATTCAGGAAGCAGATACCGGTGAATTAATTGCCATCAGAAGTTTTGTCACTAGATGTATTCATCCTGCTCTTGTATCATGTTGCGAATCACACAAGTAACTCAACTGTTCGGATGGATACTGGCCTAAGCAGCAACAAAACCAGAAGATACAATAACATATCACAGCTAGTATGTCATGTGGATACAAACACCATCAATGCTCTTCCAGCTTTACACGCATTTACTGGCTCTGATTACACCACCGCATTCATGGGCAAAGGAAAGTTGAAAGCTCTGCAGTTGATCATGAAATCTGACAATAACGCTTTTCAAGATGCATTTTCTAATTGGGGTTTTTGTGATCTAATCGCCCCGGCAGATTTCGCTGATATTGAAAATTGTACTTGTGCCCTGTATGGGCTGCCAAAATTCAGCAAAATCAATGATGCTCTGTTTGTTCTGTTTTAACAGAAGTATGCACCCAAAAAGCCTGGTGATTCATTGGTGAAAATTCAAGGAATTAATCCCAGAAGCATGCCACCGTGCCATAGTGTCATATTAAAAAAAACTTCACAGGATGAACTAAGTTACAGCCATGTGGAAAAATGCCATACTATCTCAACCATGCACACAGCGAGTTGAAGACCATGGCTGGTTTCTCATCAACGGCACATATAATATTAACTGGTTTGACAGAGACCAATTTCCCCAGAGTGTTATTCTTATATTGAATGGTAAGAATTTGAAATATTGAAACTTAATATAGAAGGTCAATCCTTAAGTGACGAATCAGATAATGATGATAACGAACTGATCACATGCACAGTTACTAATGCAAGGCCATTGCGTCATGTTTTGATATTGATGTACTGAGGTTTGATGAGAGAGGGGGGGGGGGGTGCTACGTGTATTATAATTAATCAATATCAGTCATAAATTCTAAATATTTGTAAAGTTTCGTCGTAGTATACCCATTGTCTCTGCAGGTTGGGTTGGATACCCCTCTCTATATAGTAAAAATGACGTTCACACAACGTTGTATAAATTATGGGCCAATGGTGTAAACATTAGACTAACAATAAATTGCCGAGCGTTCACACATATTTTTTCTTATAATTACACGCCTTTCATATAATATGTAATTGTAGGTCATTTCAAATAGTTTTAATATACTAGTATTATATATAATTATACATTGTAATTCATTTCAAATACTTTAGAAAACAAAACCCAGTAAACAAGAGCCGTTGACCCAAAGTTGTTTGAATGTTTGGCCAACGTCGCAGACAGTGGACCAACATCCAAACAACATTGGGTCAGTGTATCTTGTTTGCTGGGAAAAACAGAAAATATCACATGTGTAATAATATTCATTTTATCACCCAACAAACACCCACTGATAACATGACATTTAAATGCATTTGAAAATTATTTCAGTAGATATTTCTGGAACAATTTCACTGCCCATTTTCTGACACCCAACTGTAATTTAATTTATTCGTGTCAGTGGCTGTTACTGTGGGTCTACATGTGGAAATGTTGCACTGAGAGAAACACGACAATCTAAAATAAAAGCATATGCTCATCCATTATACAATAATTAAATTCTTGAAAAGAAAAAACCCTGTATTTCTTACCTTTTTTCTCAAAACCTGAGAATCTCCTGAGAAATAAATCCGCTGTCGCCCGGGTATATAAATAATAGTAATTGGGAAATATTCTTCATTTCGTTCTGATTTTATTTATTTCCTGCAACAACAAGTGCTTGGGAAAGCAACACGTCCAGCTAGCTCTGAGACGCTGTCCATTGATTGTAAATGACCCACGTACCGCGGATTTTGATTGTGGTGTGTGATAATTATGTAGGCCTACTAAGGCCTAACATCAATTTTACTTTGGAACAATGTTGTTTCAAGTATGGGTCAACGTTTATGTTATTTGCCAAGTTTAAAACAGCGTTGATATCATTTATTTAACTTGTTTTATAAAATAGTATGAAACAAGTGTCTATTGTTGATTGTCTAAGAGTACTGTCTAATGGCGCCAGACACCAGCCGTAAATAGGTGGGGTGTTGGTAGAGGGGTTTTTTTAACCGTCGGGAGAGTGACTATATCCGATAATGAGTTCAGCAGTTCGACATTATGACAAATAAAAACCTCGGGCTGCGCCCTCGGTCTTTATTTCTCATAATGTCGACTGCTTCACCCATTATCTAATATTTTACGCGTCATGCCCAATGGGCCATCCATGCTAATCTTCATATGGAGGCTCAGTGTTAAAGCTCACTGCAGGACTGGTCATTTACTCATTTTCGATGATAGATTAGGTAGCGCAAAATTCTTGAATTCGTGAATTTGTCCACTTCGAAAAATTTGTGAAAATTAAAACCTCGCAAATCTAAAGTGTCCACTCGCTCATCTGGTCTCAGTGTTTCTGGCTCTGAAAAAAGTTGGAGTCAGGCAATATGAAGATTCTGACGCCAAAACTGGTGAAGGAGTCAGCACGCAGGTGCGGCTTCCGGCGAACGGCCCGAAGGCCTTCGGAACGCTAGGGATCCGGGAATTTTTTTATTTCAGAGAAGGTTTTAGGTGGCTTCTAGTGATATCTAAAGGTACTTTTCAAGCTTTGAAACAACTCAATTTTCACTAATGAAACACTGAAAAATATCTTTGGAAATGATTTATGAAAATTGTAGTCTGAATGGAATGTTTTTTCGTCAGGGGGAAAGCTTGTCGTCAGAATTGACGACAGATTAGAAACACTGGGTCTATTATCAGGTGATTACGTTTGTTTTGTGTCTGCTTGTTGAATTATGTGACCTTCATGATTGCATAAGCCTAGGGCATAGGCTACTATCATGGGTGGGTTCAAGGCGGGGGGGGGGAGCAGTATTTTTGCTAAATAAAAAGACTAATTTAAAAAGTCCCCTGAATTGGCTTATGTCACAAAAATTAGCCGCTGTAGGACCATAGCGATGACAAAAAAGGATGGGGCAAACCCCCAAAAAACCCGGCGCCCCACCCCTTTCATTACATCCTGGACCCGCTTCTGTACTGTGTCAGTGTGTACATTTTTATGCTTTACGCTATATTTATATGATGATGACACAATGCAGGTTGAGCAGAGAGTGATCAAATTCATGCTTTATAAATTATGGACAGTTTGAGACAGGGTTGGGACAAGTAGCCTAGGCTAGGCTACATCGAAAACGGTATGCCTACTTGGGGACAAGTATACAAATGATCAAGTAGGCCTACTAGTAGGCTTACACGGTTTTTCCAAATGTACTTAATTGGGTACATAAATAATGGTGTCCGCCTATAAGTCAGAAGGCCCATTAGTCAGAAAGCCCGTTAGTCAGAAGGCCCGTTAGCCAGAAGGCCCGCTAGTCAGAAAATCAGTAAGGCTGATCAGTCAGAAGGCTCGATTGTTAGAAGGCCCGTTAGTCAGAAAATAAGTAAAGATAATTAATCAGAAAGACTGTTTGTCAGAAGACCCGTACGTTAGTCAGAAAGTCAGATAATTACCTCATCGGAGTCATCTCATTTGTGGACAACCCTATGACCAAGTATTTATCTTTATTTTTTTACTTGTGCCGGTAACAACGTCTAGCCCTTTCCTAGGGGTTTCAATAATAATATGCTACTCATTATGTTTTCAAACCTATTGTTGCTGGTCGTAATTACCGGCTTCAAATAAATAACAAACACTAATAATAATTGGACCAAAATTAGTAGTTATTGCCAAGCTGCATGTAAATAACAGTCAACTTTCCGCTTAGAGCCAGGGCAGCCACAGGCTATGTAATAAGAAAAAGATGATATAATAATAATAATTGCATAGGCAGCAATGTACATCGCATGTCTTTAAAAAGTTTGGAACAATGTAAATATGGGGTTTTCTCATGAGACACTTTTCACATCTATTTCAGTAAAGTTTATATAGGGGGGGGGGGGCCTATATGCAAACAAGTACAGACCCGTGAGATAATAATCTATGGGGCTTTAGAGGTTTTACTTTCAGTTGTGCAATTTGTTTTTGCGTACTTAAAAAAGAGAATTTCTTGTTTAGAAGGAAATATAATTAATTTTTCCACATTATAATTTTCATGGCTATATTTCTCCCTCAAACTATTTATTAAACTACCGATTAAATATAAAAACACGTGGACTCTATCAGCATTTTTCTAAAGTATATTTTAATAATTATTTTATGCCCGACTTTTGTCAAGTTAAAACAATTCCATAAATCCGAGAAAAACTCGGGAAGTGGGTGGTTGGGTCAAGCCCCAACTCGGATTTCTTTTTTTTTGGAAATATTATGTTTTTTTGTTTTTGTTGTTTAAAAAATAAAAAAATTGATAGGCGGGTGGGTGGGATCTGGACAATCCGAGTTTTTCTCGGATTTTTTGAATTATTTTAACTGTAACGTTAGGCCTACTGGCAACCAGGAAATATTGGCCGTCGTTTTATATTGGCGGTAATATTGGCGGTTAAAAAATAGCGACGATATTTATCTCCACCAAAAATAGTGTTCTTATTCAAGGTTAATTTTTTATAATAGTATTATGACAGCGGAAGGAAATCTGCCGATATTAATCTCGGCCAATTTTGCTCACCTCCCAGACTGCTGAAGTTTAAATCCGCCAATATTTCCGGTTTGCAGTAGGCCTTAATAAATATCATTATGTAATAAATAAATAAACACAAAAATAAATGAGATTTAAAGGCCCATACCCAGGCTACAATCACAAAAAATCGGTGATTTTATTTTGGCTTCTTAATATGACCATATGATGTACGTAAACGGGGACGTCCTTATATCCCGAAGGTTCTATAGTCCGAAGGTTCGATAGGCCTAGTCCGAAGGTTTTTGCTTTCCAAAGGTTGAATGGTCCGATGGATCGATAGTCCGAAGGTTCGATGGTCCGAAAATATTATATTCTGAAGGTTCGATGATCGGAAGGTTCGATGGTGCGAAGGCTCGATAGTCCGAAAGCCCAATAGTTCAAAAGTATTTCTATTCTGAAGGTTCAGTGGTCCGAAGGCTCGATGGTCCGAAGGTTCCATAGTCCAAATGTTATTACTACATGGTCTAAGTAACAGTTTTTTATGATCGATATTATATTATATAACGAATGTTCCGGCTCCCGGTACCATTAAGAGCTGCGCTCTTAACCCATTTAATAGTGAAATTATCAAAAATCATAAGATAGAGATAGAAACTGATTAGAAAATAAAAATTAGGTATGGCAATCTTAAACTTTTGCATGCTGGGTTTCGTATTCCATGATGTTTTTCGTATTTCATGGTGTTTTCCTTTACATTTTTGCATATTCCATGATTTATTTTATTATCATTTCAACTATATTAGTCTTATATTACAAGTGAAAAACGACAAATGTACAGGGGCCTTTTTGATGGCATGTTGCATGTATACCTAACCGATATAGCCTATCTCCATTCAAATTTGTGTCACATTCCATTTACTCACATGGCATTTTCTTCGTCAATGCCAAGATTAATTATTTATAATCATTAAAAATTAATACTTACATATGTTTATTTCAAGAAAATATTTGATTGAATGGGGTTGGTGAAAGTTTATTTTTTTCACATAAGGTAGCTTTTTTTATGGAATTCACGATATGATATGACTTGGGCCCCTAGTGATATAACAAATGACTTTAAAAATGATATAATGGTTCATATAACAATTATTTAGCATGTCTAGCCTAATGTCTTGAGAGTATTTTTAAATTTCAAAAAGGGCCTAATTTTCAAAAAATAGTATAAATTTGCAAGAACACACACGTTATCAATTTATTAGGACAGGTATAGTTTGTAACAGTGTTTAAGTAAATCTGTATAATTTATATTAATTCACTTGAAGCTGGCAATTGCGTTAAAATAACCGAGGCTAAAGATTGGACTTCAAAGTTTCATAGGCAGTAAGACTAAGACGCACACGTATATAAATAGGCCCTATAGTATAAGGACGAAGACTTAACAGACTTTCGGACTATCGAACTTTCGGACTATCGAACCTTCGGACTACAAAACATTCGGACTGCTGAACCTTCGGACTACTGAACCTTCGGACTAACGAACCTTCGGACAAGTAAACATTCGGACTACTGAACCTTTGGACTACTGAACCTTCGCGTTACGGAGCGTAGTCAAAGTAACGTTAAAAAGCGTTACGAAGGGGGGGGGGGTCAAAAATAGTCCAAAAAAACGTTACGTAATTGTTGAACGGCCCCCAAACCTTTGCTCGGACTATCGAACCTTCGGACATGTAACCGATGTAAACATAGAAACTGATAGACTAGAACTGCAAATTTTTGTGCCAGTTAGGCTAGATATAGCCTTATACTTAATAGGCCTAGATCTACCAGTTAGGCTAGATATAGCCTTATTCTATAGGCCTAGATCTACATGTCAAAGATCAGAAATACGGGGATAAATTCGCGGCTTGTAGGCCTAGTCACTATTTTAGTGGGAGTAGTGAATGAAGATGACCATAAATGGTAAATTCAGGATTGAAAGGGTTAGGACTTGAATTATAGTCTACATGGTATAGGTCTAGGCTATAGCCTATATAGTTTTTTTATAGTCTAGTCATTTGGCAAATTTCGTGAAATTCCAGTGAGTATTTCAACAGTTAGCAGGCTAGACTTAGATTCTCCTAACTAGGTCTAGTCTACGTTATGTACATCTGAACCCTAGACTGAGGCTAGACCCTAGGCTAGGCCTAGTTTAGCGTAGATAAGATATGCATATGGCACTGCTTTTTGGTCGATAAATGCTCAGCGGTACGCGTCGCCAGATAGTCTACAGGCCGAGCCGAAGGCGAGTGCCTGTATCGGCGACAAGTATTTTATGGTACGACCACCCACATGTTTAACTGATATTTAAATTATTTAGACTACAATGCGTCAGTAAACGTAAATAATTCGCAACCGCAAAACGAATTGTTGACAAGTTTTGGTCGATACAGGTATTACAAATAGGGGCCTACCATGAATACTGGCCTACTCGGCTACTGCATGTACTGGCCTTGCTCATGTCATGAATGTATGTGACGTCACAGTTTGAATATAAAGCTCTGTGAAGTAACCTATTACTCTACTCAGGATTGTGACGTCACATAATAGAAGTTTCATTATACCCAGAGATATCATGACATACATGTCACGGGTAACAGTTTCTATATGACCATAATCCACATGTAAATTCCATATTCCTTATTTTATCAGGTACTATGAGGTCTATTTCCAAGTATGATGATGTCTGGGTTTATCCCTCGCCAAAGACTGTAATGAAATATGAGCGATTTTTTTTAAAAATATCTGTAGAGGCCTAAAAAAAGCCTATGGTGAATGAGGGTAGTTTTATCTGTTTTATTTTAACAGTGTTTAAGGGTCTCCTGGCTGTTGCATTCTTTGCTTAAAATTTTGTATCATATAAATAATTCTGAGTCTGATATGGACATAAGAATTTCACTGTGTCGTGTTAAATGCTTCCTATAGGCTACATGAATTCAATGGGGAATGAATTTCGCCTATTTCTCAGTTAGGCCTAATTTTTGCCAAATTCTCATGACATTTTAGAGGCACTATTAAATATTTTCTAGTGATGCGGCGACGACCCAGGAAATTTCAATGAAAAACCATTTTATAGTTTAAAAGTTAAAGCGACACAATCAGGCTAATAACAAAAAATCGTATTTTTATTTGGGCTTCTTAATATGCCTGATGACAATATGATGTAACTAGACTAGAGTTTTTTAATTTTTGTGCTGCGCATTTGCCAGATAGGCCTAAACGAGATATGAAGACGAAATTCCCGTATTTCTTATTTTGGACATGCATGTCCGAAATGAGAAATCGGGAATGTCGTCTCTAGGGCCTATATGTCTGGGGCCTATATTTTTAATGATGGTAAATTTGCAACACAAAAATGAAAAAAATAGGCCCACGCAGCTCTAGCCTATGGACATGTTCACGTACATAGGATCTTATTGAGAAGCCAAAATAAAAGTACCGATTTTTTAATGACTTTAGCCTGATTGTGTCGCTTTAATCTCTATAACATGACTGTATATTTTTTATCTAACTTATTAATTGTTAGGCATAGCCTAAGCTTACATGTCAAATGATGTAACTTCTGTAATAACCTATAAAAGTTACCTAGAACAAAGTGCTTGAAAAAGTCATTCACCCTGGTTTATGTAAATCCGGGTATATATAGTAGGGGGCTAGTTGTGTGGTTTTTTTATTGTGACCGGGATACCTGAAAACAAGTTCCCATGTTCCGGGAACTTCTATAGTTTCAAGTTTTAAGTTCCGGGAACTTCAAGTTCCGAAAATCCAAACTAATTGAAAAAATATATTAAAAAATTATTTGCAAAAATCGTTTAAAATTGGTCGGAAAAACAGTTTGGAACCCACCATTAACTCAAGTGCTGTAGACTAGTCTTTCACATATTTATATTTTGTTTATAGGCGATCTTGGCAAACATTTCACGATGTGAAATTAAATATATAGGCCTACAGGTATGATATCAAATTTACAATAGTACAGCAAATTTATTATACAAAATTTAAAGTGAAGAGTTTTACAATATATGATATTTTCCCAGACATAGGTCCACTTGTAGGCCTAATTATGTTCGAGTAGTGGTCGTAGACGATAGAAAAACATCAACGATTACTAGTATTGGGTCTGTGTCCTGTTTGATAGGATATATTGTAGGCCTTGAGGTCTTCAACCCAGCGGCATGTATAGTAGTCTTTGCACTTGAAAAACAACTGGGCCTATTCAAATGAAATGAATCGGGCTTTAGGCCACCTTTGTGCACATATAGGCTAAACTGGGCCAGGAGAACCTCCTGAGGATGGTGAGATGATTGAGATGACACTGTCCTCCAGACACAGGATTCGAAATTCGAGCCCTGGCGGTCTGAGGCCGAGCACGCTACCTCTCGGTCACGGAGGCTCCCCACAATACTGACTTTCACACGTGGATGGGGAAGAAACATTTTTGTTTCTTTCAAACCGCCGAGACCGGGAACCGAGCCCCGAACTCTGGCGTGAAAGGCAGCGGTGCTAACCACTACCCTAGTTTGTCGGTGAACGTTTATCTGTTTCATTTCCGACCTTATGTAACAATACTTTTACACATTTTCGTTATTTTGCGCACATTCGACCATTCTCATAACCATAATTTAATGAAGCTAGCACCATACGTTTGATGTCCCCAGAAAAATTATAAAATGCTGGTCCAAGACTTTAATTCTAGGATTTGTGTTTCTTATTAGAATTAGTCAGATATAAAATTATTATGTTTATTTTCATCACACCTGCTTTTTCTTTATACAGTTCTTCCTGAAAAGTATACAAAAGGTTAATTATTTCATCTACGTCTTTAGTTAAATATTAATAGATAAATATTGCATTCGTAGCGCCATGTGCCTTTTCTAAGTTTAAAAATTAAGAGTTGTTCTTCTCTCCATCCTCAATCCATTTAGCTCTATCTCTTATTTAAGCTACTTCTGTCTGTTTCCCAGTTGGTATGTCACATTCAGCTTTATAAAATATTTCATATTTCACGTAATTGATCTTTTGAATTTTTCGAGTTTTTCATAAATACTTTCAAATTTCTTTTCAAGTAATATAAAGGTGTTTTTTCTCCCTCTCTGAGTTTTTCTTTGCATAACTTATAAATTGATTTTTAATATGACATTTACAAACGGTGTTTTATATTACTCCTACATGTACTATATTACTACTACATGTACTATTATTCATGTACTATAATTCATTTTCACGTATACCGCCTATTCAGCGAAAAGAAAAAGTACGTCGAAGGTGGGGCGTACAGAGTAGATATCTCAGTTTAAGTTCATACATACTAATGACAGTTAAATGAAATGAATCGGGCTTTAGGCCACCTTTGTGCACATATAGGCTAAACTGGGCCAGGAGAACCTCCTGAGGATGGTGAGATGATTGAGATGACACTGTCCTCCAGACACAGGATTCGAAATTCGAGCCCTGGCGGTCTGAGGCCGAGCACGCTACCTCTCGGTCACGGAGGCTCCCCACAATACTGACTTTCACACGTGGATGGGGAAGAAACATTTCTGTTTCTTTCAAACCGCCGAGACCGGGAACCGAACCCCGAACTCTGGCGTGAGAGGCAGCGGTGCTAACCACTACCCTAGGGCCCCCGCCCACTAATGACAGGTAATTTTTTATTAGGCCTGAGCGTTAATAATTATTGTTGCTTTTATGTAAGGCTAAGTCCATGAAAGTCAAAAACGCATGCGACTTTTGACATAACAGAATAGCCTTGTACGTAATTTTTGATTTGATCTTTCAATTGAATGGTGGCCCCCTTATACAGTTTGTTCAAAAGGTGTTTACGGCGGCCCGTAAAAGTATGAGAAAAATATATGGAGCTTGTTAGAGCTGTTAGTATTTATAAAAAACAACACATACATATTAGAGGTCTAATTGGTTAAAGTGGCGGCCCCAGAGGGCCGCCCCTGTTCAGTGTCCCCACCAAAAACAACCACATGTTTAAACTTTTAAAATTTAAAATAAACGATTTATTTGGGATGAAATTATGTGAATCTGAGATATCTCATATGTACTAGAGCAGAAAAGGGTTGCACAGCATTATATTTTTCATTGCATGCTCGCTAATTCGGAATTCAGTGGTGGTCCAATATCTGTGGCATTGGCCCGTGCATATTACAAGGAAAGATTGTGTCTTTCAGAGATCCAACAGAAAGGATGAACCAAGTTTATAGGGTTAATCTTGAGCCAGACTTAACATCATAATTCTAGTTTACATTGAAGTCGGAACTCCCTATTGTAATAAGCTAAAGAACAACTCGGAAGTTGGAACTCTGAAGTCAGGCCCCACCAGGCTTTTGTAAATACGAGATGTTTACACATTGTTAATTTAATATTTGTCCATTATCAACCTTGCTGTTTCAACATTATATCAACATTCTCAAAATTGATTTGTATGCCTCATATATTTCAGCGGCAATTCACAACTGAAAGTGAATCAAAATGAAAAAAAATATTGTTCAGAGGGTTAGGGAAGGCCAAAAATCTTTCTAGTTCAGCTGAATAATTCCCAGCTCAAGTAAGTGAGAAAGGGTAATATGGTGTTTTTAGGAAATAAAGCTACAAGAGCGACCTGCTCACAGTCATACATTGAAGGTTAAAACGGAACAGTTCTAATTTCTTAGCGGAATCACAAAAATATGAAAACAAATGATTTCCATCAGTTTTATTCACGTCAATCTCTTCATTAATGAAAACAAAGACACTTCACAATTTGAAAAATGAACATTATGATTATGCTAATTATGGCTATACACAACGTATCACCTAGCCAATACAAAGAAAACAGAATTAGATAAATTACGAAAAAATATGGTATCTTTGTAAAAAATTACTGTGAACATACCCTTACGATGACAGTGGTTTTGTGTTCACTATAGCTTGTATCGGAAACTACACGTGGTCACCTTTAAGTAAACAAGGTCTATCTGTCCCTTCGTAAACTGACAGATAAACCTTATTTCCAATACAAGGGAGTTACTTCATTACACAGAGAAGAAGGTGTAAAATAATAACATTTAATATTCTGGATATTGATGATTAACATGGGTAAGACATCATAAAGATTCTACTGTCTTGATTTTTTGTATGAATTATTACTGCCCTACATATCGTTGAACACCCGCCAGCATTGTGTCAAACATTTTAATTCCTACTATTGAAACATAATTTACTAGAATTTATTATGGAAAACCGTGATTATTTTTTACCTATATCGCTGAATAAAAGCAGATGGGGCTTAGACAGAATGAATCAGTGGTAAGAAGTGATTTAATTTTGAGACATTATCTTGTCCTAACATTGTGCCAAAATTATCAAAAAAAAAAAAAATCCTTGGATATGACAGGTTGTATCTGTCACTTAGAAAAGTGGAAAATAGACCGGTCACCTACAATGTGACCATATCTAGACAGAGACAGATAAAACACGATGCTCTGCTGAAAAAAACGAGACACAGATATGAATCACAACTGGCACTTTTTCATTAAAAAATCACGCAATAAGTTAATTTTTATTAAATTACAAAAAATACTGGCATCTACATATACATGACTAGATATCACCACAACAGCTGAATGTCCACGACAAGACATCATCTGTGAGTTAAAAGAATGTATCTGTACTTTACAAAGTGAGAGGCTTCCCTTTAATTCACAGACGGCGAAAAATAAAAGCATACTTTTTTCTGGATGACCGTATCAGGCACTGAGTTTAGATTCGAACTCTGTGAGGCCTAGTATTATGACACCTGCACGAGACAGTTTTAGTTTGAATTTTTTCAGGGATCACTGGCACACATCCTCCCTCGTGAGAGATATGTGCAAGTCAAAATCAAAGAGATACATTACATTTTTTCACGTATCACTTTTACTTCATTTTTTGCACTTGTCCTTGGTCTCACCAATTTATTACCTACACTACTCCACACTGATACATTATTTAGAAAACTTTGTTCAATAATAAATGATTCATTAGCTCACTTTACATGTACAATATTACAATTATATATAATAAGCATGACAGTTAAGATACTATACCTTTGTTGCGTGGCAACACCATCGTATGCGGACATCAATGCAAAAATAAGTTCACCGTTTTACAATATTCCCTACTCCTGACATTTAAAGGCGTGATAATAAATGCTATACAGTTTATACATGATACACTCAGACGAGATCGAAAGACATCATGCAGGATAGTTCAATACTTAAATTTGTGCATGCCCCCTTAAGTTGTTTTGTAGGATGTTATTTTAAATCAACATGAGAGTCTGTATTGGGTTAATATTCGACATCGTTATATTTAAGTTAATTTTTTATACAGACCAACAAATTCTAAAGTGAATATCTTAAATTAAATATTTTAGCACTTTAAAAATTAACTACGAGACCAAAATATATAACAACCATGCACTTTCTTTTTCTGTCATACATAGTACAATGTCAAACAAAACCTGCAAAGTACAACGCTACACCAGCATAACAAATGAAACATCAAAGCCTTTGACAAAATATCAAGACAAGCTAAAAATGCTCCATATCTTGTGAGCCATTTCCTTGGTAGCTTGGTGACAATGCCAGTAACCAACACAATAAAGACCATTCAACTTTCTGCGTACGATAGGCAAGTTAACTGCTGAGGCATATCCTCAAATGCTTAATCACATTGGATGAAAGTTACCTGAATTTAAAATATATACCGAAATGTAACACATCACATAATATCTGACAACTTTCTTATTTTGATAGCACAGTGCTGCTTCAAAGAGTAGCCAGCGTCGCAGACGCTGGCCCCACGGTAAAACAGCACTGTGAACTTCCTTATTTTACAGATTATATTATTTGTTTTGATATGAAGTAGAGACAATATGGCATGTGGTGTGTAAATACAACATGGATGCTTAAAGCTTCAATATGGTCCTATATTGAACTGCTCTTAAATAGTTATTATATAATAGTCATTATATTCAACGAAAGGGATATATCGGTAGCTACAGGCACAGTTATGAAAGTTGTGCAAAGCATTTTTGATCCCTGTATCAACCATTGTGCTCCCACAGCCATATAAATAAGTTTTTTTTATTTTTTTATAAATTAGCGTGGCCCATTTAAAAATCAATTATCACAAATGTTCATGATGAAAAAATATAACATGGCCTGCGGGACACATCCTTGATAACTTAAACCCCACAGGACAAAGGAGATTACCAAAGAAAAATATGGCAGCTAAAGAGAAGAATGTGTTATTATAAATATAACATCTAGATCTCATGACATAATTAAAATAATTAGAGCAAATGTATCTCTATATTTATGTCACAAATTTTTCTGCAGTGTGACATGCCACAATCTGTCTCAAGGTGAATGAAAATTACCAATTTTAAAAAATTAACAGTATAACCTTGGTTCCGGACCACCTCAATAAGCGGACCACCTCGCGTCCGGGACCACTTTTGTCCAGTCCCAAATTTTTTCCCATTGACGTAATGCTTAAGGATAAACCCTTAGCGGACCACCCCCGCTATTCGGGACTCGGACCACTTTATTTGGACAAAAATCAGTCTCGAACCTCGCTAAGCGGACCACCTGGGACATCAAGGGTCAATTTTTCAAGTCTCTTGGATCACTGACAGAGCATTCACATCTACGGTGGAAGTCGCGCATCTTTGCTTGGATGCTCACAAAGACAAACAATGATTATCCGGACCTGCACCCCCGTGATATTTATCTGGCAGTCTTGATGAGGCATTAAAATTGCCATGGGTCCTATATGGTGGACGTCGCGCATGCACGCTTGCTTTAACAAACGACAACTGTCTGATTGCTCAGAATGAATCTTATTTCATGTTAATTTAAACTATTGGTAGCTTTTAATAAAGTATAAGGCTGATATCGATAATCTTTGTATTCAGTATCTTTGCAACATAATTTATTGTATACCGTTCTTTTTGTACCTATTTTAGCAAATTGAATCACAATTAGCTACTAAATAAAATTAGAATATGAATATCATGATTAATCGACAGTAGCAACACTATTGTCTCTTCCGCCGGGAATTTGACCCTCAGAGCTCAACATATCAACGTTATATATTTTTTGTGCACTCGATAGACCCACATGTAATTATAATTCAGTATCTGTACTAGTTATTAAGTCTCGGGGTTGTAATGATCATTTTATATTTATTGTATAACTGATCTTTACATCACCTAACAAATAAACTGATTCGTATTCGTAACTTACAGACGGCAATTATGCGTCTGATTTATCATGTTATACGCCACATTAACAAGGCCATAGCGTTCGCAGGGTCTGCTCTGATCAATTAAAGAGATAACCCAGCAAATACGAGACATTGAACCAGTGTTGATTATTGTGAAGCCGGAATATCAGACGGTTGGCCAACATTAAAGCAACATTGGCTCAACATTACACGTCATAGTACAGTGTTGAACTGCTCCCAGTCACATTTAGCTTGTTTAGCGACATCAGAGAAGCGTCAAGAATCACTTCGGGGGGCGGCCGGCCGGCTCAGGCGTTCACCGCAGTGTCCAGGCCGCCCGAGCTACCAGCAGCACCGTTGGCCTTCATTTGATTATCGCCTCTGGTATTGTATTTTTAATGCTCAATTTCTGTTCGATGCTTAGGAGAATAAACAGAACAACAGCTTACCAATATATGAAAAGGGGATATGAATTTAGTTAGTCATTCAACGTTGTGCATCAATATGGCAAAAGCTGGACGGGATAAATTCACGCTCGAAGAAAAAAAAAATCTCATAGATGCAAGTGGCACTCAGTCAGCGACAATTAACAGATTAGATGAAGAATATGATGACCAACGAGATCTGTGTTCTACACCTAAAACATGTTTAGATGCGCCAAAATGGATAGATTCTATTCCAGATCTGATACCGATGAAAAGTTGATGACTGCTCAAGATAGTTTGCGTGTTGCTGCTGTAATAGGCAGCATACAAGCTGCGGCAAACTTCAATAAATGTAAAATAAATGTTTTTATTTTATTAATTATTTTTAGTGCTAATTGAATAAAGATATTTATTATTGTATGTGCTTGTTTTGTGTTTGTTTTATCTCTTATACACGTAGATAATAGTACACATACTGTACTTAGAGCATGGGACTTGTCATATATTATAAGGAATAATTATGTATAATTTCACTTAGGGGAGCACCTTGCTAATGGGACCACTTTTGCTAAGTCCCTTTGGTGGTCTGTTTAGCGAGGTTCTACTGTATATCAAATGAAATTATTTTACAAACATTCACCTTTCTAAAGCACATTTTTCCTATATATATTAACAGCATTTAATTAAATGGTGATAGTACTGTTGAACTAATGGTAGATACCATAAGTGGGTCATCTGATTCAAAATTGTATCTGTCATATTAGAGTGTCATAAAACCATTGTTAACCCTATACATAAATTGTTTGTTTGGAGGTGAATCTTTAACTTCCATCAAGGGGGCAAAAATGACCCTTCAACTACTGGTATGTATATTGTGCAAATTCAAGTTGCTGATAAGTGTCTTCTAGTGATTGATACAGAATAAATAAATTATACAAGATATATGATATCGAAGTTGAAAAATACCTAAAATGACAACTCAGTAAACAGAAGATGGTTCACCCAATGTTGGTTCAATGTTTTGATTGTGTCACAGACTGTGGATCGACATTAAGCCAGCACGGAATGAACATCTGCTGTTTGCTGGGAAGTCTCCTGCAAATGTTTAAAACATTTACAAATATCCCCAGTACTAACATTTCAACAATATATATTCTATATCTCCAGCTTCTTTGAGCTGTTAAAATATAACAAAACAGTAACAAACAGGAGACGTGGGGTTCACAAGTTGGTCCGATCTAACACAGGAAAAACCCAAGAATAACAACAGTAACAAATATTAACAGACAAAAGATAAGTAGCTGTTCAAGTCATTCAATGATAAAACAAAAAAAACAGCAATCCCCCATATTGTGTGGTAGAAATACATTGTACACCATAAAAACACAAAGCATTGACCTCTATCTTGTATAAACCCTTGTGCTGCTAGCCCTGTATATAATCATCATGCCATGACCCTGCCTATCCTGAGATTTTCAGCAATTTTTCATAATTCATTTATTTATATTTGAGTTACTGTAATTTGAATTAGTGTGGTAAAGAAGCGTTATCCTAAAAAGTGTTCCCCTACAAATAGCAAGTCTTACACAAAATGCTGGAGAAATACAACTTTCCTGCCTGTAGACCATAACAAACTGTTCAGCACCATTCAGCAGGACAGGGGGTTAATGCTGAGCCACCATTCAGCAGGACAAGGGGTCAATGCTGAGCCAAGGGGTTATTGCTTTTAAGCATCAAATTAAAAAAATGAACATTTCATCCATGGCAAAAAGATATTTGAGGATTCACCCTTTGATCTCAAAGGAACAAATGTGCATATAATGATCTAAAAATCTAATTTCCTCTTGAACATTTCTTGAAACATTTAAAATTTGACCGCAATTGCATTTTTATGTTAAAGATAAGTAGAAAAAACAAACAAAAGTTTAAAAGTGAATGTTAAGATGATATGACTTGTATTTGTTTGCAATGTTCAACAAGAAGTGAGATGCATAACAGTATCAGTACTTACTTTTTACTGCTACAGATTATAAAATCCATGGCGTAGTTTATGAGCAGCATGTTTGTTACACTGCTAAGCACAACCATAGTCGTTTTTATTACGTTTTAATAGCTGATCAAATCACAGTTATCGGGAACGAAATTAGTGTTTAAACATCAAAATTTGCAAATGTTTGGTATCATATTAAACAAATATGAGTAATTTCCAGCCACCTAAAGTTGTGAACACTTAACCCTTGAAGCGCTCAATTTTTTCATAGAAACCATGGAGACCAAAGTTTTTTTTTAAATTTGAAATCATCATAAATGTCTTAGTCAGGTCTTTCCTATTCATTTGAATACCTATGTTATGGGTCTACAACAAATAGAACTATTTTAACTCTTTCAGAGCGGGGACTGTCTTTATATGTGTGATTCTGACGTATGAAGACGGGCCCCGCACTGTAAGGGTTAAAGTGGGTGAAAATTAAAATTACAGGGTGTTCAATTTAGCACTTGAGTAAATATTATTCAACATTTTGACCAGCAGGAATATCACATTGATTTTATTCATTGAGCTGTGAATAGCTGTATCTCTTATTTTGTTAACACTGCAATGCAAAGTCAAAAAAGGTAGATAAAGAAGTTAGTGCTATTTGGCTTTGCAGGATCTAACACATGACCACAAACTATTTTAACCCCTAGAGCATTGACCTATTTAATTTAAATTTTCAGTCACTTGAAGTTGAGTCTTGCTACCGCGATCCACAACTTCAAGTAACCGAAAATTTGGGTTACTTGCGAAATTTAAGTCCCAGCATATACCAGTGTTTCCGGATTGAAAGCATATTTTACTTTTACCAACTGGTTATACAGGTGTTGGTAAAAGCACGACATGTCCACTGTTTTCGACATCAGTGTTCTAAGGGTTAAAAATTTCCGTGGCATTTGATTTTATTTGGACTTTTTTGAAAATATAAACAATATATACTGGCCTAGCAGGATAAAGAATATCAACAGTTGTAGTTGACCAGCTACAATAATATTTGATGCAGCTTATACACTGGTTTAACAATGCTAGTTGACAATGTTGATCAGCTATAGGTCATCAGATATAATAACATTGATAACTTGAAAAAAAAATCATTATTATTTAGACATCTTGAGTTTGCAAAACAACAGTTTGTTAAAAAAATTGGGAAGAGCTAGCTTTAAAATGTATTATTTCCACATATTGGGTTGTAGTGTTCTTCTCATAACACTACTCTGGCCTCTGCCGCCTTGTGTTAATAACATAACATAAGTATCAGATGAAAAACAGAGGTTTCTAATAAAATTCGAAACCTCTGATTAAAGGCAGGTATCAAACGGGTGCTGTGTGTTATTCCCTGTCTGTGTGAAGGCCGAGGTGCCTACTACTACTAGCTCATATCAGGCCACCAGCAGCAGTGTTTCATCTAGGATTCAGAAGGTGCATGGCGCCACCTATCATTAGGGGCACCTAATCATGCACGCCGGGCACCCAGCTAGGAGTTTTCGACACCCACCCTCCCCAATTAAGGGTATAAGCAGAACCAGTTAAGTATATAAACATCGCCAGTTATTACCACTATGTACACAGGCAGTTATCAGGTATTGCGTCATAAGTGTGAACACGCAACATCAATGACTGGGGTGTTTTTCAATGTCACAATGGCCTGGGAGGGGTGAATATGACGTAACAACAGTTCAAAGAGGCATTTTGCTGTCTGAATATTAAAAGGGCAACATGGCGCACATGAAGGGCAACATGGCACACATGAAGGGCAACATGGCGCTCATGAAGGGCAACATGGCCCTCCCAAAAGGCAACAATGCGCTGCGCCATGCTAGAAAGAGCTAGATGAAACACTGAGCAGCGCTGCTAGAGCTAGCCGTACAACGTGTACAGTGTAGGCCTAGACACTCGTGACCTTATTCTTGGCATAGGGGTCTAGTAACGATAAACTTTAGGCCCACTGATTGCCTAGGTTTAGTTTGGGCTATAAGAACAGGTGTAAAGATCTGTGGCCTGACAGGTAGACTAATCTAGCAGATAGACCAGAGTTCTATTCACCATCATTGACAGCATCACCACACACTATAAGGCTACAGTTGCAGTATCAACATTATAAAGGGGGTGGAGTTCATTAGGACTATTCAGATGCTACTATTTATATCCATCCAACTGATAGGCCTAGTCTACTCATTTAATCTTTTTTTTGTCAATATAGGCCTAGGTCTACATGGACATTGTGTATGATGGTAATAAGTAATACAGTGTGTTTTGTGGGCAATTATGTTCATTTGAGATTCTTCTTGTGATAGTTGATCACTCCAAGGTGATTTGAAAACCTAGACGAAGCCAATGTTTTTAAATCACATGGTTGTGTTCAACTTTCACAAGTCAGTTGGTTGTCAAATGAAAACAATTATATGTACCTCCAAGCAAACACTATTGTATAGTTATATCAACATATATCTTTCTTCAAATTATTCACGAAAGCTTCAAGTTGGTGTTTTTTTATCAAACAGATATAAGCCATAACCAGCCATTCAAACCAATAAATCACTGTTTTGCTATCTAATTGACCAGTTTAACAATGTAAAATGTATTCTTTATCTCTATCCAAAAATAAATATATTAATCATTTGTAATAATATGCAATGTGAACATTTTGAATGACACAAGATATACCAAATATTCACACAAAGTATCATATATTAGAATTCTGATTATGTATATGGTCCTAGAATATTAAATATTTTTTATGCTAAAATGGAGAAAGCACACCAGATCATATTAATTATATACATGATCAAATTCTTTAATGTATACAACAAATTTGTCCATCATTTTTCATTTATGAAAATATTTTTTTAGATTTTCTAATGGACAGACAATACAACATAAAAAAAAGTTTATAGAACCAGTTAGTCATTATAATACTTAAAATTATAAATGTACCAGAAGCATCATTATTGTAAATACATGTACATAAGCTAGACTGCTAGGAACCACACTGAATATCAGCAATGACACACTTAATCACATAGATATATTCCAATGTGTATAATAAATTAACCCTTTGGCTGCTAATTATGACTGATAATAATCCTTTTATTAGTACCTTTATGGTGTAAAGTGTATTCGATCAGCAATATTCTTAGATGTCAGTGGTTCATGGAGAAAAATCCCGATTTACTTTTTGGAAGGCCATAATATGAATCAGGAAAATCCAGAATTATGGGAATATTAAAAAAATGGCATCCATGACTAATCCAATATAATTGACCTAATTTTTACTAACTTGAAATGACGCAATCAGAATTTGAAGTAATTAAAAAAATGAATTGGATATATATATATTTCCTAAATATGTAGCATCTTACACTAACATTGTGCATTACTTTCTTGATTAATAAGCAAAATAAATGATACATTTCCACCTCATATTTAAAACCTTACCATTTCAAGCAACTCATTTGTCTGAACTAAATGAGCTGTGTAAAATCTTAGACTAAAAAATTGAATTATTTATTTAATGACCCAGTTTCAACAATCACATACATCAATCACTATACCCAGTTTCAAATGAATTAAAATGCCACTACCCTATTCTCCCTAAAATTGGTGCTTTGATTGAGAATATTCAATAAATTCAATAAATTTCAATGAATATTATTGTTTTAAAAACAGTGTGACTGTCCATAAAATGGGTTGAAAGCTGTTAATTCTGACATTCATATTTTCAAGTTAATTGAAATTATTGTTTACATAAATTAAAACATGTTTCAATCAGGTAAATGTGTGTATAGAATTCATTAGACAGACAAGCAAGAATTTCCAATATTGTTTAAAGGCTATTGCTAGAGATCTACCTTTATGAAAGGTAAAAAAAAACTGTCAGGTAAAGCTGGCTGGTATTAAACCAAGGATCACATAGCTGGTGCAGAGGAAACTCAAACAGTTGGACCCACGTGCCAAGGTGATTTGATGGTATTATCAGTCATTTACAATGTATCCAGTACCAACATAGAATACCCATGTTTGACACCAGAGATACTCTTTTGTTTTATTTCACAACAATTTTTTAGACAAATGTGCATGTTTTTGCAGTACTGTACTACAACTACTCTCAAACTTTCAAAAATAATATTCTTGAAAGAAAATTAATATACTGCGACTCAAAGCGCTTTTTTTTTAACTTTTAGATTGCTATAGGTCTGATTCAGCCTGACTTGGAAAGATGTATTTTATTCAGGGTCGGGGCCAATCTTGATTAAATCCTATAATCTTGAACTTGACTGGCTGGCATTATGAGAAATAAAAATATTCAGGTGACCAGAGTAATCAGAAGTCTAAGCCTCTTTTTATATTTAAATGACACATTTTAGTGGCATTTAATTTTAGTTGCACACATAACACTCTAGTTTTAGTGGCACATACAACACTCTAGGCTGTTAGTGGTTGATATAGTCATTAGAGTGCTGGTCACATTTTAACACACTACACCCACTCACTATCATGGTGGTCTATAAAATTGTGTGGGTTAAAATTATTTCAATCTGTGAACTTAGAGGTTACATACATGTAAGTTACAAAGATTTAAGTCAGATGCAGAACAAAGAACCAGACTGAACACAGACTCTGACGAGGATCACTACTACGATGCTGGACTGTGAAGGTGATCAAATGTAGTAGACCTGGCAGAAAGGCATACAGTGTGACTTTCTAAGTGACCAAAGGGGGGGGGGTTAAATGAGCTACTTTTTTCTACAATGTATACAATTATTCAAACTGTTTGAAATTATGATAAACATCACTGCACTTAAGTTTTTCCAAGATAATTAAAACAACCTTGCGGTATCAAAGGGTCATCTCAGCTACTTTTATTTGGCCAATAGGACCCTTTCATCTGCAGAGTTGACTTATAAAGAAGAATATAATGTGGCCCCTGAGGTGTGATAATCTACCTGTTATCACACAAATACAGCGCCTTTGTCATCACTGCCTCGCTTATTTCTGTTGTGCGATGTATCAGGTCTATCATCACTCGGTGGTGGTTCGTTAAAGTCTGCCAGCATATCACTAGCGGCTTGTTGGTCCATCAACACCATCTTTTCCATCTCTAGATCATCATAATTTTCCTCCAAATCATCAATGCCGCCGTATTTCTCTGCTCCCTGCAGTAATGACTCAAGCATTTGTGAGTCAACGATCAGGTCACTGTCAGGATCATCATCCTCATCATCACCAGTTGACCGTGAGCCTGGCAATGTGTTGGACAGACTTGCCAGGTTCTGTAAAGCAGTCTTCAGACCTTCATCCCGATCCTGGTGTTCAGAAGTTAATTTTTTTTTTCTATTTTTACGAGGTGCTACAAACTCCCCAGCAGTTGTATTACTGTCCAGAATTTGTGAATGTGGGTCAGTCCCTGGCATCTCACTTTGATTTCTAGTCCACGGATTACCGGAAACAGTAGGATTCTGTGGCAGGTGACTGACGCCTGCCGCACGAATCCCACCGGAGCTGAAACCAGCAGTCAACAAAGGCGCATGTGGTAATGGTAGGCCAGCCTCAGTCCGTGAGCCAGACATGCTGCCATTCCCACTGGAATAAAACTTAGCAAAAGCCTGACTGAAGTCTTTCTGTTCAAATTCTTTAGTCTTGTTATGATCACCAGTCAATATGTTGTTTACAGATATGTCTTTGATTACACCGAAGCTATTGGTCTGATTGTTTGAAGAGTCCTTTTGCTCATTTGAGTCTTGCAGGTCATTTGATCTACGTCTAATGTGCCGGTGTGTTGTCCTCCGAGCTAAAGATTCTGCGTCTGCTAGAGATTTTTCCTCTGCCGCACCATCAGACACAAGGTCCTCTATACTACGGTTAGGAACCCTGTTGACGATGGTTGAGTATTCAGCATTGAATGGGCGACCGAGATCACCGTGAGAGCTCTGTGTGTGAGGTGCTGTGTGAGGCGTGGGTGGCATGCCAGCCAAGTCAAAAGGCATGTGGTACGGTGCAGGTGTACTCGGCTGTGATTTGGACTCTTTCAGTGACAGCTCTATTGCCATGCGAAGATCACATTCCTCATCTGTAGAATATTCAAGAAAGAAAAAACTTTATAGTCAAACAAAAAAGTAAATCTGTAAATATATTGTTCGATAATATATTGTATCGATTAAACTTCTGACCTCCGAGTTCCAGCTCCTATTTTGAAGATACATTTACTGACCTAAAAATAACTCTTAGGTGGGAACTCGGAAATTGGAACTCAATAGTTGGCACCAAGAACATAAAAATCAGAACTGGAAAATCTAACTCAAAAGTCACATCATGATAGTTGAAAGGCACCACCAGTCTTTAATACACAACCATGTATCTCTGTTGTAAACTCAATCTGACATCAGGGTTGGGGTCGATTACAATTGTAATCATGTAGTTAATTATAGTTACAGTGAAATTTGAAAATTGTGAGTGTATAAATTGTAATGTCTCAATTACAGTCTTTTTCAACTTCATTACATTTTCTCGAAAAAAAAACACTTTTGAGTTGGCTTCTATGCGACCACGTAAGAGCTCCCAGAATTATATACCTTTAGACAGTGTGTCTGTGTGTTCTTTTCAAAGTGATACATGGTATACATTTTAATATTATGTGTTTTCCTGGGAAAAAAAATGTATAGTATTTCCTAGCTATTAGAAGACTAATATTCCAAGCGAAATGTATCTTAAAATATTTGGGCCTTGAAAAGTGCACCCCTGAAATATAGCACAACATTGCGTCATTATGTCAGTGTTTTTGCTGGAACAGTTGCACAGTTGTATTGGTGGCCATAATCACATTGGGTGTAAGGCTTAGTACCTGTTGTGTAACATCCCATCACACAGCTCTTGCATAATATCCAGGTCAGACGTGAAATTCGAGCATAACCAGTGTATACTAATAATGCCACTATAACCATTTTAAGTGTAAACAGTGATTAAAGAGCTCCATGTGTATGTACAAAACATGTTACATATCCACAAGTTGTTATTGTCCTATAATCTTACACATGAATAACATTAAACAAGCGAGTTGTGGAGCAAAAATAATAACAAACGATAGGCTTGTCATAACACTTTGCAAAAATACTCTCTATATAGTATATTTAATATACTTTCAATTAATTGATGCCACACCTTGAAAGAGTTATTTGTACGGACATTTACTTGTACCTTGTGCAGACTGTCGAGACAGCTCCAAGGCCCTTTGTAGGTCATCATCCAGCTGTAATGTACCACAGAGAGGATGTGTCGATGACGGCAGAGACAGGCGGTTGAGTTTGTGAGGCGAGTCTCTACCTCGTCCCCGTGGAGGATCACTAAGAACTAGCGGCTGTTGTGACATCTCAGGCTCTGGGGTGCGTCTTCTTGGGGGCTGCTCAGCATGTTCAAACAACACTGGGCTATGAGGACTCCTGTCATACAATTATAAATGGGTAATTGTCTAAATGATTTATAATTAGCATATTATTCTTCATATTTATTTGATGTAGATTTTATTAGGATAATATATGTTTGTGGTGAATAAAAAAACATGTTTAAAATAAACCTAAAATATCAGTGATTTGCAATTGATGAAATACTTAAAAACTTCATTTTATGTGAAAGTACTCATTTGAAAACCTTTTAATGGGAGGTTAAATTATTGTTTATAAGGGTGAAATAAGTCATCTTCAGGTTGGTGACAACTTAAAGGCCCATTCACAAGTGCCACAAAATAAAAAAAATTCGAATTTGTGTTATTTAGGCTTATATCATCGCAAATCTATATTTTTTACACCCTCCATTAGAAAGAGATATGTATCAGATGAGTGTGTATTTTGGAATGTTCATACTATTTCAGACAACCATGGCAAAAAATTCCCTTGGGATTGACCATAAACTTGCCTGCTAAGGCTTTAGATGAAGGTTCTGATATTGATTTGTTTTTGTTCTTTAAAAGGGTCAACACTGAGGAAAATCCTTTCTATTTTTGTCAAAACACCAGCGACGAACATTACATGAATATTGCCCGCATATTTTAGTCATGTTCACGATGCCCTGCAAAGATTTAGAACTTGTCAATTGGCCAAACTCACTGGTCTGGAGCTTTAACAGGTGTTTAGTGCAAAGTAGGATTTGCCTAAAAAAATTAGTCTTTTTGAAAATTATCTGTAGTTTATCTCCCGGGATTGTGTTGTTCATGGCTAAATAATATCAGAGGTGAAAGGGTTTATCATTGCTTCATCTTTATGACACATTTACTCAAAACTACTATTTCGAATTCCAGATGCACTAATTTTTTTCACTTAGAGCTCTGTGACTCCAGTAGTAGAGACAGATTTTCTCGAATGGCAAAAAAATTGTCGCCGTCATCTGACTTTGGGGTGTCCCATTACATTTGATTAAAGGAGCTCAATGGGATAACATGTCAATTTTGAAATTTATTGTTTGTATGAGATAATGTATCAGATAATAATCATTTTTCTTTTTTTTCAAAATGGCAATTAGCACAGTATTGGGCCACATTTTGATGCTGTCTGCCCAGTGATGGGTATAAAAATGGTCTTGTCGGGACACTAACGTCGGTCTTAAGACGGTGGGCATTTGTGGTATAATGTGTTGTATAATGCAGACAGTTTTGTTTACAAGAGTTAACAATACCTGTCACCAGATCCAGGAAGCAATTGATCCATCTCTTTTCTGAAGTGCATGCGTGACATTTCTAGAGCACGGAGAAGATCTACCTGATAATCACATATCTCCTCAGGCTGTAAGGGCTCTACAATAATACACTAAATAAGTTGTGTGAATATAACTACAAAATACAGGACAGAAATTTGGATGCAGCGATAATGACACCTACATTGTCAAAAAAAAAATGCCACCTTGAAATTACATAATTAGTTACATATTCAATAGATTTTGGTCATTTTTGCAAATTTACATTGTTGAAATAAAAAACAGTTTCAAATTCAGTACCAAGCAGCCCAATGAAAGTATTGTGTTTATTCCAATAAATGCCTATATTTTGATTTTAACCCTTGCATTTTCTAATTATGTTAAATAATGGAGCATTATTAAACACTATCATATTCTACACCCTATCACATCAATACCTGGGGGTTTGTCATCCTTCCTGTTCTTTTCAATTCTTTCCATTCGCATGCACTTCATACTACAGTGATTGTGGATATCACCCGTTCGAGGATTCTGAGCACAAGGACGATTACAGGCAGCTCTTGCACAAACTTCTACTGAAAAAATATCTTTCAGTTAAAGCCATGAACATTCGTAGCGTATTCTACTAACATTATTTACTAACCTTTGTTGTCTAAGTGAAGAATAGTCATCGACAGAACACTTTCTTCTTGATTACAAAAAAACTTCTTCCTCTTGACGTATGTTAGAAAAAAGTTTAAAAATTTGTCATACACAAATTATTTCAAAATCCAATTCAGTCTATATTTGCTAAATAAAACAAAACAAGGATATTTCCTTGTTATTTTTTTTTTCCAGACATCATACATGTGAAGATGAGTTTTGCATACAAAGATTTATTGATGGGTAGTATTCTTAACAGGGTGATATGCGGCTTATAATCAAATAAAATTATTACAATTCAAATAAATAATGAAAACATCAAACGAGGTCCAAAATGAATGAAAGGTTCACCTGTGTTCTGTTTTTTCAAGTAAGACAAAATGCAAAACAACATAACTATTCTGTTCTCGTGGTCACAAAATAATCAAAGTCACATGTCTGCCAAACATGTCTGTCACACATGTCTGTCACACATGTCTGTCACACATGTCTGACACACATGTCTACCACACATGTCTGTCATAGCTAGAATAAAATGGTGTACCTCCATCCAACTCACTACACCTGTTGTGGGGAGCCTCCTTGAGAAATTATACATTATACCCACACAATACAGTGACCCATTGCAACACTGAACCAACATTAAATCAACATGGGGTGAATGGTTTTTGGCTGCGGGATATCATTTCACAAATAAGGACAAAAAGTTGAAAAAAACTGACACCACACAATTATTATTAAATGACAGCATACCTGATGCATATTGAGACTACCATGCCCATAGGAGAGTGTTACTATAGCTTTGATTGACTTGATTAATATAACTAGAAAAAGTTGTTTGGAAATGAACACGAAAGCAGCCCTCCGTTATCGCTCGACCACTATTTTAAAAATGTTTGCTCAAAAAAAAAAAAAAAGAACAATTTAAATGGCCGACTGGTGTGAAATTTGTCATGGGTTATCCTTGTGTGAGACATTACATTTTGTTTTATATTCATGGTCCAGTCATTTTGCATTTCTTGAGTTAAGTAAATATTCCAAAATTCAAAATGGCCGCTAAACGGCTACTTTGAAATTTTTTGATCCCAAAAATTGATCAGGTCATTGGCTGACATAGCTGAACTAATTTGCAAAATAAGAGAAGATCTTATGGCAACTTTTTCCTGAAATGCGCTAATGAGCATTTCTTCGTTAGTGGCCATATTAATTAAAGGGTTGATGATATGGAGATCAAAATGTCACCAAAACAATTCCCCAGTGGTATGTGATGGCTATGTGAAGTATGAGGAAACAAAACTTGATAGATTAGTAGCTATCTTGAAAACAAATAACTGCGGCGGTGGCGGCGGCAGACCGTGTGGAATACAGTAAGCAACCCGCCTCGGCGAGGGCTGCATAATTACAAATACATGAAGTATAAATAATGTGAATATCATCTGTGATGCTGGTCCAACATTAAGTCACCATCTTGTTTGCTGGCTAATCACACTTCTGTTAATACCAGCCTGGCTTGCCACAAAGCTGGTGATATATACCGATTCTGACGGAGCATTTGACATGCTCAGAAAAATACAGTAGTTTGAACCATTTTAAAACCAATTTTTTTTCAGATAATTGATGTGGTAACCATCTCTGACTAAGATGATATTATAACAGTGAGCAGTAACTTAGACATGAATATAAGGAGATAAAAAGAGCGCTGACGCTAACGATATCCCCCGCCATTAATTAAAGTCAATAATGGTATCAAGGTCAAAGGTTAAAAAATAGGTCAAAGGTCACAACCCCCAAAAAGGCACATCTACATCCCCTAAGGGATGTATGTGGCAATATGAAAATAATCGAGCAAACACTTTTGCGAGATATCGTCCTGAAACTGAACTTATCATCGGCAATCAATTAAAGTCAATAATCGCTTCAAAATCAAAGGTCAAAAACTAGGTAAAAGGTCATAACCCCAAAAAGGCACATCTACACCCCTGAGGGATGTGTGTATGCAATATGAAAGCAATCTAGCAAACGGTTTAAGAGATATCGTCCTGAAACGAAACACGGACGCACATACTCACAGACACAAGGCCAGACATGGTGATGACAATACCCCCCCGCTCCTACTTCGTGGGCAGGGGATAAAAAGTGTTGCGATTTTACCTGGAGGTTTTTCTGCTTGCGGCTCCTCACCAGAAGGATCCTCAGTAGCAGAGGGCTGGGAACCTAATAACAAAACAATAAATATACATGTCGACTACAGCCATTCTGTTTTTATTAACATCCGTATAAACAATTGTTAAAAGTAAAATTAGTTTTCAACCTTGATATATTGTCCCCTTGGATATGAGAAGGTGTATTTGCCACCTTACAAAGAGGCAGATACACCCTTTCATATCCAAGGGGACAAACGTTGGTGCCTAAATTTCACAAATCACATGCATTTTTTGTCACTTGAAGTTATGTGTTGTGGTAGCGATACATGTACACAACATAAAATGACAGATAAATTGAATATCTCAGAGCTCTATGGGTTAAAACACTCAGGCTTTACTTGTATGTCTTTGCCCACACTCGATAATAGCCCGCCGCCATTATTGAAATTGTCGGTCGGCCATTTTGAATTTGACAAGTTAAATTTTTATGGTACAGTGGTACCCCTGTCCAGCGTTGCCCCTCAAGAACGACTGCTCTCCTTAAACGACTGTTTTTCTGTGCACGTATGCCTTTTACACTGTTAAGGACCCCTGAAGAACGACGACCCCTCTAACACGTTATACGACGGCAAAAATTTGGCTGACGGCCGTCACTTACCTCCCCAGAAACGACCGTTGGGTGTTATTACTATAAAAAAAAGACTGAAAAATTAGCATGTGAGACGTCACTCAACTGGCAAGTAGGCTGTGTTATATAAACAATGACGTGCGATCTTAGACACTCGATACAATATTATTGTGAGACGATCCGTTTTCGGCTGTGTGTGTATAAATGAGCTCCCATATATCTGGCCATTGTGTATGCGATGTTGGTTCGGCATCGATCCAGGACCAGTGTTGGCTGTAAAAGCCTACATTTTGCTATTACAACACAGCAAACACGAGACGATCAACCTGCACTAAAACAAAGTTGGATCAGCGTCTGGAATTCGCTGAGAAGTCACGCCGAGATGCACTTGAACTGCTGGACACTGGGTGAACGAGGGTGTTGATAGAATGATTATCGCAAAATTGACACCCTTGTGAGCCAGCGGGTGCTATAATGACAGCACTTGCATTAATTAAAAAATGGTATTATCCTATATTGCCGGTTAGTAACCGCGGTTTATAACTTGAAAAATGTTTGGTAAAATATCTAAAAACAAGAGCACACTCGATAATAGCCCGCCGCCGAATTATGATAAAGAAAGTAAAGACGAATGTCATCACGTAAATAACAACCCAAGATATAAATGGTATGTTAAATAAGATAGATACATGTATAATATGATATACTATATAATACTTGCATAGACTACAAGCAGATCTATAAAAAACCAGCCGCTTTTCAAGTTATCGTGCCCACAAGGTCAAATTATGGACATAAAATAAATGTGAAAAATCGCAATAAGTCGACCATTTTGATTTTTTTACCGGCCATTATTGAGCTTGTCCAAGAACTGCTTATTAGTAACATGCATAACAAACTTGAAGAGGATACTTGTGAAAATGTTGAAGTTATCGCGCCTACAAGGTCAAATTATTGACGTAAAATGAGAAAAATCGCAATAAATCGGCTATTTTGAATTTTTTTTCAGCCATTATTGAACTTGTCCAAGAACTACTTATTAGTAACATGCATAACAAATTTGAAGAGGATATGTGAAAAACTTTTCAAGTTATCGCGCCCACAAGGTCAAATTATTGACGTAAAATGAGAAAAATCACAATAAATCGGCCATTTTTTTTTTTTTTCAGCCATTATTGAACTTGTCCAAGAACTACTTATAAGTAACATACATAACAAATTTGAAGAGAATATGTGAAAAATTTTTCAAGTTATCGCGCCCACAGGGTCAAATTATTGACGTAAAATGAGAAAAATCGCAATAAATCGGCCATTTTTTTTTTTTTTTCGGCCATTAATGAACTTGTCCAAGAACTACTTATTAGTTACATGCATAACCAATTTGAAGAGGATATGTGAAAAACTTTTCAACTTATCGCGCCCACAAGGTCAAATTATTGACGTAAAATGTGAAAAATCGCAATAAATCGGCCATTTTATTTTTTTTTCGGCCATTATTGAACTTGTCCGAGAACTGGTCATCAGTAACATGCCTAACAAATTTGAAAAGGATATGTGAAAAACTTTTCAAGTTATCGCGCCCACAAGGTCAAATTATTGACGTAAAATGTGAAAAATCTCAATAAATCGGCCATTTTTTTTTTTTCTGGCCATTATTGAACTTGTCCGAGAACTGGTCATTAGTAACATGCATAACAAATTTGAAAAGGATACGTGAAAAACTTTTCAAGTTATCGCGCCCACAAGGTCAAATTATTGACGTAAAAGGTGAAAAATCGCAATAAGTCGGCCATTTTGAATTTTTTTTCAGCCATTATTGAACTTGTCCGAGAAGTGGTCATTAGTAACATGCAAAACAAATTTGGGAAGGAAACATGAAAAACTTTTCAAGTTATCGCGCCCACAAGTAAATGTTAACGCCGACGCCGACGCCGACGACGCCGAACTTCAATTGCAATAGCCCACCTTTTTTAATTAAAATTAAAAGGCGGGCTAAAAATTGATATTTTTAAGATGCGGTTTATAACCAGGCATTCTGAGTGAGCCATGACGATTTCTGGTTGAAATAGGAGTGTTTGCCGGGACTGGCAACCAACTGACAGACCGGGTATCGTCACCTGCGTTGGTGTGAGCTTTGTCGCCCGATTATGAAGTCAATTAACCATCTGGTCCCAATGTGAATGATAATGTGAGCTAAATTAAAGCTCATGTAAATTGCAACATCTTTGTCGGCTGAAAGCAGAAAGAATTAGTTATGTTGATGAAATTTCACGATGGTAGATGATTTCAAACATCACTGTATATCACCGTAGTGTTATTGTCTGTAGGGCTGAGATTGTCGTCATAACAGTCTTAACTAGAGCAGTAGGAGTTCAGAGCGAAGGGCGGTAATGGTGCCGTGGAAAGCTAATAGGCATTAACTGTTCACTTGTAATTACTTGTAGTTACTGCCTCTTGGCTTTGTAAGACGTTATATTACAGTTTTCTACCAGGTGTTGTCCTCTCGGTAGACACAGCCGGCCAGTATTGATTTGATGTTAGATTAATAGCTTAGGGCTAACCTTGTTTATGCGCATCTAAACCAGATGCATGAAAGCCAAACTCAAACATACTAATACATTTATTAATCATGCTAATTGAGTGTTGAATTATAACGATTAAAACAGATTTTCGATGTCACGGGAATAATAAGTATGACGATATTTTGATCCCCTGTAGAACTAAAAGTGTCAGCCTAATTACCGTCACGAGAAGAACAAAGGGACTTGCAGCGATTTAAAAATCAGACCAACAGCATTTCGCCAATACTGCGACGCAGGACCAACATTAAAATAACAGGAAGCAGATGTCTCGTGTATTTGCCAGGAAGTGCCCATCAAACACGACACATCGACCCAGTGCTTGTTTGTCTGCTGCAACGACGCTGGCCTAACATTAATCTGACACAGGATCATCGTATCGTTTTTTGCTGTGTAATCAGGTTTGGCGGGAATATGTCGCCTGCTCACAGCAATGCTGTAACAGCCGACTGCACCAATGGCCCAACATTAAGCCAACACTTTCTTAATGCTGGCACACCATCCACAACGATGCCCCGGCATATAGTGAGTCTCCTGTGAGAAACACGCTGACTGTACTAATGCCGCATGGCGTTGACTGCGATAATTATGAAATACCGCTCTAGAGCTAAGCTGTCTGGCTAAACTGCGGGAGTTACCGGGAAGAATAACGGCTGCCTGTTGTACCCAAAGTAGGGAAGCGGTTTGTAAGGGGGGCCACCATTCATTCTCCAGAAGTAAACAAAAAGACATTTTGCCTCTAAACCTAAGTGCAATAAATAATTTGAGCTAAGTCAATGAAAAGTCACTTACTAAATAAAAACGTTTTTTTACACAGCGAATGTGTTTTGCTCATTTTTTTCTGGTGTTCAAAATAATTCATGCCCCTGACAAACGACCACCCCTCTCATATGACCGTTTTTATGTAGCAGTAACTGGGGTCACATAACAGGGGTACCACTGTATATCCCTACCTGAAACTGCACATTTTGTTCTATATTAATGGTCTAGCTATCTGTTCCTGTTTTCCAGATATTAGGCATAGAAAAAAAAATAATGGGCGATATTCAGCCATTTTGGCTACCGCAACTTATTTTCTGTCCAAATCTTGCCCAATTTTGAACTCATTTGGGCTACAAATGAAATGGATATATGGTATAAATTTTGGAGCGAAACTTAAAAAAATGTTGAGAAAATTTGTCTATCGGAAGTGGTCGCATTTTGAATTTGATGATGTTGAAATTATTCATGGTATATCCCTACCTCAAACTGCACATTTTATTCTATAGTAATGGTCAAGCTATCTGTTCCGGTTTTCCGGATATTACGCATATTAAAAAAATAATGGCCGAAAATCGGCCATTTTGGTCCCATCACCTAGTTTCTCTCCGAATCTTGCCAAATTTTGAACTCATCCGAGCTAATAGTGGGATGGATATATGGTATAAATTTTTGAGCCATACATCAAAAAAATTTGGGTGAATTGCATTAACAAGAAATTTTGTCGATCAGAAAAAAGTCAAGGTCATAGGGGTCACAGAAAGGTCAAATGTGAAATTAGTTAAGCTTTAGGCATAATTAACCTGTATGTGAAGTTTATTGCGCATTCCAGTTAGGCGAAACAATTTATAGTGCTAAAAGTGGTGGACAGACCGACGGACAGACGCGCCTGGTGATGACAATAGGCCTAAAAACTCATTACAGGGTGTGCATCTGAGAAAACACCCTCAATTCCCGAATCCGACCTAATACAATGTCTGTGAGAGTTTTGGGGCTAGGATAGGTTCACCATAAACTAAAGCCTCTTAGGGATAATTCGGCAGACATTAAGAATGTACAGGAAGTGGCACAGACTGGCTACAGAATGTGAGGACAAAGGCGACATATAAAGAGCTAAAGCCAGTGAATAAAGATAATCAGTGCAAAGTCAGCATCAATTGGTCAAATAAATTTACTGTAAACAAATTAAACGTTATCTTAGTATTAACTGGGTGTCAGTGTTCTGAGAATAAGGAAGTAGTATTTAATCCCGGTAAGAGAGATCATGTAAACATGTGAACTTTCACAGCTTTGAAAATAGTCTGACTCACTGGCAGTATTTGGTGGAGTAATCTCTGTATCCGAGTCATCACTGTCCTCCGGCCAGTCCAGCAGGGCGGAAACATTTGTATGACGACCAGAGGGATCCTTGACCCATGGATTTTCAGGATCCAAGTCTTGCAGTGAAGCAAGCAAGGCTTTCTTCAAGTCATCCTAAGAAATATGATTATTCTTCAGACAATTAGATTGACCTAAAGCAACCTGATTATAGGGATTGACCCACAACATTGTCCATTAGCAATTTTAGTTTTACTAAACATCCCCCTAGGGTCTGTCTCTCCTTGTTCAAAAATGACACAGATCAGCTATAATATGACTGCTGCACAGATATAAACGTTGTCTCCTTATAAGCGTGATTGACTCAAACATTATATATAGTTATGGACATGGCAAGTCCCAGGTTAAAACTATTCAGTCTTTCAGTGTGGATGACACTTTTAGTGCTTCAAACTGTTTTTCCCAGCAAAAATAGCAATCAAATTTTTTCACATTGCATATCACAAATAAATGAAAAATTGTACAATATAACATGTCCAGTTTAAAAAACAAGCCATCTTCAAATGATTGAAAATAAGAACCAGTCTGAGAATAAAATCAAGTCAAAATATACCATACTCACATCCAACTCAATACTGTATTTATTTTTTTTTCGGCGAGAATTAGGTGAGTTGTCAGGTGGGACCAGCCCTTTTGCTATGGCAGTCACAAACTCATGGCGTTTACGCTGTACTATGTGTGCAGTCTGAATAATTTTGTTGCGGGGGGTGCGTAGATATGGACGAGCCACCATTTCAGACAAAGTCTCACTACATTCCTCAAGCTCAGTCTGAAACAATCATATTATAGAAAATGTTCCAACAACAGAAAACAAGGGAACACTTATCATAGTCTACTGCTGAAGAGAGGTCAACATGATAAAAGGTGCAAACAATGCCCCATAAACTAGAAATCTCATTTCCATAAAATGAAGATGTAAACACCCTCTCTATTCAGATGTATCAGTGGTAAACGATCAAGATAAACTTTGATAATAAACAGTATTGTTGGCACATTAATTTAAACTAACCCATAAAACAAATCCAAACCTTACATTGGTTTATCATTCTGATCAGACTTTTATCTGAGGACAGCTAAATTTTGTTGGCCAGCTGCATATTAGGTACTGTGATAATTTCAAAATTATTCAACCCAAGAAATGTCTGCCAGTTTCGCTTTTAGTCTAAAAGGGCACAAATTCATCATTCGGCTGTGTCATAGGACAGCTGATCTTTGGCTTTTAAAATATTTTCTTTAATTGTCATACCGGGTAGTTGAATTTTAATCGCTTATAAGTCGGACATACACCATAGACTAATAAAAAAACAGGCTTTTGTCTTTGATTTTGCCTGTAAAAGAAAAAAATCCATGAAAAAAATGTTCAGACTACTTCATTGGACAATCAAATTTTACTAGCCATCTTGGAAAACCACTGCCTGATCAAAATATTTTTTTCTTTACATTACAGTGGTCGAATTAACTTTGAAAGAAATTTGGGTCAGTGTCTCTGAAGATGTCACAATGTTAAAAAAGTGTCAGCTGGGTGACAATATAAATGGCAAATTAAAGGAGGAAACTGGAAAGCTCATAAACCAATTCTTTCACAAGTAGAACAATTTACAACAAAGGAAAAAAAACACACTCGAGCATAACTCCTTTCTGCTGAAAAGTGGTCAACTTAAAGATTGACATCTATGTGGCAAATAATATTTTTCTAGAATATGGTGACGGTCACTAGCATTATGCAAACAAATTTGAGTGGGATTGATGGAAACCATGTTAGTTCTATATGTATCTCTACATAAAGACACATTAGATTAAAACCAATGACGATATAAGAAATATGTTTAAAAATTTTTTTTTAAAATATTAATGATTAAAAAATTCAGAGTCAGGGGTCATTTTCAACTGCCGTAATATTCAAGATATAACTATATATTGTTTAAAGAACACTAAATTAACTAAACAACATTATATATTGATACAGAAAAAAATTTAAAAATTTTTTTAATGTGGATGGAAGGGGAATACAAATTGACCGTTGATCTCTCTGAGCCAATGTGATTCCGCCACTGTCAAGTTCTTGGTCAAAGTGTTCATGACCCTGTTTTTGTTTTATATCAGGTCATATGACAGGCTATCACATGACCAAACATATATTCCACACATTTCTAGCCAAAATATTCACACATTTCAGGTGATCATGTGAGCTAAAATTATTTATTATTAGCTGACTAAATCAAGTTCCGAATCCCCCTGCTGCATGCTCTGTCCAAAATATTGCATCCTCTATTTCACCTATTAAGTAGCCTCACTCTAATCTACACAGAAGAATTATTTGATTTTGTTAATTTATGTAGCAGTGGTTTTAGATCTATGCCTATTCAATTAATATTAATTACAATTGGTCACTGTGAATTTTTTTTTTTATTACTAGTCTAGTTGTGGAGAAATCATGAGGTCAAGCACTGCTATACTGAATGCCATGTGCAGCATATCCCCAGTAGAGTATTGCTGGAGAACGTACATTCACCAGGTGAAATAAGAATTTCAAGCGGGGAAATCTGTAAATTAGATTGATTACTACAGGACTGTCATCGGAAGTAATTTGGACCGGAAGTCAGGTCTAGGAGTGGTAAACAAACAAGGTGTTCAAAATGATTAAAAAACAAATCAAAATGCAAATCACTAACGTTACTAGACCGGAGTTGACTATCATTCAGTATTGACTGTCAATAAAACTTTGGTGGAGCAGCCACTCATTTTAGAAATTTAATAGGGGTTGGCCGACCGTAGTGGTGACCACTGGGAATGAGTTTCAATGTACCTGAAACTGTTGCAAAATATACATAAATATACACAAAGTGAATCATTTTAAACATCACATTGGAATTACCTGCATAAACTCAAATATAGGTTTCTTGTAGCCCGTATCTTGAAGATAAAAGCCATACACATAAGAGCACTTCAAAACTCTTCTGGCTTTTAAAAGCTGATGAACAGCATCTTCAACAAACTTTGTCTCAGTGTTAGCCGTGTCTGAGTCATTAACTGCCTTAGCAAGGACTAACATCTTCTCTTTCGCAGTGCTAATTAGAGGTACTTCCAGCTGGAATAAAAGTATCCATGGTTTATAGAAAAATTGTTAGCGCTCTAAGGGTTAAGTGTAGATTATGTAGTTGAGCATTTTATCTATAATTGCAATTTTTTAAGTTACTCTAATATATACATACACACAGTATGCATACTAACCTTATAACTGTTCTCGTGGTTCTTGAAGCGAGTGTAGTAGTGAACAAACCTGTTCAGCTCTTGCAACCTTTTGTTTCTTGCTTCAGCCTGGAATAACATTTTGTGTTTATTCCAGTTATTATCTTTGATAGCATTGATTTTGTCAAATCTTTCTTCTTTTGTGATCAATGTCAGTTTAAAGAGATTAAATTATTGGCATATCAGGTTGGAATTAAAAAATATCATGATTTATACCTCCCAATAAAAGCTGAATTTAAAAAAATATTCGCATATCTTTAGGATAGGTTTCCATGTGTCTGTGTGGCATCTGTAACTTTAAATATAATGACTGCTTTGTAGCTAGTCCTACTGATAAGGTGCTCATCTGCCAAATTAGTCAATAAAAAATAGCGAAAACTAAAATTCAAGGCATTACATAACAGTGATCACTTGTAATAATGATTACTCAATTAGCTATCAAAATGTGTAATAATAGGACCTGAATTTGAATATGTGTTTGTGTTTTTTCTGCACATTTTTAATAAGTGCTAAAAACTCAAATCAATTCAAATTGATGAGTAACGAAAACTACTCATTCAAAATGATAGTTATACTGAATTGAAATAAAAGCTTTTCTGTAAAACTTCATAGAGCAATCAGAAAATTCATGGATAATTTCCTGTAATGTAAAAAACTCACTTCTGCTTTCAGCTCATCCTGGCCCTGCTCTACCTTCTTTAATACTTCATAGCGGTTACATCTAAAATATCCCCCTGTCGCTGAACTGTGTTTCTTCCAAGGCTCCAAACAGACCCAGCAAAAATCATGCTTACACTAAAAAATACACCAATCAAATTTCTAGCTGTGTTATCAAGACATGAATTGATGACAGCTGGGCTGGACAATTGTAGAAAGTCACCTGATATTGATCTACAGTACATTTTCATTAAATTTCTGTATATTTTCACACTTGATTAGACATGAACAGGTTATATTATCATACATTCTCTTATTAACCCTTACACTGCTAGGTGTGTATATATACAGTTTCAAGTTTGTTCGAAAACCAAATTAAATGGCAGTAAAATTGGTAAAATAGTTTGGGAAAGGTGATCAAATTGTGTTGGCAAATCCAGCTTCAAATAAATGAAAAAAAAAACAGAAACAAACAATTCAGCAGCCTTGTCCTGCTATAGCAGTATATATACAGTTTCAAGCAGATTTTAAACTAAACTCCATGCAACTGATTTGGATAATATAGTTTGTGGTATAAGCTCAGTCAGTCAAATAATTCAATTCAGAAGATGTATATTCAAACAAAATTGAATTGTTTTTAATCATTTGAAGCTGGAAATTGTGTTAGCAATTCCAGCTTCAAATGAATGAAAATAAAACAGAAACAAACAATGCAGCAGGATAAGGACAAATATAACCTGATAACGAACCTTTGAACACTTCATGTGGTTGCATCCCTCATTTTTCTGAATTGGAGATTTGCAGTTCGGACAAGGCTTGGAGTTGGTGATCAACCAGAGACAGTTTGCCGACATTTCTGTCTCATCCTCTGTACCACTCACTGAGGGGGACAACAATGACTTAATATATCTATAAATTTGTTGATTTAAACAATATCATTCCAAATAAAATAATAAACTTGAAACAATAGATTTCAATTGATTTGAAACAGTATTTTACTTTCCGTATTTACCAAGCTTATATTTTGTTCAAGCCAACTTCAAATATACAGTGAAAATATACATTGAACCTATAACTTACAATTGTGTCTCATCATAACACTGAATATGTATTGGCACATCACATAACATGGTTTGTGAGGTGAAAAAAAAGTTTATTCAACAAAAAAATGGTTAAATCCATGACCTAAATATGATACTTAAATTTTACACTGGTAGTGACAGCCCTAGTTTTTAATAATTTGAATTAGCATATCTAGGCAGTGGAACTTTTTCACTTAAAACCGAAAAAAAAACATACTGTCTGAAATTAAACATACCGTATATCCCCGTGTATAATGCGATGTTTTTTCTTAGCTATTCATGTCACAAAAAGGCACCTCGTATTATACATAGATGTAGAATTTATTACAATTTTTTCAGCTCTCTAGCGATAAGTTCTCTAGCGGTAAACGTAGGCCAGTCAGCGCGTTTGGTAAGCAGGCCTATACAACAAGAACAACAGTTAGACTGTGACTTTCCAACTAGTAGAATGTCATTTACTGTATTTCATAGACGACGTATATTAGCGGCCTAGCGACGATTGTGATAATGCACCCAGTGAGCACGATACACTATACGCAATGCTGTGTCAAAGTTAGGACAGTGTCGTCGACGCTGGCCCAACAATAATAAAGCAGCATTGGACATTGAGTTGCGAGTGCAAACAAGAGACGTTCACCCAATGCTGGTACATTGTTGAGCCACCGTCCGCGACGCTAACACAACATTATTCTAGCATTGGGTGAATGTGTCGTGTTTGCTGGGAGCCCCCGTCTCACATTCCCGCCAAAAGACAGAGACGCGCGTGGCACCTTTGACAACCCCGGGCAGATAAATGACGCCGTTAGTCTGCAACCAATTCACACTCCTGACCTGTTCATTTATATTGTTAATGATTTAATCTAAGATCGCCTTTCATATATGAGAGTGCTCTATTGTGCACGACGGTAGGCCTATCTGAATATGATATTTTATTAAGAAGTATTGGAATGAGAGAATGCGTTGACAAAATATAACAAGATATCTCTGATTATATTTCCTATGGCAAATTCTATACGTGTAGGCCTTAGAATGTCCATGTTGCTGGGATAACATTACCGCCTACCGCTGTTGTCGCAGCTGATACGGTATTGAGCAAATGGTGGTATCTGTTAGCTGTAGTTCATGGAGCGCTGCTGTGTTATTACACCCTGACACCTTATACAGCCAAACACCTCTTGTGTCTAGACAATGCGGCTAGTCTGCAAATGTTTTACAATCGCATAATTCATCTTGGAATGTTCTTATTTGAGCACGACGATATTAAAATATGATCTTTGTAATAGATCAATTAAAATAATATAAATTTGTCGGCGAAATATAAATATTTTAAAATCTGTGTGTATATCTAGCTTATGCAGGCCCCAGAATGTCTGCCCAAAACCAGACAGTCACGATGATATCCACTCTGCCGTGGAAAATGAAAATACACATCTGCTTACTCTACAAGTGAGCAGATAATGCCCTTTGGTTTTGCAGAGCTGTAATGTTGCCGCTGTTCCCGTCATGGAGCATCGTGTATGAAGGTATCTGTCCTGTGTCACGGCGTCATTTAGTTGAATACGATAATATCCATGCCTCACATTTAGATGACCGGGGACGCTGCCGACATCTAAAAATTGAGGTCGTATTATACAGAGGGGTAGACGTTCTTCCCGTCATCAGAGGTTTCAAATCTTAACTCGTATTATACATGGCGTCGCACTATACGCGGGGATATACGGTATGCGAGTAATTTTTTATCAATTTGAGACAGATAAAAAATGTTATCATTTGAAGATTGCATTTAAAAGGTTAGATATGTACTTAAGTAGGAAAATAGGTTTGTAGTAACATACATTCTTCTGGTTTAATTTCTGAAACTTTTTGGTGCCACTTCTTCCAGTTCTCACAGCTTGCTGGCTCATGTGCTTCACCAAGACATTCCCTGTAAGATTGTATTACTTACTATGTATTCTATAGTTGAGAGTCTATTCTTAAAACTGAAAGACAAGTGATTTAACTGATAATTGATTGTAAACAATAATCTCGGTATATTAATGGTGATGATTGATTGCAAATATAATTAACTGAATATCGCTCAAAAATTAAATCATGGACTGCCTTAGTTATTTAAAACATTTGTTGTCTGCGCCTAGATGACAATCTGGTATTGATTCACAACTCATGCTATCAGCCATGTTTTAAACTAAATGTTTGCAGTATAGTATTTGGGGAATTGATAGTATACAGAGGTGCCAACATTGAACTTATATAATATGTTATTTTGTGGCAAAAAACCCCAACCTTTTAGAAGCAATATCTGTAATGATTTTCACCAAAATCTGTAATGTTTTTATTGCAATCTTAGTGTGTATCTGACTGCCTGCATCATCACTGAATCGGAGTTATCGTTTGTTTTGGGAAACATGTGCTGCTGATGGTAAATAAGCACCGATAGGCCATAGAAAATGGGCTTCCCTGTCCTCGTGAAAATCACAGGCTTCGTTTTGAACCGGAATTAATTAATGTTGTTGCAAAAATCTGAATTTTAGCAGCAATATCTGTAATGATACTCATCCAAATGTCTGATATTTTTATTGCAATCTTAGTGTGTATATGACTACCTGCATCATCAATGAATCAGTATTCTCGTTTTGTTTTGGAAAAACAAACTGGTGGTAAATGAGCACCAATCGGCCATTAAAAGTTGTTGCACCAGTTTTTTTAAAATTAAGTGCATCTTCAATTATAAGGGCATGCACGTTTATGAGCCGGTTTGGCAATGGGACATGTATGGGGGAGCTCAGAGTGAGACCAGAGTTGGGGTCAGGTACATGTACCTGTACCTGTACCTAGGTACAGTTTTTCAGGTACCTGTACCTGACCCTCATGAACAGGAAGTACCCTCATGAACAGGAAGTACCTGTGGTAAAGTACCTGAAAAAGTCAGGTACAATTCAGGTACATTCCAGGTACATTTATGAGATTCTAAACATTATGAGAATTTAAACATTATTATATATATCTGATTTCAAACATTCACACCAATCAGGTCAGTGAATTCTAAGCTCATTTTAAATAATCTACTTGGATTATGAAATATATTGGGAAATATATTTGGTGTCAATCGAGGGTAGCGTCAGCCTGATGATATAACTTACTAGACCATGTGTCTTTGTGAACACAGAAAATAGTAGGCGTGCTCTTGCCATCACAGGAACTGAGGAAGCACACATAGTGCAACCGATGTTTATTTAGTTTAATGACAGGTTAATGGCGAAGACGAACATCCAATATTGCTAAATGCCCATCCAGTCAGCAGGATGCACTGACCCAATGTTGGTTCAATGTCTGCGATGCTAGCCCAGTATTGAACCAACATCGGGTAAGTGAATCGAGATGGGATATTTTGGTGATAAAGCTTGCCTGTGTAAGATGCCTTTGTTTTTGTAAGTGAGCATGTGTAATTACGTGGAAGCGAACCTGGTACCTGTCAAACACGAGACCCCACAACAATGTTGGGTTGATGTTGTGCCGTCATCTTAGACGCAGGCCAGCAATAACCCGACAGTGGTTCCATACCACATGTTGGCCTGGTTATTGCACAAAAAAGAGACATTTAAGTAAGGTTTTTATAACAGTGTACAATGTCTGTGTTTGTTGAACTCTGCTGTTATGCCAGCCAGGGTGGATAGCGATAAGGCCGCTGCGGCAGTCAGTGTATGAGCATCCCGGAATCATATTAAAGGAGGACGAGTTGCCACCCACTGGCTATTGACGGCCAAATCAAGGGGTTTACTTAATTAACCTTTTGTGAACTGATATCGCCATTTTATTAGCATTCATGTAAACAGTTGCAAAAAAAATAATTACTTTTAAATCTGCTAATCTAATATATATATTCACAAGTCCAACTAATTTTCAATTGAAATCCTAGTTAGAGTAGTGAATTCAAAGGACTGAAAATTGACATTTAATTGTACAATGTTCCAAGTATTTATTAGTGACGTAGTGCTGGGAGTATGTATTGTAACCAGTCCTCCTTATCTGATCACTGTGTGGGATCCAGGCAGGATATATATATGTTGTTATATACAGTACATGTAGAACCTGCTATTTGTATGCAAATGAACCTCCTAAGAGCAGCCACCTGCTTTCAAATGCCACTTTTCCTGTGTTGCAAGGGTGGCTGCTCATAGTAGGTTCTACTGTACAAGCATCACTGATTATACCCAATGTATATACCCCAGTCTCCAGTTTATTGGCCTTTTTCTTAACTGGGTTATTATTTTACTATACTGGGCCTTCTACTAAATACGAATGTTGCATATACATAATAAACATGCGTATATAACCTGATATGTTGTTTCTTTGTTATTCCATTCCAAATCATTTTATTACCAGTTATCACCATTTTCTAACATTCTGGATGTTTTTACGTTATTAATAAATTACAACATAGAAGTACATGTATATAAGCACACTACAACTGTTGCTACCCATGGATTAAACATGTAAACTGCAGTGATGCTACCTGGTGAATAAAACTATAAAGTACCTGTACCTGTACCTATGACAAAGGACCTGTGCCTGTACCTGGGTACTGTGAATACATGTACCTGTATCTGTACCTGAATATTTTATGAGTACCTGTACCGGTACCTAGGTGCAGTCGCCTGTACCTGACGCCCACTCTTGTTCAGACATAGAATGGGGACATTTATTGACATTTCTAAATCAATAAAAAATATGGCAAGATGAAATTAAGGCAAATTTATTATATTAATTTGTTCGCAGAATCAATTACAGCAACTTCCTTACCAGCAGAACATATGTCCATTCCCGCAGTCCACAGCATGTGAGAAGTCCACCGATCCGGCGTCTGCTGTACCTCTAAACGTCGGTGACAAGGGATTTTCACTGTCAGGCAATTTTACTGCATGACCACAACCAGGAAATGGACACCACTTGATGCTTGGATTACTGTCAACAAAGGCCTGGAAAAAAAAGGAATTGTAAAATATGTGAGCCATATTTTAATTTCTGGTAAAATAAAGTATCTAATCAGTTCTATAAAACCAATAATAGATTATTATCTTTCTACAAGCAATGTTGTATATAAAATAAATTACACTAAATATTATTAGTATTAAAATTAATATTTATAACTAGATCTTACATTTGCATCTAGCAAATATGAAAAAGTCTCCACCTTCCACAATTAAAAGTTTATTGTCAAAGCAGTAGCAATGGGGCTATATGACAGGAGTGCCATGGCTGCCATCTTGGATATGCAGATTAGCTGATTGATAAACTTAAGCAGAATAATCCATCAGAGGTGCTCAGAAAAAAATCGCGAAGATTGGATGTATATTGGCGACTGGAAAGTGTTCACATTGATCTTGAATATGCAAATTATACCATGGCTGCCATCTTGGATATACAAATTAACTGATTTTCAAACATAAGCACGATAATCCATCAGAAGGTGTTCAGAAAAAAAGTCGGGAAGATCGGATGAAAATTGGGGACTGGAGAGCGTTCACGCTTTACATCGATCTTGAATATGCAACTTAGCCCATGGCTGCCATCTTGGATACGCGAATTAGCTGATTTTCGACCTTAACTTTTACAGCAGGGGGATCAACTTTAGTCGTCAGAATCTGACGTCTTTAGATGACTTTAGTCATCAGAGTCTCACGTCTTTAGACGTCAGATTCTGATGTCTAAAGTCGATCCCCGCACTGTAAGGGTACAAAATATTTATATTGGCCGTAGACCCATAACTTAGGTATTCATATAAATCAGAGGAGATAACTAAGACATTTATAATGATTTCAAGGTGAAAAAAAACCTTTGGTCTTTCTATAGCTTTAAGGGCTAAGCACGATAATCCATCAGAGGGTGTTCAAAAAAAAATTTGTGAAGATCGGATGAATATTAATGACTAGAGAGCGTTCACATCGTAGAATTGTTGAATAATAATAATAATAATAATAACAGCAAACGATAGCAGTGAAACAAAAAGTCTTAATAATAATTAAAACCACTCAATATTTCACACTAACCTTGATATCAAATTGTAGATATCGTAGTGCAATATCACGAGAAACTAAAGTTTCAATAATTTCCACAGGCACCAGCTTGTTGCAGGCAAAACCTGGACATGTAATGTTGTGGGCATCTCCTTCTTTGATTTTTCCTGTGAGATACCTGAAATAAATTTAATAATATATCATAGAATATTTTTTAGATCAAAATGAAAGCATAATTATTTGCCCTATACAGTAGAATCCCGTTACAACGTGAATCGCTACACCACGATATTGGTCTTAACACGGTCCGCGCATCTGTGATATCGGTTATAATGCGGTCCGCGTATGCTGTGATCATTGCACCCCTGCCGTATTCGCGGCAACGCTGTGGATAGGTGCAGCTGCAGACGATGTGTCGGATTAACCTTTTGACTACTACTGTTCAAACATAAAAAAGTACCGATCTGATGTATGTGCCCTATGATGATTCTGTTATATCACACTATATGACAACCTTGTTATACCACGATATATGACGACCTTGTTATACAGCGGTAATGAATTAATGATTCTGCTATGCCAAATGATTCTGTTTTACCACTTATATGATGATTCTGATAACCAAGGTATATGAGCGGTACATGATCATGTTACCGCTGTATAGACATAGGCCATATAATTTTTATACAGAGAAATATAATTATTTTAGTTAATTAATGTGGACCACCCTGCAATAATCGTCCACTAAGTGCTCATTTAAACAAAGGGGCTATTTAGCGCCAATAGCCTAATTCAGGAATGACATGATGTAGAGCTTTTGATGATTGTTCCTGTTTTACAACTCACCTACGCGATGTTTTGCTTGTGCAAGATAACAGCAAGGAGGACACTAACAATTTGTTGTGTGTATGCAACACATTTAATAAGTACACCTATCTCTCTTTAATAACCGCTGGCACTTAAACTGTCTGGCTGTCTGTGTACATTAACAGTACTGGAGCTTAACAGGTCTCCCATTGTGACGGCGAGTTACATGTACGCAACATATACAGCCCACTCTACTCTGTGAACACAAATACAATGCAGGTTATTATGGCACAATTCTAGCAAATTTCTCATAGTCTCTGATTATACAGTACAAAGTCCGCCCTTTCATTATAGCTGTCAATCATTTAAAAAAATAAATCTAATTTTTTGCATGAAATTCATATAGTACAGCGTATTTGTTATTAAAACGTCTACTCTAATAATGCCTTGTGTGATTTCATAGCATGCACAGGGTCGGTGTAGATCCTTTCCACCTTCCATTGCGGCTTAATGTCGCATTTGAATCTGGTAACTACACATGGAGTGATTTTACGGAGCACAATATGTCATTATATCTCACAATTGTTAATACATTGTTATATCTATAGATAGATAGAGAGTTTTATTGACCGAAGTAGTACATGTACCGGTATGTTCTAAACATTGTAATATCTACTACATACTAGCATAGCGACTACCACCCCCTGGTATAGTGTGTCCATATAGGCCCATTTGTATTGACCATCAGCGGTAGAATGGTCGTCCCGCTATAGCGCGGTCCTGTTTCTACTACATGTACTGTGTTTTAACGGGATTCTACTGTATCTGCTTTTAAACCCTTTAAACAACCATTAAGCATGTTCATGTTCTAGCACGAATTGCACTACATTTAACAGATATAACACATGTGAGCTAGATTTGCTGAGGGGCAAAGCTTGCGTCTCCACCCGCCCCACATAGTACATTAATTATAGAGAAATACAGTACTGTCACCAAATTTATATGTAAACCACGTGAAAATGTGATGTCAGAATCACACCAAAATCTAATCAACATATGGCCAGGGTAAGTTGCTTTCTTGGAACAAATCGGTGAAGCAGTTCAAGCTCTTCAGAGTAACATGTGATTCGTCAGCCATCTTGAATTTTGTTGAAAAAATAAAAAAAATTAAAAAATTCTCCTGACTTTTTCCTCAGAGCCACTGAGCATACACAAAAGATAAAATTTGAGCTGTATAACCATATTACCAAATTTTGATAATAGCCAAAATGAGCAAAACCGAAATATCAGCTAAAATCCTGAAAAGTAAAAAAAAAAAAAAGTTTTTATTATCATAATCACACAAAAAACTAATCAGCACATATCCAGGGTAGGGTTATTCCTTTGAACAAAACATGAAGCAACTCCATAAAGCAGTTCAAGCTCTAGAGAGTGACATAGGATTTTGGCGGCTATCTTGGATTTTGTTAAAAAAGCTGAAAAACACCAAAAAAAAATTACCGGGCAAATTCCCTGGGGCCAACAAATATTTTAAAATAATCAGAGCAGGGGTGTATAGCTATATTATCAAATTTTGATCATAACCAAAATGAACAAAACTGAAATACCCGCTTAAATTCTGAAATGTAAAAAAAAAGTTTTTATTATCGGAATCACACCAAAAACTAATCAGCACATGAGGTCTTTTCTTTAAACCAAACATAAAACAAATTCAGGAAGCGGTTCAAGCGACATATGATTTTGGCGGCAATCTTGGAATTTGCTGAAAAAGCTGAAAAATGCCCAAAAAAAATTACTGGGCACCAAAAGCTTTTCAGCTCACGGCCAGGGTAAGGTTTTTCCTTTAAACGACACATGTAACAAATCGATGAAGCGGTTTGAGCTCTAGCGTGCGCCATAGGATTTTGGCGGCCATCTTGGATTTTGTTGAAGAAACTGAAAAACGCAAAAAAAAATTTACCAGGCAAATTCCCCAGGGCCAGTATGCATACTGTAAATATTTGGAAATAATCCGAGTAGGGGTTTTTGAGTGAGAGCAGAAACAAGTGGCGGCGGCGGGCGGACTCAACAAAAACAATAAGTCTCCACCACCACATAGTGGGTGGAGACTTAATTATGCTATAAATAGTTGCAATCACGCAACATCGCCGGTAGGTAGTATTGGAATGCACGTGACAGCTACCCTTTAACAACAACAGCACCTCACTCCGTATATTTGACCATGTCCATGAATTCAATTAGTGAATATTATATTAACACAAATCGTGTAACAGAATAATATAAAAAGAATATCACGTGCATGATTTGATCTCAGGAATCCTGACTATACAAATAAATTAAATTGTGTCTGGCAATGGATACAAATAACACTAATAAAGATATAATTTGGGCGAATGTGAATTTTTCTAAAATTACTATCAATAATAGTTGCCAAATCAAGTCATATACCTAAATACAGGAAAGCTTTGTGCTATTTACCGGTGCGTATTATATATGTTTTTTTTTGTAAAAAAAAATTGATACCTGCATACAATACTATACACAGGTGCGTAATATACGTCGGGGAATACAGGTACACTTCACCAAAACAATGGAATTTTAAGTTTTTAAAGTTATCACACCCGCAAGATAAAATTATAGACGTGAAATGCGAAAAATTTCAATAAATCTGCCATTTAGATTTTTTTCAGCCATTATTGAACTTGACTGAGAGCTGTTTATAAGTTAGGTACATAATTAATATATTTGAGCAGGATACAGTACTGTGCAATTAAAACTTGTGGTGAAAACGAAATTCCGTTTCATTTCCCCCCACCTGTTTCACACAAATTTCCAAGATGGGAATTTTTGTGAAACAATTTTCCCTCATTTTTCCCCTTTTTCTCCCATGTGGGGGAAATTGATTTCCCCGCCAGGGAATTCTGTTTCCCATTGGGGAAACACAATTCCCCAATTTCCCCTCAATTTTCCCCGAATTTCTCCTGAATTTCCCCGAATTCCCCAGGATTCCTACAGATTCCCCCAGTTTCCTGTGAAGTTGTCAATACAACGTCACAAGTGTACATTGTCTCAGGGCAATAAGCCAATTTTATGCAAGTGAAAACTGGTGAGAACTCCTGTGAAAAAAAGTGAAAGGGAATTTACCAGGAAACGTGAATTCCCTTTCATTTCATCTCCTCTTCTCCGCGACAAGTTTCAATTGCACAGTACTGTACATGAAAAACTTTTGAATTTATCGCACCCACAAGGTAAAATCATTGAAGTAAAATGCAAAAAATCACCATAAATCGGTCATTTTGATTTTTTTTCAGCCATTATTGAACTTCTCCGAAAACAAGTTACTAGCAGCATGCAGAACAAATTATCGTGCCCACAAGTAAATGTTAAAGAAAATGTGCATACGCCAACAAAACAAACTTCACTTGCAATTTAGCCACTTTTTTAAAATCAAATGGCAGGCTAAAAAAGAGAACCGCTTTGTTGTTTATGAAGAAAAAGATAAACCAATAATTAGGCTGGCTGAAATTTAGCACATACTGATATTCCAGTGAACATAAAACATTATCCTAACTTTGCATCAGTGTCAGGCCAATATCTCAATTGGCCTAGCACTTACATAAGGGTTGCCACAGCTTGATATTTTCAGGATTCACTATTAAACTTTGATATTTATCTTTACATTTTCCAGCAGTGACGGCAGAACTGATGATCACAGGACATGGGTACAGGTTCCTCCTCAGACGACACAGGACACGCACAAATGTCACACTGAAACAAAATTAAATAATCTTTGGAAATCAATGTAAGATACTGCATATGAATTGGTGACACCCAGAGTGTGCACTTCACGCAAAATTTTCCCACACAGTTTTAAAAATCTTATATTTAATGACCTCTCAAAGGCCTTTCAACTAAGGTCCCAGACATCTGAGCAGCATGGTAATGCCTGGCTTCACATATATGCATTTATCCTGGCTCAATTACACCCATGACTGTCTGTCAAGGTCTTTGTGGCAAATATATGCAGGCTTCATACATATGACCAAAAAGAAAATTTATGTTTTTTTTAAGCCTTTTAAATGATAAAATATCTCGTTTTTAATGTTTCTTTTACAATGGCATTTTCTATACAGCGGGCTTTTATAACATTGCAATGCTCTCAGAAGTTTGGCTAAACACACCAAGACATGTACAAAATCTGAGAGGGAATCTGCATGGATAATATTATTATCATTTATGTGCATGTTGCCAACCATCACTGTCATTTCCATGCTAGAGGCAGCTTCCCTACAAAATAATCAATGATTTTCACGACCACAAAAATCGATATTTTGATTTTAAATGTTTTTTAGGGCTTTGGAAAAAAGGCTTAGAAATCAATACCTATGAAAGGTTTTGAGTATCGTGTGGATCACTTGCCCATATTTGGAAGTGGCAAGAAATTTACAGAAATTATTTTATGGTTTTACAAAAATTTAGTACTTTTCAAAGTTTACAAATGCTGAATTAGGTACCAGTGAAGTCATACATTGCAGCATACTATTATATAACTGCTACATATTATAGGGGCATAATTACTTTTTCATTTTAATACAAATACAAAAATATACAAAATGTGATTATAGCTGAATAAACATTTAAATAAAATGTAACTCCACAAATGCGTTTTCAATAAAAAAATGATATGCTTGCATTCAACTCACATTAATTAAAGCGAGCTATGAGATCAAGTGGCTTAAAATTAAAATGTTTACTTTGGCATTTACTATTTCAAATAATCTTTAAAACTTACAATATCTTCATCCTCCAGTGGAACTAATGGTGGTGTTTTGTGAACAGGTGTTCCAAGCTCATGCTCCACTGTGGCTTGTAGTGTGTGTATTGTGGCCCCACTGTTAACTACATTCCTTTTAGTAGTAGGGTTGTCTGTGATACTGGAAGGAGGCATAACTCCACATTTTTCGCAACATGTCTTTGCATCCTCCATCCAAGCCTCAAGAAGCATTTCTCTAGACCATTCTGGAAAAATAATGATTTATTTTCAATCATCATCAACTTTGTCCCACAATTAGAACTGATTGAACCTTTGTTATGCTAGAACAGTGTATATAATTATATATATACCTTTCATGCAAATTTCAAACCAATTAAAATGCTGCTAAAATTGACGCTTTGATATCAAGACTGCGAGACACAACTTTAAGAGGATGAAAATGATTAAATATTGTGCTGATTACAAAATTCGAAAATATCAAACTTCAGTTTGCCCAATTCAGCTGCATGACACACACTTAAGTCACCTTTCACTGCCATGCTCCACAGCTTAATCATTCAACTAAATCTTCCTGGAATTTGTCACAGTGTATATTGGTGTCACAAATTGAATACGGTACATTATTTCACTAAATAAAGATTGTTCTTGTGAGTGTTGACTAGACACAAGACTACAATAGTTAACATCAATGCTCTAGGCCTCAAAGTGGTAAATTCAGCACCAACCATAATTTCTGAGTAGAGCTTCCGCTGTAAAAAGCGGCACGCGCAGCATATCGGAGGTCTCTACTAGCAGCTGGTCCTTGGCCTCCTGTAAATCCTGTGCTCTTAAGCCACTGTACGCCTGATAACAAAGAAAACAGATCAAATTTTCATCGCAATCGTTGTTTGAAGTTCTAACAGCACACCAGTACATCATCTCAGACATTTCAAAGTAAAGTTTATTCAGTACAGCCCTGTTAGTAACTTATTTTACTGCTCCCTGGGTTTCTTCCCTGTCTGAAATGTACTGTAATCATCTTACCTTTAAGCCCTCATGATGCATTAAAGCATCATTTTACATCCCTGAAAACCGACTTCATTTTCCTACATCCAAAGATTTCAGAACTAAAATTTCCATACAACTGGTTTACTATTACATGGCAATTTTCTTTAATTTTTAACTCTTTTAACGCTGAACTCCTGGGGCACACTTGCATCCCCACCACTGAATTCCTGGGGAGGGGGGTTGAAAAAATCAGAATATTTTGTAATGTCAGTATTGTATGAAGACACCTGCAGGATCTTAGCTTATGAGCAGATATTAACATGAAAAGGAGTTGTCCCTTACTGCTGGATAACACCAAGGTCATGTCAAGGTCACATCAAGGTCATTTCAAAGGTCGGGTATCATTTCAGCACACATATTTAGGAAATCTAGGGCTGTGCTGATATTTGGAGGGGTAATGCCCCCATGTTTGCCCTTATAACCCCATTACTCAAGCCTCAATTGAACAAGCAAAATTACAATTATGTACCAGGGTGTAGCATAGGCTTGGGCTTCCATCGCAAAAGATTGATACATAATTGGGTATGGAGGTTAACATGGGGTGAGGCTGTGCTTTACTGCATGGATGCCGCCTAAAATAAATGTGAAGGTTATGTCAAGGTCATGTAAAATGTCCGGTTTATCAGTTTATGGTTGATGTGTACTAAATGCGTAGTGATTAGATAATGCGTAATGATTAGGTGTGCAACCATGCAATCCGCGATGCTGCGATATCTGTCATCTAAGTACAGACAGGCCTCGGAGATCCGTCCTCCGATGTTCCGTCATCTTCTACATCCGTTACAATTTTGACTGGAACGGATCTGCCAAATGTATTTTTGCTTCTATGTTCTGCCATTCAAATGTCCGCCTCAGTCATCAGATTTCGGGGACGGAAGGGATAAATCAATGGTTAAGCGTCCCGTTGTTCTGTCACGATCCATCACGCTAATTGCGTGAAAGCCATGTGTTTGTACAGCACTTTGTGGGCTTGTAGATGTCGCTCTCATCACATTGCCACAACGCTGGCTCGATGCATTTAGCGTTCAAGGAATTAGCGAGTTGCTCACAAAATGAGCATTGGCTTAATGTTGGGCCATTGCCTTTGACACTGCACCGCCCAACAAAGGACGAGACACTCGTCATGCATAACACTCATTGGAGGCAGTACTATGACACGATAAACCAGTTTTGCGATAATATTAGGCCAGCGTCTCAGACGTTAAAATAGCATTGTGTCAATGTCTCAAGTTTACTGGGTCAAAGCCAACTTCTCCCACGTTGAAAAAAATAAACTCATACTTAGGACAACGCTTAATTTCGTGTAGCCACTAGTTGAACCTATAATGATTAATTAATTTAATATGTCTGTTGCACCACAATGTTTGATTTCGTATGTAATAAATTATTTTTAGAATCGATGAACTAAATCTTAGTATCTAACAATTCCTAAATTGATCTGATCTCTGTGAACAGATCGTAATTATTCACGCCGTCAACTGTGTTGAGCACATCCATTTCATAGATTATCCTATGCTCTAAGCGTGATTGCTTTGTGTTTCGGTTAGCACGAAGTGTCAACACCTATCTGAGCGTTTAATTGTTTCACCATTGTAACAAGACCAGTATATGTGAAGTCCTACAATAACAGGAAGACAATCGTCGCTCGTCCGGCAACATGAAAGTCAGAGCTATAAGCCACCCGCACAAGTAATGCAAGCTATAGGCCTACACAGTGGAATGTGTTAGATTTGATCACGGCGATCTGTCAACACCTGAGTTGAGTGATATTGCTTGGGGTCATTTCGTGTACAATATGAAAACATCATAGAATCGCTTAAATTAACAATTTAAGCAGATCTAAGAAATTAATACGTATTTTTTAATATAAATGAAAACCTATGAAACCTGTAAATATATTTTATTTCAAATATATTTACATCACATATATCACCTTGATTCCAAGATTGCTTGGAGGGGGGTGTGGCGGCTGCTCCGAAAATCCGTCATATTTCTTGGGAACAGATGATAACGGAACATCGAGGTCTTTCTGTATTATTATAGCATTTTAGGCATGATGATGATGCCAAAGGAAGGTATGGTTTGTTTTATTGTATTCTTTGGTGAAAAAATAAAGTCTCTATCCCAATTATTGAGAAAGTTATGATAATTTTATTGATTTAATGGTGAATTTTTTCGTTCTAAAAGAATCCTTTGAGAATGACAGCTCTACATGTATCGGCCCAGATATTATTATGGGGTGCTATATATGCACAATCAAAAGAGAAATAAACTTTTATCAGCAAAAACAAGGCTACCCCCATGATTACCGGACCACATAGATTTTACAGACAAACCCTGAGTATACTAGGGGGCCGCGTTTAAAGGATTAAACTACATCAAATCATCCACTCGTGTCGAGAATCTCAACAGCAATTTGCAGCTTGTAGTGGATGAAGATGACAATGGTAAATTCAGGCTTCAAAGGGTTAAAGCAACACACAGCAAGCCAATTAAATTGCATTGAAGAATTTTTCATATCAGATACCGGCCATTTTATATTTGCGGTTGTGATAGTTTGATAAAAAACTCCAATGTTTCTCTCTGCTATTACGGTTTTCCGATAGGGGGTGAATCTTTCCAATTTTCATTCTCAAAAGCCGCCAATATTTTTCGGTTTACAGTAGAGATCATTACAGAGATCATTCAAACAGAAATTTGTATTGTATGTGGCAAATATTTCCTCCATTTCCAGTTCCTTTACAAAAGAAAAATACATTAATTATTTTCAATTGAACCGACGAGAAATTGAAAATACTGTATTTATTCTAATAAACGCTTTTTTAGAATAAATACGGTATGCTATAAATTTATGAACTACCAACATTCTATAATGAATCCCTTTCACACCTCCCCCCTCTGTGCCTGCAGGAATATTTACCTCTTCCACTTCAGCTTCTCCGACAAGACTACTGATCTCTGTTGTCTCTACTACATTCTAAAAACAATCAATCATTTATTGAACAAAAATTAACCTACTACCGGTAATAAGTAATATAAATTATTTAATATAAAAAATATTATTTTTGAAGTTGTTTGAAACCACAAAATATACTTACACTAAACACCATTTTTGATTCAAGATACAAAGCAATATCCCCATGACCATATTTTTCAGCGGTATCACAAGGTGTTTGTTTCTCAAGATTTTCTGCAAAGAGCGGTGCTCCATGATTCACTAACAGCTGTAAAGCAAAAGAAACAGATGATTTTAGATGTTATACATAGCATGTCATAACTGCCACTAGAAAGTGGATCAGAAATTGTTTGGGCTCATGATCTGCATCTCTCCTGGGATTTGGCAAATACCAATGTTGTTAAATTAAAAAAGGTCTACAAATTTGATAAGATAGCTATTTAAAAATATAGAACAATAATTTGGGTTTTAACATCCCTTGTGGTGTTTAGAACTCAAAATGTTCTGCATCAAACGTTCTGCACTTTTTAGTGTTTTCCTTCCAGTACCAAAGAATTTGCTCTTTTTTATGAAAAAATTATCAAAATGATACTTAGGTTGAACTTAATATTGATTACATATTGGGCCAGCATAGAGGTAGAGGATCAACAATGGACAAACAAATCTTTTCTGAGATTTTGCTTGAACTGTCGGGACTTCTAGTACCAGTGTAGCATTGCCCATAGTTGGATTTGAATAAGAGAACCAGCAAGATTGTCAGAGACCTCAGTCCTCCAGAGAGCTATAAAAAACTCTCTTGAAAATTTCTTGAGAGCATTGAACTCTCCTCGAAGTGTGCAAAACAGGCTGAGAGCGATTTTTTGCGTTTAATTAGCTTCTAAATTTAATTTCTGGTGATCGCCAGGATCACTGTTAATTATACTTCTTGCACGTGGTTAGGGAGCGCAAGAGAAGTGCAGGCGCGATTGCGCTCCTTATAAATTGAATACGGTACAGAAACCTGCCATATATATAATATAGCACAATTTAACATTTATACTGGTATGCTAATACAAACAGTAGTAACTTGTGGCACGGACACTATTAGCAGCTATTGATGGATTTACCACAGTACAGTATTCCCTCCCATCAACGCAACCTCCCAACAACGTTAACCCTTCTTATGCATGCATATTTTTTTGCACCGAAGCATCTACCACTAAAACATCCCTCAGTAAAGCATGAACCTCTCAAACACGTTATGCGTACGATATATCTTGGCGTGCATGAGAACTCCCCCCAGATTATGCGTGTCCACTCACTAAAGAACCCCATGTTGTATTAATGCCAGTCCACTGTCTACAACACTGGTCCAACAATAATACAACATCGGGTGACGGTCTTGTGGTTACGGGGTGGTCATCAGGCACTGAAGAGATGGGGTGTATTGAAACATATACATGTGTGCGCATGCACTGCAAGCATTCTGTTACTCCTACACAACAAAAAGGTGACAGTGCACTGGATACAGACATGCGACGCCGTGTACCGTTAACAATAACATATCTGCAACGCTGGCACAACCTCCAAACAGCACTGGTAGAACACTGCTGGTGCAGACCCACACAGCTGTACACATACACGCCATAGCGTGGCCAGTCTGGCAACAATTTGGTCCCCAATATCAGCACGTGGCCCTCAAACAACCTTTAACAAACTGTGCTGGATTAACTGACCCCCCCCCCCCCCTCATCCATTGATCGTTCCCAATGCACGTTATAAACTAGACCCTGAAACAATGTACGTTTAATGTTGAGCAGCGTTAAAAACAATGAGCCAGCATCAAACCGATATTCATAAATTTTTACTGGATTATCTCTGCCCTAGACATAGCTTTGACAATGCCGTGATAAAAAATTCCTATCATGTGATTAGAAATAATTCACATGCCGAAATAGAGGATAAAGAACAGGAAATTATAATAAAAAGTATGAATTATAATGCATTAATATACCAAGAAAATATTTATCATACAATAATAACATTTATATAACATAAAAATAAAAGCATCAAACTATTTGGTCATCAATAATTTTGCATCCCCCATTTATGCTTGCACCTCTCTTAAAAATGCATGCTTTCAGAGATGGCATAACTGGTTCATGTATAAGAGGGGGACTACTGTACTCATAAAAGTAACTTTAAGTTCTAGATGATTACCAACCTCTACACATCTTTTAAGCCCAGATGATGCAGCATAATGCAGAACAGTGTTCATTTTCTGAAAAAAAACAGATGAGAAATAAATTGTGCAGTTTCCCTTTTCCAATTGTACGTGACCCATAAGTTTTTCTAATATACTGATAATTAAAAGCATTTTTATTTAGCAAAAAGCATTGGAAAACATAACCTTGAAAAGTATTGCTTAAGAAAGTTTTTACTTCACAATATTAAGGCTGATTACAAGTTTGTAGACTCACAGCCATAAATGACCCATGTAAAAAATGTAAAAACAAACAACAGGCTGGAGAGTCCTCACAAGGAAAGCAGGGGGATGTCTTGGAAAATAGCCACTGAATTTAAATTCATATAAAAAACAAATTCCAAGGAGCTGGGGCACTGTGGCCAAAATAGATTTTTAAAGCCATGGTGGTGTGGAGGAGACAGTGGTGTACGACCACAAAATAAATGTCTCCAACTGATAGGTGGTGACATATGGTGACAGCCATATCTACAATAACACTACATTTACTGTGTTGGCAAGGTACCAAGAATCAATAGACCTCAATGAAATCAAGGGCAAGTCAGAAGATATTTTAATGTATTGCGGCGACTACAGTGATCAGCAGGATAAGGGTTAAAGTCAATAATGGAACCACACATTCTGCTCATTTATAGTAATCAGTGAAAAATTTGCTTGAAAATTATTGATTAGCAGTTTTCTTTTCCAAGTTGTAACTTGCTAGACATCCTTATCATTGATGTATAAATATTTTGCTAATCACTATAAATTTGTTTAGCAAATGGCCAGAATTGCGTAGCATTTTGCTATGCGATACTGAACAATTTTTTCCCTGGTAATGGTGCAGCTATATGGCATTATTTTCCACTAAACCATATATTACGCACATTAAAAAAAGAATGGCAGAGAGTCAGACATTATCACCGCTGTGACCTAGTTTTTTGCCGATGCTTGTCAATTTTTTAAATAATTCTATGATTGGTGAAATTAGATATACCGGTACATAGTATAAAATTAGGAGCAATGCTAAGAAAAAATGTAGAGTGAATTGCATAAATGAGAAAATTAGCCTTTTTTTGTAAATATCAGTCTCGGTCAAATGTGAAGTCAAATCAAGGTTTAGTCATGATTAACCTGTATGTGGAGTTTATTGTGTATTCCAGTAACGAAAAAAGGTTATAATGCTAAAAGTGGCAGACACACCGATCGGGGCAAGATGACAATAGGCTGGCTGAGGTCTAAAAACTAAAAATACATTTTCCTTTCATAATCATGTACCAAATCTTAGAAAAAAATAATTATATATTTAATATTAATTAATTCACTTCGCTGACCTCGTCCTGTGTAGATATGTCCACTCTTTCTATCTCTCCATCCTGCAGGGTGGCTCCTCTCCACTGTAGGATGAGAGTCATGCACTCTGTACGGCGCTGCTCCAATACATTTACTACATTCTCAGGCACAATGCACAGGCAATGCATCGCTCCTTCGTTACGGGAATTCTTCTTATTTGGGTTACCACTCAAGTCATGCAGAAAAACACTTTAAAAAAATTGTTCAATTTCAGTGCATAGACCATGTTATTTTACATCCTACTAAAAACGGTAGATCTGGTAATTTTCGCGTGTTTAAATTTTTGCGAATGTCTGATTTTGGTACATTCCACGAAGTTTAGAATCCCAGAATTTTCATTTTCCTTTAGTAGCGCTATTATAATGATATTTTTTGCGAGATTCATGAATTTGCGAATTTGTCCATGCAAAATTCACAAAAATTAAAACCTCCAGAATATTACCATATCTACAGTAGGTGAGATGTTAAATAACTCTACATGGTGTAGACAATGTAAATATATGATTTACATGTATAGTGATTGATAGGACATTAATTTTCACTTACTTGATTAAACAAGCTAGGGGAAATTTCATGCACCTCAAAATATTACTTGTTCAATCTTTTTTAGAAAAGGCCAGGATAACAGTAGGCTTCTACGACATTATGTTGATCAGATTATACTTGTCAATGTGCTTTGAAAAGTATGTGGCATGGAGAACCTGTTTTTCATATTATAAGCAGCATGGAATGATAAAAAATTATGCCTCTAGCATTTTCACAGACATTGCCATAGACGTGGCGGCACGTACAAATTAATATTTAATTTCACAAAAAGTCAGTTTTTCACAATACAGCACTAATTTTAGTCCCAATCATATGGGAACAGAATGTGACAAATTCAGGGTTGTGAAAATTATTTTGTTAGGGTTATGATGAGGCAATGAATTTATTTCAATTTTTACTTATCTTTTTAATCAAGCCTATTGCTGATGCCTTATTGTTGACTGTTTAGAGCGCCTGTGAACGGCCGAAAAGGCTGATGTATGGCGCTATATGATCAAATGCTCTATATTATTATTATTACTAAAATCATAATGCATAGTTTAGGAATTCATGTTTTTAATTACAGAGCAATTTTATGTTTAATAATTTCTTAATACTGGAAGCTATAGGACTTCAATGCCTCTCTTGCAGATTTGCCAGTCAGTAACGGTACTGTGCCACGCTTGGCAGATTTCCAGCAGACCTAGCTGCCCTTTAGTTGTAAAAACATCACAGCTATATAGATGTGTTTGGCACTTCAAGGGTTGCGCTTCTCTGAACATTGTCACTGTCGGCTTCTGCATTTGCCTGAGGAAAATTGTTTTCTCAATTTAAAATGAAAAGATATACATGTCTTGTGCTCAGAAAATAAAAGGAAAAAATATCACACACATAATATCTCACCGTAATAAATATTTCATGGCATGACGGGATGCGTAATGGAGAGGTGTATCATGGTTATAATTGTCCCCGTAAGAAGAGTTCGGATCCAGACCTTTACGTAAATCGCTACTGTTTTGATACAACTGTAACGCCGCATACTCATCACCATTCTGAAGATGCTTACGAAACTTAGAAGAGCTGCTCCCCATATTTGCTGTTTTCTCTCAGTGAAATTTATAAATGCATTAGGGTTTGAAATACAGGCTCAAATATCACATCTCCAAATATTGATCTGCATCAGGAATTTCAGCATACAGTATCTACAGAAAAAAAAACAATAGCAATAGGCCTAAGTCATAAAGGGTCACTGTTGAATACAACTTGTAACCAAATTTGTGCCATAGATTTGTACTACATAAACATCATTTATATAAGAACAAGGCAAATATTTGAATGCTATAAATAAAAACATACTTTGAACAATTGTGACATTTTGAGAATAAAAGTGGGAGCTTCTTAAAAAAAAATCGGGGGGGGGGGGGGGGCACAACTAAATTCAGCACATTAAGTGGTATTTTAAAATATATAAAGCGCCTGAAATTTGGCCGGTGGTAGTTCTCCAATGTACACCAGGGAGGCCGTCATGGCAACAGCCCACACAGTGAAAGGGTTAACAATTATTTTGCTATATTTTTTTTTGTCTGCAAATGTGACATAAAATGGGTGAATGGGAATTTTTTATCAGACAAGGTTGGCTTTGCCTACAAAATCAAATAATGGAAGGTATTATGGGCTGATGCAATTATGGGAGTCTTATGACAAGTGTAATATTCCCATTATTAGTGTGGTTCGCTGCGATTCCTACCGAAGCATGTTACATTACATCTGCATGGTTGCACATTGACACTACCCCTTAGCCCAAAGCTAGTTAAATTTGGTAAGGGCAACTCAATTGCTGCTAACCACTAGCCCAAGTGGCTAGTAGACTTTAACAATGCCATAATGTTTTTACTTTTCCAATGTTCAATTTCATACGAGAATTTCCCAATACAATGATTCATGGTGGTGAGTAACTAGATTTATTTGGGTACACAAATCTATGCAGATGGTTGTGTGTTGGAGAACATGCATTCATATATAATTCCCACCGTTTTTTATCAAGGTGATTATTTAGTTTCAGAAGAAACTGGTCAGGGCTAGTTAATTATATCAGCTACTAACCCTGTGGATCAGTGCCTTTTTTGCATAATGTGCACGTCTGCATCTGCTTCAAATTTTTGGGAGCTGAACATTGACAATGATAAATATGCCTTTGTGGCTACATATATAGGCCCCTAAATGTTACTGATAATATTTGTTGTGAAAAATAAAATATTGGAGTACAAAACATCTGGATATGATAACAATGATTGTCATTTTACTAGTTGGAAATTTGTTAACTTAAGTTGATCCAAAAAAAAAAAGTTTCCTCATATAAGAAAGGTTGAAAAATACAAGATAGACAAGAGACAGACTTTTACATCTATTAACTCTTACAGTGCGGGGACATACTGTAGACGTCAGGTTCTGACGACTGAAATCGATCCCCGCACTGTAAGAGTACAAATATTTCTAAGGGCTGTAACCCCATAACATAGGTATTCAAATGAATCAGAAAGAGCTAACTGAGACATTTATAATGATTTCAAATTTCAAAAAAGGGAGATGCAATTGTTTACAACAAAGATATAGTATTTTCACAGTGAAAATATTTATAAGCAGACAAAAGAAATACCGGTACTCAAATTGTTATAGATTAATCTTTAGCATACTATAGTATAGCCTATAGGCAGAGGCGGATTCCAAAAAATATATACCCGTAAATGGCGTAATCATGTAGGCCTACACAATCTGCAAAACTTTATATGTATTAAGATAGCTGGACACCATTGTTTCTCACAAAAATATTCATGTATCCATCTCTTATTCAATGTCAAACAAGCCCTAGTTTTATTGTGTATTTAGTATGGACAGTTGAAACCTTTTATATGCTACAAATTTTATTCAAACACAAAACGTTGAATCAATGTTGTTTTAATGTTGGGCTAGCGTCACGGAATAGTGATATAACAGGGAGATAAGTCATTGTGTGTACTGCCAGGGCACCCTGAATGCGATTCCATTTGACAAACAAATATATATCTATTTGAAAGTGAGAAAGCTTAGTGGGGACTTCTAAAATTTGAAGTCTGAAGTTCGAAGTCTGAAATCTAAAATTTCAGTTCAGAATGGCTACCAAAAGACTCATGAATACGCGAATTTCGAATCAATCTGTCATAATAAAAATAACCCAGCAAAATTCAAAATTGCCGGCACAAAACTTGCCACATAAAACCTAGCCCAAAGATTATTGATACTTGAAAAGTCACAATTTCCCTCTAGCTATATATTGTTATCAGATGACTCAAGACAATCTACTTGCTCACATTTTAATCTCAATGTATAGTTAGCCTAATCCTTTGATTGCTATGGCAGAAAACGCTGCACTGAACGCTGAAAAAAAGCTACCATAGCATATTCAGTAATTTTGTATTAGTATGTGATGATGGTAAACAATGACCATGATGACAAAGGAAACCTAAAAAATACTTATTTTAAAATTTTGTTTGGCAACCATTTAATTCAGCATATTCTCACTATAATACCATATAACTAAATTGTGATCGCCGGAATCCTACTTCTTTTGGACCTCCCCCCTCCCCCCCCCCTCACGCTCAAATGGTGGAAACACCTGATATTATCCCCAACCATTCCAAATTTTACAATGTTAAATAAATTCAAACTGTCTGACTACCAGCCATTTATTTAGGTATCGATTTTGTTCCATAATTATATTGTATTTATGAAACCTTGCATGATAGCTAATACACCCTTATAAAACAATGGCCCACATTCGCAGTGTAGATAGGTATTGATTTTATTAAAATGCGGTTAATTATGGCTGACTGACAGCAATTCTTCATGATTTAATTTTGCTTGAGAAAAAAACAATATTTAGCGAAATCAAGGAAATAATTTGTAAACCACATCAAGCAATGTCCATCATATATTGACATTTTATGAATTGTTGTGAAAAGTAAGTCATGACAATAGATCTATATTATTTAGCTACAATAATCCACAACAATTTTTTAAGTAGTTAAGCTGGAAAGCTGCGGAATTGGCATATTAGTAGCTTTTTATAGCTTCAAGCATTATAATGAGTTGAGGAAATATTTTTTGAATGAATAATGAATAATAAATAAAAAAGCAAATATAGCAATCATATGTTATTTTTAAAGACCATTCTAAAATGACAGATTTTTTAAAGGCCCGTACCCAAGCAAATGGCATGTCTTTGTTTTAGCACTGTTATATCCTTTCGAGTGTTTGAATAATCAAAGGCAACATTTCGATAGGTTACAACTTTTAGAAACAGCCGTTGCCAACATAATCAGGTTTCGAAAAGACGAATTATGACAAAATGTCGGTCATTACATTTTTCTTTTTTTAGATCCACCGGTTTTTCAATGCGATGTTTTCCGGTTGCCATGTTTGACAAGAAAGTTGTATCAAGTCACTGATTAGATTATTTCCTTCTAAATATATCTTTTATCATAATTTACTAGCCGTAATTTATGACAGAAAGTCCTTAACCCTTTCACCGCGGGATTATAACGGCATAAATTGCCTGAGCGCTGAATTAATTATTTTTTTTAACTAAAAACAGTAATTAATGATGTTGCCAAAAGGCGAGAACCGCGGTCTGCCAGGCAGTCGCCTTTTGGCGACATCCGCAATAAAAGGGTTAACTTGTATTAGGATAAGTATGTAAGGTCTCAGATGTATCACATCGTCAAAAGACGTTGCTAATTTAATTACAATAGTATCGGAAAGCGCCGTTTAATTGTTTTCTCACTTTTCCGAACACGAAGGTTTAACACACCTGAATTAGGCCAATTGACATATTTTACATCTTTGTGGGACATCGTGAACATCGGCAAAATACACAGGTAATATTCATGGGATGTTCGTGGCTGGTGTGGTGACAAAAAGGAAGGGATTTTCTCAATGTTGATCATTTCAAAGAAAAAAACATCAAACCCTTCATCTAGACCTTCAGCGTCTTGGTCAAGCCATTATAATAAAGAGATGGTTGTTATTAATTGTATAAACATTCTGAAATACACACTTATCGGGTACATATCTCTTTCAAATTCGAAACTTTTTAACCTGGGTATGGGCCTTTACATTTAGATTATTTACATATTCTTGTCCTGAAGTCCAGTTAATTAATTAAAAGGGGGGGGAGGGATTGTTGCTCCCATCATCGACCATCGCCACTGTTGAAAACAGCACTCCCACTCATCTTTTAGGACTTTCAAAAACAATCATGTCTGTGGTATAAAAAAATACACTGTCGATGTCAATGTCATGGCTGCCACAACTGCCAAATTATACTCAATTTTTGTGTATGTCATGCATGCCTCTTGCAATGTCAATATATAATTATTATTGGGAGCCATATACCAGAGCAGTAGTTATGGTTGATCTATTTATCATTTTGATATTATTTTATGAATAAAAAATAATATCACCAGAACAAATTCTTTTTGAGAAAAATTGTGATGAAAACCATTAGAGAGCAACAAGTACCAAAAAATGTATTATTATCATTCCATCTCATCACCAGATTTCAATTTCACATATTAAAAAAAACTGATGATGATATTAATTTTTCAATTAGATCTACAATGAAAGTACCCTGTATGATGTTGTGTACTGTATTCTCCAGGTGTGCAATTATTCTATCGATTCCGTCCTATCACCAAAAACAACATTTGTGGATATGACCCCATAGTCTAACCTAATCTAAGAGAGTGAAACTTGAACTGAAGTCTGAAGACAGGCAAGACAGTATGCATGAGCCATGTGAGACAAAACAAAAGAGAATTTGGAGCAGCTTGAAAGACTATTTCGTCAATGGAGAAAGTAAAAGGTATTTATAAAAGTATATTTGAACTGTTACTTTTGAACTCCTGCATGAACTTAGGTTATCCTAGAATTAAGAAGTATTGATTTTTGAAAAAGTTGAAGTGATCAAATCAGTCAATGGGAATACTTTAGAAGTTCACGAGACAGGGTGCACATGGGATAAAAAAATAATAGAACGAACGGCGAATCGCCTGTTCTTAGGGTCAGAACATCAAGGATTGTAGTTTATAAAAAGTGTAAAAAACAGGGATCGACACTAACTGATTTGAGGTAGTAGCCCAAAGGGCCAGTAACTGCAGATAATTACTGGCCCTTAGCCTTATCGTTCTAGTCCTTAGTGTATTTTTTTCGTTTTTTAGGTGATTTACTGGCTCTTAGTGATTTTTACTGGCCTCTGGCCATCGGGCCAGTGTAAGTGTCGATCCCTGAAAAACAAACCTAATTTTTGAAATCTATATGTATATCATTTTCCCCTTATAAAAAGTGAATAGTGAGGCCAACAAATGGGTCTCATCTGCACCTTCAAAAGAGAAAAGGGGAACAACAGAAGTTATTTCACGAGCTTTTAATTTTACTAACTAGACTAGTCTAGACTAATTATATCAAAGAGAAGAATTGAACATTTTGGAGATGATATTATAAGCCTAGAAAAATTCGCTAAATTTCTTTATTTTTGGATATAATAGAGAAAAAGAAAATGTGAATGCGAAGAATAAAAAAACAAAGATGACAAAATATAAATTGGGGAATGGGAATTTAAGTGTGGGGTGTGCTCCTTTCCTCCGTGAGAGTAGTCTAGTCCGAGGAATCTGACTTGCTGTTGTTCGGTACCTCCTGATATGATGCAACACGCGTGATTTGCAGCGTCACCTTGTGAATGCAATGGCAATTTGCATTGCAACAGGTTCCGAAGTCCAATAGTCCTTGGGCATAGTGAAGAAAGTGCCCCCAAAACAAGAACATTTTGCAAAATAAGAACGTTTGACAATTAAACTAGTTTTGCCCTCTTTTAAAATTATTTAAATACACTCTTTGGTACCCAGGGTAGGCTACAGCCCTCAAAAATAAATTAAATAAATAAGCAAAATGGCGTATTTCTATCTGGTACCCCAGCCCCAGGGTAGGCCTACCAGGCTACCGCGTGGACGTGGTGCATCAATCATCAATCATCATGCATGGACATGACAAAAGCCATTCATCAGGGTCTGACCACGGACTACAAAAAAAACTTAAAGGTGTAGTCAACTGTCAAAATACGTGGGACATTGTGGTCCCCAGAATGCAACAGTGGCCCCTGGACATTCCACAATGACATATCTCCCCACATCCACAGCCAAGATAATAATACTACCGTATTATCCCTAATAAACGCACCCCCCCTAATAAATGCGCCCCCCCCCCCCGTTACGCACCCCTCACCTGTTTTTCTTGTACCCTGTATTACCATGAGGTCAGCTGAAAAAAATTACCAGAAACCAGCCTGCTGCGTGCAGCCGTGTCAACATGGTTGAGCCAAGGTCAGAGTGTTGTGAGCGTGGGTGTAAACGCGGAATGCTACTGTTACGTGTAGCTTACATAGTTGTTGTACATGTTGTTTTAACGCTGGGCCAACGTCGTACAGGTGGAACAGCATTGAATAACACCTGTGTGTGTTGGGTAATTCATCGTTGAGTTGAGTCAGAATGACAACAGCGTGTCAGTTTTGCTCATTACAAAAGTAATGACTGTTCATTGCACTAGCTCAGTGATCATTGATTTACAGATTTACAAGCGCCCCTGTTAAATTGCCTGCGTGTAACGCGACACCAATGTATAGGCTTAATGCTAGGTAAGATTTGAAGCCTCTGTTTATCGTGCTAGCCCATGTTTTGGCCGTTAGCAGTTGGCATCCACTGGTCATCCAAATATGTGGGAGACACAGGACTTGACACGTACTTAACCTCAGACGAGCTGTTGCAGCATTAAACCAATGTTAGCACACACGATGTCCCTGCAGAAATGATATACCGCCATTTGATCAATGGCGGGCTAAGGTCGGCAAGAGTAGACGGCGTCATCGGGATGGTATGCTTATAGGCAGACATTTTGAGGCCTACAAACACTGTGAAATTAAACGTAAATTTAATCAGTTAGGCCTACGTTTTTTTAAAGCATTCATGAGCTGACGTATTTTTATTATTCTAATGTATCTAAAAACAAATACCATATTTACATATTATCGTGCCCAAATAAAAACATTCCAAGATGAAATGCGATGGTAACCGCGTTGTCTAACGCGTCTTCTAGGGCTATATAGCGGGCCGTGGCTGCATAATGTGTTGGCCTGTATCAACACATCAGTGATACCTGCTACTGGCGTTCACTAGTGGCGGCGCGTGAGTGGATGGGGGCTCGCAGGTGCATTGAGCTGTTAAGTTCTCACCAATGTGGCTTGGCTTAATGACGACGCCGCGGCCAAATCCGTCCGTGAAATTAATATTAACATTTTTGTGCACATAATAAACGCGCCCCCAACTTCGTCTCCGCGCCCGGCGCGTATATTAGGGATAATACGGTATATGCGTTTCATACCCATCGCCGCATCAAGAGCAAGTTCCCAAGTCATATAAACTCTATATACAATCTATGAGGAAATCTATGAGGAAATAATTCACCATTTCTCTTATGTGGGCTTTGTGTTGTGACACAAAAGGCTGTGCTACCGTGAGGATCTGGAAACAGTTGACCTCCAGCATATTGACATTAAGAGCTTTACAGCCAACACGGCACACTCACCAAATGTTGGTTTAATGTCGGCCAACGTCGCAGAAGTTGGCCTAACATTAAAACAGCATTGGGCCAATTTCTCGTCGGAGTAGTAGATCTTGTAATCAATTCAGTCGCTGATTAATGCTGTCAAAGTGTACTCTATAGGCTAATGTAGGGCCTACACCTGACATTCCCACACATGCGCGTTACAAAGCTGTATGAATCTTCAAGTACAGTGATGCCCATCAATAAACTGAAAGCCTTTTTGAGTCTCAATCAATCAATCAAAACAAATAATTATGATTTTCAAGATCAGACATCTAGACATGATAGATGACGATGTTGTTGGTAATGTTGATTGTTGAATAAAAATTGAAAGAAAGGGGAAATGTCCAAAAAATTGGCGTTTCATTCCCGGAATTTCGGAAATATAATCATTAGCCATGATTAGGCCTAGACATTACTCCCAGGATCTGGTGAAACAGACTGTAACTATAGTCAGATTCACATTAAATTCATCAACCAGGATTATTGAATTTCGCGGATTTCTCAGTCAAATCTGAACCAATTTTTATGAAATTTTACACACACTATTTTCCATTCATGTAGAACTAGACTACCCTGAAAATTTCGCGAAGTTTTGATAAGTATTTTAGAAGTTAGACCAGTTTATATTGTAATCTTGATCGCTACAAGGTATTGTTATAGTATAATAGCCTATAGGTTAAATACAGTGTTCTTTCTTATTTTTATATTTTGGCTGATTTCTAAAGATTCGTGTAGATGAGCCAGTTGTAACGTTAGATACATGTATACATATTTTATGTTTGTGTATTAGCAGGAACGCGAGCGGCTAAGTGATTACCGGGTACACACCAGGTGTCGCTCACAGCCACCTGTCAAAGCGAAAGAGACTATCAAATGAAGCGAAGTCTCTTTCGATCACAAAACTGGACCTGTATTGTCTCCCAAATAAAAAAAATATAAAATAATAATTGTATACGAACAATACAAGCATATATTTTATTGTGACATCGATAAATACATCATATACATGCATTACACTGCCATACGAAGCCTCTTATTGATCCTCTCTCGCTTTATAGGTCTCCCTCGCTTTTCATACCCACCGCTTACTAGGCCTATAACACAGTGATGACCATCAATAAGCTGAAAGGCTTTTGAGTCTCAATGATCATCAACCAATCAATCAATTTTATCAATCAAAACAAATAATTATGATTTTCAAGATTAGACACATAGACATGATAGATGACGATGTTGTTGGTAATGTTTTTGTTCAACAATCAACATTACCAACAACATCGTCATAAAATTGTTGAATAAAAATTGAAAAAAAACGGGAAATTTCCAAAAAATTGGCGTACCATTCTAGGAAATATAATCATTACTTGGAACTTCTTCTACCCGACTACTGCATGACGATAGATAACAGAATAGGCGGATTAAAAATAAATGCATTGTTAAATTTATTTTCGATGTAGACAATAAGAAAATATGCGATTTGATTCCTTTGTATACACTAACAAAGATACATGTCTCGAATCCATGTTCGCCATTGACATCTCGAAGGGTGGCATGCCACCTACCGAATAGAAGAGAATTAGGGCGGATAGGATATTGTTAACTAGGGCATTTCTACGAGATGATGCAAGATCAGTAACAGTTTTGCAACAAAACTATCACGAACGCAAGTGTGATTTATACCAATAGACCACTAATTAGAAAACTAAATGAAAGACAAGACCGATAAAAAAACGGTGGGAGAAATAAACAAAGAAGGACTAGGCCTAGATAAATACACAAAAACAATGAAAAAGGAGGAGGGAAAGAAGGGCTGTTCAACAATAACATAACGTTTTTTGGACGATTTTTGACTTTCCCTCCTCGTAACGCGTTTTAAGGTTACTTTGACTACGCTCCGTAACTCATCTCTTAACTCCCCCCCCCCCTTTAAACGTTATGTATTTTTTGAAGGGTCCATAGCATGCAGGAAGTGTGAACGGAGAGCCAGAAGATAGAAAAGAAGATGATAGGGTAGGCCTAAGGTGGGGCAAGATGCCCCACCTAAGGACAAAGTCAAATAATGGACTTGTATAGAGTAATAATTGGAATGTAATGTATGAGAGACATGACCAGTCAAGCTAGCTAGTTATATTGCACTTATGAGGTTTTGAACCAAATTAATTTGTTGTGAGTCATAAAATAATTTTTTCACGTAAAAGTTGTGTCTTGCCCCATGGGTGGGGCAAGACTCACTTCTACGCACTTTTCGATGGGGCAACATTACATTACACCTATGGCCCGATAATCTTGCAATGATGCCTTTTAACGCATCTGCACTGCTGTTTATTGCTTTATCGGCGCCCTTTAGTGCCCCTCCATCACCCTTTAATGCCTCCTCACCACCCTTTGACGCCTCCCTATCTCCATTTACTGCATTCCCATCGTCATCTAGCGCTTTCTCGTTGCCATGTAATGCCTCTGTGCTACCTATTAATGCACACCATAGCTCTTTAATGCCCTGTCGTCGGCCTTTAACGCCTCCACATTGCCCTTAAACACATATCTGTCGCCTTTTACCACCTTCTCGTCGCCCTTAACCCTTAGAGTGGTCAAACCCGATATATCGGTGTGAACGTATTTGGGCCAAACCCGATATTCCGGGTCTGAACCTTTTCACAAATACCAATTTGCTTTTTATATGCAGGGCATTGAAATTCTTTCAAAAATCGATATTTATCGACTAAGAACCCATATGACGTGTCCAATATGTTGTTAAAATGATATTAAAAGTATATATAAGCAATTTGTTGAGATAATAAACAACAATATGGAGTAGGATAAATAATAATGTTGCGTCACTGCTAGCTAAACTGTTGCCGTCTATGGGGCCGAACTTGCAGCGCTACAGCCCATCTATGCCTACCATCTCTTTTTAGCGCCTTTGGTCAAATTTAAACTCGAAGTGGAACAAAATGGCGACGGCCAGGCCGAAACACAACATAGGCCTACATAAAGACGCCCTGGTTAGGTCCCTGAGGGAATAACAGATATAATGGACAGTATGACTAGAATTTTAAGTTTGGGTCAAAAAGTGGCTATATTCATGATTGCAGCATGTCAAATAGTCAGTATACTCGTGTTTTATACAACAGTCACCAGTGATGCCTGGTAACTAATTTAGCTTTACCTGCAATATATGTTTAGATATATAGAAATGTGTTTAAATTATGTAGACGTAATTTCACATTGATTAACATTGAATAGCATGATAAGGGTATTTTATGTTTCAAATAGTTACTATGTTTCAAATAGTTACAGATTATAATGTTGCTAATTAATGGCATCTCTTTATTCACAAGTAATTGTTGACTTTATGTATATTTTAGAAATTGAGTAACCACATACTCTGATTTTATGATCAATGTTATGGCTTTTGTGTAGCCTGTCATAATAATCCAATGAACATAAATTGATATAGGTGAGACATATTAAAAAATTATTCATTGGATTATTATTATTACTATGTTCTTTATATTTTAATTAATAAAGAATTTATCTACCCAACTTCCCATTGTTAGTTTTTACAAAAAATAAACTAGTAGTCTCTACGTTAAGAAGTAGGCCTACATGTAGGCCTACTGTCATCCTATATGTCTTTTTCTAGACGCTAGTTCCCAGAAGGTACAAACGGACTTATCGTGACATTAGACTTGCGCATGCCTACTGCCGGGGCCTACTGCCGACGTGGTACAGTAGGCCCGCACCACATGGTAAGCCTACTCTACGAAGTGGGTATATCAAGATTGTTCACTTGTTCTTATGTATTATTTATACATTGATCTTGCAATATCACGGATATTGTCACCAAGCCCTACAATAGGTTATTACAATTAAAAGGTCTATATCATTCCTGTTATATAGCCTCATATTTTATAAATAGTCTGGGGGGGGGGGGGGTTGTAATAATTTGAACTAAAAGGCAAAGTGGAATCGTGGAGATAGTGAAAAATACCCGCATTCTATATATAGAACTATGCCTACAAATTTGTCATGCATATATGAGCATGTATTATGAACACTTAGGCCTATATATCAGTATATATAGTGACTTAAGCTTAGAGAACTAACATTTATCAACATAGGGGACCTAAATTCTCAAAGGCGCTTATGTTCATGATGTTACACAATGTTGAAGTAGGTCTACTCAGTGCCCTCATTATCGTTATTGTACCACATATTAAGATATATTATCTGTGCCGTAAGGGGGATCTGGGAACTATCATTATGGTAACACATACTACTGGTATGCCTACTCAGTGCCCCCATGGAACTCTCACTAACACATGTATATTATAACATAAATGCTCAGTGACCTGTCGGAATTATCACTACCACATTGTCACAACATAAATAGTCAGTGCCCTCATCTGATTTGACCTTACTGTGACCTATATATGATCTGGCCATGACCTTAGAGTAGCACCCATATGAAGTCAAGCCATAACCCGTCACATTGTTTACTTGGGCTTCATCAGATGTAGTTAAAGTAGGTCTACTGGTCATTGGTCAAATCATAGCTATCAAATGTTTTTGTTTTATTCATTTCTGACATAGGGGTCTATCGGACTTTTAAAAGGATGATTTGATTGGGGTAAAACCTCTCCAACCCTTACAATACCCCTGTAACCTCTTGTGGCGTTTCGATATAGCTCCTTGCTGGGGTTTAGGCGGGTCTTGGCCATTATAAACAATTGAAGTGAACAGAATTGTAAAAAAAACCTTGACCATGACCTTAGGTGACACCCCTATGTAGCCCAACCCCAACCCATGCCACCATGTTTACGTGGGCTGGGCTTTATCAGATGTATTTAAAGTAGGCATGCTGGCCATCGGTCAAAATATAATAATCATATATATTAGGTCCATTTCTGACATGCCAGACAGAGGTGACATAATGGTGTAATGAGGTATGACCCTTACAACCCATTTATTACCCCTAAATCATTTTGGGGCGTTTCTTGGTCCGGGCTGCGGTCTAGGTGGCTTTCAATCTTAAGTGACTTCTCAGGTGAACCTGTGAACAGCATCATAGAAAAAGCAACAAAAATGAGCTATTTTCACTTGTTTTGAGCTGATTTGACCTTGCTGTGACCTCGGGATGACTTTGTCATGACCTCCGGGTAACACCCATGTGAAGGCTAACCCAAGGCTAACCCATGTCACCATGTGTACATAGGTTGGGCTTTATCAGATGTAATTAATGTATACTGGCCATTGGTCAAAACATAACAATCAGTGTCTTAGGCCGTTTTAGTCCAATTCTGCCATTTCGGACAGGGGTGACCAAAGGGTGATTTGATTGGGGTAAAAACCCTCCAACTCTTATATTACCCCCATAACTTGGTATAGGTTGTTTTGGTATAAGTCGGTGTTGGAGTCTGGGTAGGTTTCAAGCCTCCATAGACATCATGCACATAATTGTAGCAAAAATAACCAAAATAAGCTAATTTCAACCATTTTCAGCTGATTTGACCTTGCTGTGACCTTGAGATGACCTTACCATGACCTTGGAGTAACTCCCCTATGAAACCCAACCCCAACCCATGTCACTATGTGTACTTGATTTGAGGTCAGGTCGATTTATTGGAAGTAGGGCCCACTGGCCATTGGTCCAAATACCGGCATACATCTATTTTTAAATATTTTTGGAACTGCCATATTAGACTGGGGTGACACAAGGGTGATTTGAGGAGGGGGTTGGGGTAAAAACCCTCAAACCCTTATATTACCCCTATAACCTGTCGGGGTGTTTTGACATGGGTCCGTGTTGAGGTCTAGGTCAGTTTCAAGCCATCATAGGCATCTTAAGTGAACATAATTGTAGCAAAAAAACAACAAAATAAGCTATTTTCAACGGTTTTGAGCTTATTTGACTTTGCTGTGACCTTGAGATGACCTTTATATGACATTGGGGTAACTCCACCATAAAGCCTAATACCAACCCATGTCACCATGTGTACTTGGGTTGGTTACCGGCCGATTTATTGTAAGTGCTGGCCATCGGTCCAAATATATATTTTTAAATATTTTTGGACTATTTCTGTCGGAACAAACAGGAGTGACACAAGGGTGATTTGATGGGGGTAAAAACCCTCCAACCCTTATATCACCCCTGTAACTTCTCTGGGTGTTTTGGTATAGGTCCGTTTTGAAGTCTAGGTTGGTTTCAAGCCATCATAGACATCTCAAGTGAACATAATTGTAGGAAAAACAACAATATTAGGCTATTTTCAACCGTTTTGAGCTGATTTGACCTTGCGTGACCTTGAGCTGACCTTGGCATGACCTAGGGGTAACTCCACCATGAAGCCTGACCACAACCCATGTCACGATGTGTACTTGGGTTGGGTTCCGGACGATTTATTGTAAGTGCTGGCCATTCGTCCATATATATATAGATTTTTTAATATTTTCGGACCTTTTCTGCTAGATCAGAGAGGGGTGACACAAGGGTGATTTGATGGGGGTAAAAACCCTCGAACCCTTATATTACCTCTATAAACTCTCGGGGTGTTTTGGTATAGGTCTGTGTTGAAGTCTAGGTAGGTTTCAAGCCATCATACACATTTTAAATAAACATAATTGTAGAAAAAACTACAAAAAGAAGCTATTTTCGACCGTTTCGAGCTGATTTGACCTTGCTGTGACCTTGAGATGACCTTACCATGACCTTGGGGTAACTCCCATATGAAGCCCAATCTCAGCCCATGTCACCATGTGTATTTGGGTTGGGTTCCGACCGATTTGTTAGAAGTGTTGGGCATTAGTCAAAATGTCTATTTTTTAAATATTTTTTGGACAAAACCCCTTGCCACTCACAGTGTGTAAATGCCACATTTTGATACCACTCTAAGGGTTAAACACCTCATCATCGCCTTTTAAAGCCTCTCCGTCGCTCTTTAACTCATCCCCCTTTCCCATTTAACGCCTCAGTGTCGCCCTTTAATGCTTTGTTGTTGCCGTTTAATGCTTCCCCATCACCCTTTAATGCCTCCCCATCATCCTTTAATGCCTCCTCATCACCCTTTAATTGCCATTAATAGCTTTCTCGTCACCCATCAATGCTCCCCCGCTACATTTTGACACACCCGTCGCTCTTTGTCACCCTTTCTCACTTCCTATTGACCTTTAACACCTCTTCGTCGCCTTTTGGCCTCTTCGTCACCCTTAAGTGCCACTCCAATTTCCCTTTAGCACCTCTCAGTGACATTTTTTTATGCCTCTCCATCATCTTCTACCGCATTTCTTTCGCCCTTATATGCCTCCTCACTACTCTTCAACGCTTTTCCATCGCCATGTAACGCATCTGACCTTAAACTGTTAAATCACCAAAATAGTACCAGAAATGGATTTTACAGTCAAAATCACACGAAAAAGAGGCATTACACTTATGCTTGTTCCTAGCTTTATTCAATGTTTAAAATCCGATTTTCTCTCACCTGCATAGTCCCGGCTTCGGGCTTCCTTCTGTCGCGATATTGCCATGATTGTGCAGAAAGCGACGTAAAGCAATATTCATACATTCATATATTCTCTTACCTGACTTTGGAATTGACACTTAAGCTTAGAACTTGATCTTTGTTTAATAATGAAATTGATTATTTAATCAAAATCACACCAAAAAAAGGTATTACACTTGTTCGTAAAAATAAGAATTTTACATTTTAAACTTGTCCCTAGCTTTATTGAATGTTAAAAATCATTTTTTTGCCTGCTTGCCTTGACATTTATTTTTTGACCTAGAAGATGACCTTGAATCACTAATATAATACCTGAAATAGATTGTCCATTCAAAATCTAACCAAAAAGAGGTATTACATAATCATATCACTCTTTTTACCCCCCTGCCAGCGAAGTCGCCTCAGATGTCTGTCCATCCACGTTACCATAGTTACGTTTCCAGAGCAGATCTCGGAAACCCACCGGGGTATTTCTTTCATATTGCATACATACACCCCTTAGGGGGTGTACATGTGCCTTTTGGAATTAGTGAATTTTGACCTACTTAAAAGGCCGACCATTGGCCATAATTAAAAGTAATATGCCTGATATCTGGCAGCCTTTCGCCGTTTCCAAAGCAGATCTCGGAAACCCATGGGGGTATTTCTCTTATATTGCACACACACATCCCTAAGGGCATGTAGATGTGCCTTTTGAGATAAATGAACTTTGAACTACTTAAAAGGCCGACCATTGGCAATAATTAACTTTCATATGCCTGATAAATGGCAGCGTTTCGTTTCCGAAGCAGATCTCGGAAACCCATGGGGATTTCTTCCATATTGCACACATAAGGGAGTGTAGATGGGCCTTTTTGTGGTTTATGAGCTTCGACCCACTTTAATGGCCGACCTTCGGCCATAATTAACTTTAGTATGCCTGATATATGGCCAACCATGCCAGATAGCTAGGCCATTACTACCATTATAAAACAAAATGTGCGGTTCAGGTAGGGATATGCCATGACTAATTTAAACTTGATCAAATTTAAAATGGCCGACAATCGGGCTCAATTAACTTTAATATGCCTGATATCTGGCAAACTGCGTCAGATATCTAGATCCTCACTATACAACAAAATGTGCGGTTTCAAGTAGGGATAGGCCTATGCCCTGAAAAATGTCAACTCGATCAAATTAACAAAGGCCGACAATGGGCCACAATTAACTTTAATATGCGTGATATCTGGCAAACCATGCTGGATAGTTGACCATTACTATGAAATAAAATGTGCAGTTACAAAGAGGACTATGGCCTCAAGTTTTTTAATTCAATCAAATTCAAAACGCCCAAATTCAAAATGGCCACACTCTCCATACCAGCACGACTGTTACAGGCCTGTCTAACCTTCTTATTCTGCTTATATTAACGCGTGTTTTTTTCTTTTCATTCATACCAATCATACAACTAGATTTGTGCAAGTAGTATCAGGCCTATTACATTAGTATGGTTGACATTATCCTCTGTTGATTCAATGCTGATTCAATATTAGGCCTACGTTAGCTATGTAAGCGTCACAGATCGCTTCTCAACATTCAAATCAACATTGGGTCGAGGTTTATGGCAAGTGTTGATGAGTTCAGCTGCGATTTAATATATCAATAACTAGCCCTTTGTATTACTATGCACACAAAATGATAGAGTCATGAGTTGAATAAACTTCAGTATACATCATAATCAATATAGGGCATAGGCCTACAGTGATACAGTGCAGATAGTTAGGCTATACATAAATGTAGTCTGACGTTCCTGGAACGTATGCAATAGAGCAGTCAGCACAACAACAAAATAACACATTGGGGCAAGACGCCCACCATGAAATGGGGCAAGACGCCTACTGGGCACCTTGCCCCATGTCATGGGTGGACGTCTTGCCCCAAGACGCCATTTTGAGTTCGTCGCCATTCCAGCCACAGATTTGTTTAATTACGCTTAAGACGAAATCCAAAGCACAATGATAACAGGTGCATCAATTAAAATAGCACTGTTCTGTACAAATTGGGTCATTTTCTGAAGAGTGAAATATAAAATTGTGAGGTGCGATTAGTATGGTAAAAAGCGAAAAAACGTCATAAATACTCGTTTGTTCACCGCCTGACGTACTAACTTGAGCTAAATCACTCCCCAGGTGTCGGGTTCATCTTAAAAACCCAGGTGAGACAATATATGCACTGAACATTGTGATAGACAGGGTAGGCGTATTACCCCGCATGGGTGTCTTGCCCCACCCTACCCTACAGCTTTTATTCAAGCTTTGCTAAAAAATAACCTCGAGGTAACAGATATTGAACAGCCAAGATAAGATAAGTTTTATTTCAAGTCGCACATGTGTGCCCATGGTAAAAATATAACATTAGCTCCAAAGAGCTAGTAAAAATAGTTGTACACAATAATGCGACATGTGAAATAACAATATATATAACAATTAAAACAAGCAGGTAGCATAATTGGCTGGCAGGAAGTTCACATGGAAAGTAGATTAGAGATTGTATCACAATGGTCTAGTCTAGAATATATAAAACCGGAATTTTATCACTGGATATATAATAAAACTGCACAACTGCTGTTCCGTCATTCAGGCTGTCGTCTGCGTCATCTTGCGATCTTCTTTGCTCACCAGGTAGGGTGAGGCAAACTTTAAATTTGTAGGCCAATATACCTTAATATATGATTATTCTAAAACACAAACGTCAATATTTTAAAAATATACTCTGACTTTTCTGGTAAGGAAATGTAAAAATTATCCACCCTGTTTATCGATTGACCAATGATCGAGAGACTGAGATGCCCTTTGAAGTAAATCATCAAAGAACCTAGCCTGATGACATCTCAAGGCTCTGACACAGTGTACGGCAATGTTTTAGCGGAATGGTTCTACTGTGATCACCAGAGCGCGTTAGCTGAATATGGCTTTACACCTTTCTCGGTCTTATCTCTAGGCGGAGTCAGTGTCTGTTTTAAACAGCCAGGCGTGGAAAAATGGATGTCACTGCGGCCGGGCTCCACGCAATGTGAGTAGCCTGGTTTAGCCAGGTATAAAGAACCCTTGAAGTCATTCGAAATAGGAGTAGGGAATATAGTCCAGGCTTCGGAGCTTCTTTATGTCGTGATATTGCCATGATTGTGCAGAAAGCAGGAGTAATGTTTATCTGCAGCTGGCCCAGTAGGCCTGAGTGTGGTATCCCAGCGAAGAGCAATTGGAAAAACTCGTGGCTGGATTTTGACGCTATGAAAATCATACAACAAAAAATATAATGGCAAAATAAAACATACCGGTACCTCGCTTATTCTCTAGCTGTATCTCAGCTAATTTTCGGGTATATTAGTTTTCCGATTTCGGTAAGGCCTACAGACACTCGAGTAGTAGTAGTAGTAAATCTTTGCTTTACGTCACTTTTCGGCACAAAAGGTATTTTAAGTGACATTGTAATACGATAAAAACGTTGTAGTCAATTGATGAGATGAATGATGTACAGATGATGATGTGAGACACTCGAATATCCAAACTTATTATACCTGCTACCGATAAAACGTCATCGCCGTCTTGTGCAGTGTTGTTTGTACAGTTTCTGGGGGACATGCGTGGTGGTATGACAAGAAATTGTCAGTATAAAGTAACACTAGATACAGACATGGCAAAAATGTATGAAACATAATTTTTAAAAAGAAATATCTCAACAAAAAATACAGCCTAAAAAAATCGGTATAAAATGGAAAGCAAATGAGCATGGTACCACATTGCAACAACGGAGCAGCGATATGTGTGGAGCCTGCAGCGCGTGGCCCTGCGCAACATTAACGTCGATACACTGGTTTAAACCTTAGCTAGACGAGGTCGCCAAATCAACTTGATCACCTAGTCACATTAAAAAGGGAGAAACAAAGATATTTACCTGAAAAACTTTTAGATGACTTTTTAAATATTAGAGTGCTTAGCTCCCATTTTTAAACCACTGGAAACGATTTTCCCAAAGGCAAAAGTAGGGGGCGGAGCTAATTCGTGACGCCAAAAGCGTCATGCTTGGCTGGTTATAATACATGTACATGTACATGTACATGTACATTGTAGCTGATGATGGGTTTTATGATTTAAAAAAAAATGACCAAAGTCAACACGGAACGCCGTTCCAACGCTGCCTGAATGCAGGTGCAGCACTAGAATTGATGGCCATCATCGCGACCGCTCCTGGCCAGCGTCTAGCATTCACTAGCCCCTTGTTCACCCTGTCGGTGCGGGCATATTCAATAATAGAAGGGTCTAGTTTTTTGTGAACAAAAAACTGGAGATGTCTCCCCTCCAGCAGCATAACCATAAAGGTTGATAGCTAATAGATGTAGTGTCAATGCTTTTGTAATTAATGTTAATAAATTGCACCTGTGGACAGTAGAGACTATGTTTTAAGCGGAATTTATTTTTCCGTTTTGGTACGAAACACTTGTCGTAGACGGTGGGCCAACAAAAGCCCGACATTGGGTCAACGTCACGTGTTTGACCGCCTGCAGGATAGACGGAGAGAACGCACATACGAACAAATGAGCAGTGAGAAGTAAAGCAATATGTTTGTGACCATTTGCAATCGTTTGCGACCATTTGCGATCGTTTGCGACGGCTTGCAACCATTTGCGATCGTTTGCGGTCGTTTGCGACGGTTTGAAACCATTTGCGATCGTTAACGACCGCTTGCGACAATTTGCGGTCGTTTGCGACCGTTTGCGACTATTTGCGATCGCTTGCGACCATTTGCGATCGTTTGCGACCATTTGCGACTACTTACGATCGTTAGCGACCATTTGCGATCGTTTGCGACGGCTTGCGATCGCTTGCGACCGTTTGCAATCGTTTGCGACCTTTTGCGACAATTTGCGATCGTTTGCGACCGTTTGCGACCATTTGCGATCGTTTGCGACCATTTGCGATCGTTTGCGACGGTTTGCGATCGTTTGTAACCATTTGCGACCGTTTGCGACCATTTGCAAACATTTGCGACGGTTTGCGACTATTTGCGATCGTTAGCGACAATTTGAGATCGTTTGTGACGGTTTGCGATCACTTGCGACCGTTTGCGATAGTTTGCGATCGTTTGCGATCCATTTGCGATAATTTGCGACCGTTTGCGACCATTTGCGATCGTTTTTTACGGAGCAAAAACGGTTCAAATAAAAAAACAGTTATAAAATTATAAAGTTATAAAAAAAATAGTTATACTGCAAATAAGAGAATGTTTGTTCGGGGGCACTGTTCATTTGATATAGTGTCCCTTGTATATTTGTACACCTGATAATATATCACATAGAACAATGATATTTAATATAGTAATTGGATGAAATTAAAAGCATTGTTTTGCTATGTTTTCTTAAAATATTGAGCTCAGTAGAGAGCATTCCACAACAGTATACCTGTGTGGGTAGGTGTTGCTGCTCACACCTGTGGGGGGCACTCGGCCAGCCTGCCCTTTAGGGGAGGGGTTTGGTCGTGTGGTGGGGGTCTTGATTATGGGCCGTCTTTTAGGATGTGCCGTCAGAAATGTGCCGCGTTTTAGGTAGTCCTAATCTGTCCCAGCAATAAGCCAGCATTGAGCCATTGCGCCGTGTCCGCTATAGTCAACCCACAATAGACAGACCATAGTAGTGAACATCTTCAATATTGAGAAGCAAATATAAATGTTTTCTCCAATTTAAGCAAATTGGCGTTAGAGTACCTGACTGTCTCTGCATCATCTGCTGCAGTCAAGATACTTTTTAGTATTGCAGGCAAGATATTTCAACCAGAGAGATGTAAACTGAGCGATTTAACGTTTCAAAAACGTATATTCATCGGATACAATTCACAGAAATGAATAACTGTATAATAGCATTCAATACTCAAATATGCATGCAATGGATAAACAATTTATTAAGCTCACATTGACTGCTAATATCATTCAATACACGACTATTTATTGAGCTCAAATTGACTGAATGACATTCTATACACCAATATGCAATGAATCATAAACAATTTATTGATCTCACATTGACTGTTGACTTCAATGCATGAATATGCAAGGCATAAACAATTTATTGAGCTCGCATTGATTATTAATATAATTCAATACTACAATATGCAATGAATAAACAAGTTATTCAACTCAGTATGACCTTTGTTTCCTAATTTATGCATTTACCAGTATATTTTTATGCGGTATATTATACATTTGTACTTGGTACTTGGTAATTGTACCCAAGTACATTTGCAATGTACTTGGGTAGTACACAAGTACATTTCGCAAAACTCTGTACTTGTACTTGTACTTGAACATTTTTAATGTACTTGTACCCAGGTACTGAGTCGATGTACTTGCCCCAACCCTGAGGCGAGTACAGCGCAATCCCATAATATTTAAATGAATCAGTCGCTGTGGCCTTTTATATAGAGGCCTTAGCTATATTAATCCTAACATAGAAAGAACTCGTGGGGCCTACTCAATATTTCAAATATATTTTAGGTAACATACTATAAAAAAATATATTTGCTGTACTTAAAGTGTATGTCATCATAAACCGCCAGTTACAGGTGAACAATCATTCCCTCTGCCCTGATAATTTTTCAGCCATTATTGAATTTGTCCAATAACTTGTTATTAGTAACACGTATGACAAATTTGAGCAGGATACATGACAAACCTGCCAAATTATCATGCCCAAAAGTAAATGTTAACGCCGACCTTTATATAGGGCCTATATAAAATTAAAAGCCGTCTAAAAACTAATAATTCGAATAAGGTACACGTATGACTGGTAATGCAAAACATCACCACACAACTTATTTCATCCAGAGAAGGAAGTTGTTTCTGATGGAGCTTTTATCGTACAAGGTCCGCTTTCTGTGTCTTCATGCTACGCACCAGGAATCGTATCTTATAAGTATTAGTAGGCCTTCGATATTAAAGTGTGATATTGATGAGAGGTAATGAGATATTTTGTTCCAGTGGCTATCATGAATGGTGCTTACTCAAGGGAGGGCTTGGTGCTGGCTGACGAAGGTTAATGATGCACACAGGTTTCATTGTGAGGGACGTGGTTCATCCTCTTGTGATCTCTCTGAAAATTACCAGCCTTGAGGAATGTAGCATATCACCACCAGGCCTACCCTATGGTTGGAACATTGATTTGACTTGACTAACTGCACTTTGATATAACCATAAAATCTCTATTTTTACATTTTACAGACCCGTAAATTTACTTTCTTTTATTTGCTTGGTGGCGATCAATTCGGATCTTCAACCTAGCGTAAACTGTGATCATATCTATTGTCTTACCAACAAAGAAGGGTCCATTATAAAATCCGTGACTATGTACGCAAACACAAAAGGCGAAGACAGGGAGAGGCCTTGGCCAATGATTGGACAATGAAAGAAGCGGGAGGGGCAGCTAGATGATCAGTGAAAGGAAGCAGGATGTAATTTAGATAATAATGGCCATCTAGACTTGCAGAACGCGATCGTCTGGAAATAGATCCCAGCAAACAAGATATGTTGGCCCATTGTCGGTATAATTAAGGGCCAGCGTCGTTGACGGTGGTCAACATTCTGCTAATGTTGGGTTAACGGTTCTTGTTTCTCTGTGTATCAGTGCGATCAGCCGATGAGACAAGCGTACGTCCAGTGCTGGACCAATGTCAAGACAACATTGGATTCCCAGTAAATCCACATGTTGGTTTTGCTGTTGGCAATCAGCATTCAGCCAACATAAGATTAATGTCGGATGCCCACTGTGAATGTTCCTTGAGTGTGGGGGGGGGGGGGGTCATTGACCACACGGGCATCCTTTTTATTACCAGCTCATGATTGAAGCTCGCATAGACCATATCGTCATTGATACGTATATACCGGCTTAGTAAAGAGTATAAGATGCTTTTAGCTTCGAAATTAATGCACTCTTGACGCGAGCTCTATACTAGAGGTTATGTGGGATTTCACGTCATCCACCCTGCGACACCATCAAGACAGACAGACGGTAGAAAATATATCAAATGGGATCTGGATAAACCTACCAAGTCATTTTGGTAAATTTATTATACAGTTTAATTACTGAATG